>CP139509.1:22284702-22755175 GCA_021014915.2 Artemisia tridentata subsp. tridentata
CAAAATATAAACCCTAGGAGAGGGCTTATATGGATCGAACCAAACACAAACACACAAGCTAAAATAAGCTTGTTACCCGTTCTTGTACACACGAGATACTAGCGTTCCAATGGGAAAAGCTAGGTTCAAGAATCACAAACAAACCAAACACTTGTCTAGCCTTACTTGGATCGAAATCCCTAGTGGGATTAAATAGAGTCGATCGGTTCTAGCTAGGGAGAAGAAGAGAAGAAAAAGAATGGCTTGTTAGGGATTCAAGATTAGGGAAAAACTAAACACAATGGGATTGTATTTATAGATTTCCTTTGGCTTGTTCCCTACTCTACCCAATCGACAACCCTAGCCCATAAGGGTGGGTCGGCCGATCAAACCCATGGGTATGGGTTCTAGATCCTTCTAACTCCCTTTTTCATAATTAGTCCTTTAACGACCGTTATCTCTAACTCCGTTTAGTACTAACTATCGTTAAGTATTGTTTTGTGAAATGAATAAATAAAATACAAAATATATTTAATTTATTCAAACCATTGGAACTCTCACGTATTGTGTGCAATCCCGAGTCTCGGGTTCGAAACCGGACATACATATATTAAAAGTTATACATAAACTCTAACAACTCCCACTTGGATAACTATTAATATAGTAATGACATGGGCTAGTCTAGCTTAACAGATCCCAATGCCCCCAGCTCGATCCGAGTATGGTTTTCCTGGAAAAACCACGTGATGAATTTAATCATCATACTTATCCTTTTGTTGATAATATCGCGTTAATATAGATATGGATCTCTGTCATTCCATAATTAACAATAGTTTCTCGTTTATACATAATTGAACAAGATTACCAAAACATCTGAACGTCTTCCAGATAGACTTTGGGCTTGCGCACGCAAACATCTTGTCAATCCTACGAGTGGCCAAGCAGTATTAAACATCAACACAAAGTTGAAGGAAAAAATCATTTATTGACTACGAGCATAACCCTCGAACTTCGCATCACTTCCGAAAATAGCCCTTATAACTACCTTTTATGGATAGCGTTAGACTACCTTACAGAAATTGAGCTACATCATCGGCAATTATCTGGCATCTCAAGTCTGAGGATAAATATTCATGATATACTTAATGACTATGATCCATAAAGTATAATCATGTGGTTGGGATAAGTCCTATATTCAATTTATCCAATATTGAATATCATGTGACATTGGTGTCTCAACCTTACAGTACATTCTACCAATCCTCACATTTTTCTTAGTTTAATAATATTCTCACATTATTAATTGACAACGGACTCTTTAGAATAAAATAATTATTCACGGATTTAAACATGCAAATATAGGACACAAATATTAATAATGAGAATAAACGTTATCCGCACTTTATTTCATTAAAATAATAATTGTTTACACGTCCCTATCCAAAATACTAAATCAACAGATTTACATGAAACTATCGGCTAAACGAAGACCAATACCCTTAGTATGTCGAGTAAACGTTTCCTTAGGTAATGCCTAAAGGATCAGCCAGATTGTCATCTGTGTGAACTTTGAGTACATTGATTTCACCCAGTTCGACTTGTTCTCGAACATAGTGATATTTCCTACGAAAATGTCTGGCACCTTTCATAACTTCAGGTTCATTGGCGAATGTGATTGCAGCAGAGTTGTCGCAATACACATTTATCGGTAATTTATTTGATGGCATCACTCCAAGATCCGAAATAAATTTCCTTATCCAAACAGCTTCTTGTGCAGCTTCCGATGCAGCAATATACTCAGCTTCTGTAGCAGACATGGCCGTGGTACTCTACTTTTTACTCTTCCAGTCTACAGCTCCTCCATTTATGACAAAAATGTAACCCGTCTGAGACTTCGTATCATCTTTATCAGTTTGAAAGGACGCATCGCAGAAACCTGTAACATTCAGTTCTGCGTCTGGATTTCCCCCGAAAACAAGAAACATATCTTTAGTATTTCTTAAATACTTAAGAATGTTCTTAACAGCATGCTAGTGATCTTTCCCCGGATTTTGCTGTTAACGACTGGTTAAATTTTGTGCGAATGCCACATCTGGCCTTGTACATCTAACTGCATACATGATAGATCCTACTGCCGAAGCATACGGAACTTTCTTCATGTATGCCACCTCTTCAGGTGTAGAAGCACACATTTCGCTACTTAAGCCATGTTCTACTTGCATGGGCAAATATCCCTTCTTGTAATTTTGCATATTGAATCTCTTCATATATTTAATTTATTCAAACCATTGGAACTCTCACGTATTGTGTGCAATCCCGAGTCTCGCGTTCGAAACCGGACATACATATATTAAAAGTTATACATAAACTCTAACATTTACAACACCCCATCGCCATGAGTGACCCAAAACTTCATCTCTGTTGGAATAGATGGTTATTCCAATTAAGACAATACGAAACAACTAAATCTATGTGAACATGAGGAATAGGTCAACTGAGGCATTTTATCATTTTAAGTAATAGTAATTGAGCCTGACAAAAACACAAAATAGCTTGTATCCACTTACATATACACGCCACTAGATTGACAAGCAGGTCACCCAACCCCAAACCAAAAAGCCAACAGTTAGACATGAACTCGTTTTGACAAGTTACCCACACTGTGTTGTAATTTAAATAACTTGACAATCAACTAAATTAATAAACACATCAAAGCACGTATAGCGGAAGCAAGGATCTTTAATTTTAACACATAAATAGTTTACCGAATAATAAAAGTAACGTACCTTGATCCTAGCACAAACAAGGATCAAACTTCTCTTTTCTTCTCTTGAACAAATAATAGGATTACCGTGAAACCCCTTACCTTTTTGTTTCACAATCCAAGGTGAATAACTAAAGTAAGTTATTACCGAACTCTTGTACACACGTACTATAACCAATCAAGAATTGATGCTAGTGAATGAACACGTAAAACCAAAACAATTTTGTTTACTTGAAAAAACTTATGGATCGACACCTATGAAGGTTGTACGATCGGTTTGGAGACAAGAGAAGGAGAGAACCAATTTTAGGGTTATGGCAATGCACAAGGTAAAAGAACTAATAACCCTTCAATTGTATTTATAGGAAAAACCTATCTTGGAGCAAAAGCTAGGATCGAATGGGCTGGGTCACCCACAGGCCGATCGGCCAAACCCAATGGAATGGGTTTCCTGATTTTGTTTTAGCTCCTAATTTCACTTACGGTCCTCCCTTTATTCCCTAACGGTCGTTAGTCAATTCCGTTAATTACTTAACGTCCGTTAGTTATCATTTCGTGTCCAAATAATTAAAATATATAACTATTACATATATTAATGATTTCCTTGATCATTCATACGTAAAGTGTGCAATTCCTCGGTCCCGTGTTCGAATCTAGTCATATACATTTTAATATTTTTCCACAACTCTAACACACTGTTCCTTTTTTGACTCTAATATGTGGTAGTATACAAATACTAGTTTATTCTACTTTATCCATTATTATGAAATTGACTTACTTAACCTAACCTGGTCATTGTCCCTAATTTTTACCAACAATAGAATGGGAAGTATGATACTGGACAAGCACGTATTTGTCTTAATTTTTTATTAAATGTATAGGTCATGTTTGTTGCATTCAGAAAAAAACAATAATGGAAACACAAATTTCAAGTAGCTATTATGCATGATAATACTGTACAACAAGCAATTTTCTTGATTTGTTTTCTGAAATTTTCACTTTTGGATTGCTATAAGGTCTAGTGATTCATTTATGCGTTGATTGTCTATTTTGAATTCTATATGAACAATATCACAGAGATTTATTAGAGTTTTTTAGTGTACGTTATAATAGTATGATAACGGTAGCTAGCCTTTTTATTCCACAATTAGAAGAAAAAAAGCTAACCTAATCTTTTACATGTGTTGCAGGCTATGTTGTTTTGGCGTACTTTAAGCCATGAGGGGAGATTTGCAAAGATGTCAAGATTTCAAGGATTGTAATTAGATTACATTTTTTTACCAGACAATGTTTGTTAGTTCTTTACATTGGACAAGTTTGTAAGAGTACAACATTATATTATCTATTGTAATTTATTATATTTTAGTGTATTATTAGTGACAAATAGTTTTTTTGTTGCATGAAATAAAAGTGTTACAACTCCATAAAAAAGTGTCGCACCTGTATGGTAGAAAACAATCAAAAGTGTCCCACTTGATACATTAAACTGTTGCAAATCTGGTGATGGTAAAAGGAAACGTGTTGCATTATAATGCATAAAGTGTTGTTTTTAATCTAAAAGTGTTGCACTTGTATGTAAAAAGCGAGTAAAAAATGTTGCACTTTTGTATATAAGTGTGGCACTTGAGTGTATCAAGTGTTGCATTTGAGTTTACAAAGTGTCGCACATTAAAGTATTGTGTTTGCTAAACAAGGGCAACACTTTAAAAAAGCGTTGCATATTCCAAAATAAGTGTTGCTTATAGCTAAGGCGACATTACATAAAGCGGCACTTAGTAAAGTGTCACATTAGGTATACTTCATTTTCAAGTTGGTCATATCGGGTTGTCTCCATATGTGGTCATTTACAAGAAGCCGGTGAATTTTAAGGTTGGTTTGAGAGAAGTATCGAGTGTATTTTTTTCAACATATTCTCACAAAATTATGCTTCGAAGGGCTGTTATGGCTTTAATATTGCATCAAGTAAAAGGTAATCAACGCCAAGTACACTAAAATATGATGATTCTGATAACTCGCATTCATCAGGAGGGAGAAGTATGGCTTATTACCAACTTGGATGCAAATAGTTTGTGAGATATGTTGATGCTCCCGAACGACAACCATTGTGCTACAGTCTCCGCTGCGAGTTAGAAGACTAAAGAGAGTTGTCGTTTCAGGAGGGAGCAGAAAAGAATAAAGGGCTCACTAGTTAGGAGGGAGTAATAACCTAACTAGTACATTACAGTTGAAGTTCAGAGTTACAAGGATGTGTGCCGTCAGCACCAAAGATCGAAGCTGCGATCTTTTGGAATAGAGAACTTCAAGTCTGCCTCAGGATCTAGACTACAGAGACTCTGCGCTTCAACAAAAGTTTATTATTGCAATTTACTTTATTTATAGGTCTCATTATAACCATTCACTTGTGACGACATCTTGGAGGGAGATTGTTAGACTCGCTTTTTTATAAAGATGTCGTCACTCACGTGAATTGGACTAGATGTGTATTAAGTAGCTAACGCAGGGACTACTTATGTGTAAATGGCAAACAAGTGATGTAATAGGGCCTATAAATACCCCACATGTCTCTCCATGTGGGGTGTGGGAAAATATTGCGTATTCATTTGTTACTTTTAATAAAGTTAATCATTAACCGGTATTCTCTCCACCCTCTCACTACTCTCTCTCTAAAATGAAGATCTGCATCTTTAACAGCCAACCAAGACCAAATGAACCACAGAACCGGTATTCTCTCCACCCTCTCACTACTTGGCGTTGATTACCAACGAAAAATATACTTAAAACTCAATCCATTCATATATTTCGCATCAAGTATTATATAATACCCGCAAAAATAGATAAGGTCAAAGTTGAACTAGTTTGACTCAGAAAAGTCAAACTGGACACTTATTTTGGGACGGATGTAGTAACAAATAATCCCACCAAAACAAATCACATCATATCCGTTTCATAGACAAAAAAACATTAATCCTTAAAAACAACATAAAAAAATATCATACCAGAAACCCTTGAGCATAATATGGAAAGATTTGATATTTGGAAATTTTCTTAGATAAGAAATAGAAAAGAAAATTTTTCCCAAAAATATGAAACAGAAATGAAATGATGGGTTTATTCGTATAAAAAAAGTTGTATATAGATTTGTTTCGTGATGCTTTTGCTTTTGATATTTTGATTTTTTTTTTCTTTTTTGTTACGTTACATCTCACACCAACTTTCATAATTTTACGTAGTTACGTGTCTTCAGAATTTTCGGGTTATCACCTTTGTGTTTTCAGAAAAATGCAATATACACCCTTTTTTTTCTTTTTTTTTTTCATGAGATTTTGTTGATCAAGTAATCCGAAAACATTAATTGTATGATGTTGAAGTAACACCTTGTAGGTGGGCCCAACTTCTGTGTAATATCCTTCGGAATGTTTCCTCCGGAAGTTCGGATGATACGAGCTCCTACACACAAGAAACACACACGTTAGACTCGCCCTGGGTTTTATCACAATACCAACCTCCGGCGTGAGAGTAAGTATATGATAGTATGAAGGGTGAATAGTAAATGACAGTAAATGCTATGGGTAAAAATTTGTTCCGAATCATAAATGAGGTGTGGGTATTTATACTACCCACACCTGTTACCTGTTTGCCTTGGGACTAAGTAAGCCGACCTACGCCTAGCGTAGTAGGTAGGTGTCAGATCACGTGGGGAACACAATCCCGGGAAATCTGGGATGGCGGCGGTTGATGGGATTGGTCAGTGGGTAAACGACGGCGGTCCTTTCAGTAGGCATGTTCGGAAGTGAGTTTATAGTCCGGATGAAATGTGACGTCCGGACACGTAGGCTTGGTCCGGATGAAGTATGACGTCCGGACACATACGCCAACATGTCCCCCATCCCCAAGTATTGGAGTATCGGCCTTGAGTCGATAGTGCAATACTTAAAAACTTTCGGACGCATACGCCAACATGTGATCAATATAAATAATTTTGCAAGGCAACATTCACGCTACCTTTATTTCATTCCGAATTACTGGTTCGGCCCTTTAATTAGGGTTATGTAAACATTTTTCGGATGACTGAAGGGGCTTGTTATACCTTGTTGGGCTGATTGACTTCCAATCTCATGTGCCGAATAAAAATAATATTATTTTACCAGGGACAGCCGTATGCCACGTGTAATTTTACCGTAGGGATCCAACGCACCACATTCAGCCACGTCAGGGACGTACAGACTGATGTGACGTTTTCGCGTCTTTCTAGGTTTTCCCTATATATACCGCTTTACCTTCCTCATTTTTTCACTTTTCACTTTTCACTGTTTATTTCTTTTCCTCTTTCTTGGAGTTTTACGTTTTTCTATTACCGGATGTTTCTTGTGCAACATCTTCAAGGGTTTTCGAGAGGTGCATTTTATTTTTCTCTTGTAATTATCTTTCGTATACATTCCCCAGCATCCTTTTAGTTATGGCCGCTGAGATGAACATACCGGAGAACCCTCCATTAGTTAGTAAACCTAGACCCTCGTCCAGTAGGGTCATCCCTAAGTTTGATATGCACGTAGATACGTCTAAAATGACGCAAAGAGAATTAGATGATGTGGTTTTAGAGTTTGGTATCCCTTCGGATCTACGGCTCACCCTTCCCTCGGATGATATGACTATGAATGAGTTGCCGGACGACAAGATAGGCATTTACGTTCACCAGTGGAGGACAGGGGGTGTTAGGATACTGATTGTACAAAAAGATGCACATACCAGGCCGTCAATGGTGATTGACGGAATTAGGGGTGATGGTAGTGATGCCGAGTGCAAGATAACCTGAAAATAAGAAATAGTAGACACTACGTTAGACGGAGCGCGAGGGGAAGCCCCGCGAACTGCCTCCGGTGTGAGAATCAGTCATGGTGATTATGTCATGAAAGTATTGAGGTGGAGAAGATGATATCTCCTGGGTTAAGTTAGGTTACATACCTCTGTGATGACTTCCTTATTTATAGGCATAATAATCTGACGGAGCAGTTACAGAGGATGTGTGGAGGAAGTTACGGAGGTCATGGCAGTTACAGAGATCATGGCTGAAATCATGGCTATTGACCAGATCTTCTTTGACTAGTTCTGTTTGACCAGTTATGTTTGACCTTTAGGCTTCAACCTTGTCGGAGGTGAGGCTTCGAACAGTGACGGAGGCCGGGCTTCGACAGGGCTTCGAACCTTGTCGGAGGTAAGGCTCCGAACAGTGATGGAGGCCAGGTTCCGGACCTCGACAGTGGTTAGACACTATGAGTGCTTTGGGTGAAGATTAGCGGATTCCCTTGCGGTAGCCATTGTGAATGACTTTACGCCAAAATTATGTGTAGAACGAAGGCGTAGGCTTCGTCCTTTAGGAGGGTACATCATCACCCTTTGTACAAATGGTAAGCTACGTACTAGAGTGACGGTAATGCTCGTTAGTAGAGCGGAGGGTACGTCATCAAGCCCCCCAGTCTAATGTTATGCATGCGAAGAGTGCATGGCTTTAGACTTATCATTGCTTTGTTAAAAAAGACTTGGTAACAATTTCTACTATTTAATTTTTGTTTTGTCAAAGCCAATATAAAAGTAGCTATACTTGTTTTTAATAGCCCATATTTGACTCCATCGTGGTGGATACCCCATTAAGCCCCCCCCCCCCCCATTAAGCCCCCCCCCCCCCCCGCGTCTGATGTTATGACTTCGTAGGAGGCGTGAGATTAGACTTAAGTTGTCCTGAAACCCCTTGTTATATAAGGAGTGTGTGTATTAGGTTTTGCCCTATAACTTTCGCTTTTAGTCTTAAGCGAGTTTTGTCGGAACCCATTTGTACACATGCTGAGTTGTCGAAAGGTACCAAGGTTTGTGTAGAAACTTGGCTTTGTTTTATAATGCTTATGCCATAATGGCATATTATCGCATATATTAAGCTCTGGCAGACTCCCACACCTGGTTCCAGGATCATGGGCGTATTCCATGATTTAAGGTAACCGCTTGGTTAATGTCCCACGATCCCTATCTTGTCGGGGAAACCATGATAGGGTTGTGAACGTGGGTTTGACTTGGTCTTATGAAACCTTTGTGTTAGTATCTTCGAAGAGCATACCCCAAAGGGCTTAAGGCTTCGATTGGCGAGTTTCCAACTGGTAACCATATCATTGATGAATGGTTTTGACGCCAATACAGATTTTAGGAGGTTTGCCAAGTGTGTCGGAATGTAGTATCCGAAGTGAGTATGAAGGGGAGACCTTCAAACTGAACGGAGGGTATATCATCAAGCCCCTCTGTCGATAGTGATGCATACACTTCAAATGTATTGCATTCGACTGAAGTAATATAAACCTCAAAGGTTGTATATGGCTTTAGTTGAGCAAGGTAGTAATCCTTGGACAATTTACTTACTTTCTTTTGCTAGGCTATGGCCTTTATGCATGTCAAAATAATATCCCTTGTTTAGGATTTTAAGTATCGTAGGTGGGGAGTGATTTCCCTCACCTTTTATGTTTATGCTCTATGGGCTTCGGCCCTATGCTACGTATGCTAGCATAATTAATATCTACTGGTGAGGGACGGTATCCCGCTTTTGTTATCATGCTTCTCTTCTCTTACGTTGTTTATAAACGTACATTTACAACCTAAGGTTATAGTAGATAGATAACCTTATTGTGTGTATTTTGAACCAAGATTTTAGCAATCGTATAATTTGACTGCGACAGAGGGTCGCGACCCACTCCGTCTTTATCCTTAAGATACGAAGGGCTTAGAATACCCTAAGACTTTTAGGAAAGTTAATGTGAATTGTAATGGATGTTATGTGTATACAAGACATATGTGTCCTGAATCATCCTTCGACATTCAAACTTGTAAATTACTTGGCTGAACAAATCTTTGTTGTATAGAACGAAACAAGAGATTTGAGGGAAATGCGTTATATCATTAATTGGTTCGGGAGGATTACATCATTTTAAGAAATGAACACTAGGACACCTACCATTTACCCGAGAATATCTTCAATCTAGAGTTAAAAAGAAGGACTCGATCACCAACGTTTAAAACGCGGTTCTTGATTTTGGAGTCATGGATCTTCTTTGTCTTTTCTTTGTAGATCAAAGAGTTCTCGTAGGCTTGATCACGGAGTTCATTTAATTCATTGAGTTGAACTTTTCGGTGATCACCCGCGGACTTTAGGTCGAAGTTTGCATGCTTCAAGGCCCAATAAGCTTTGTTCTCGAGCTCGATCGGTAGATGGCACGCCTTTCCGTACACAAGCTTGTAAGGAGTACACCCGATGGGTGTTTTATAAGTTGTACGGAAGGCCCAAAGTGCATCATCTAATTTATCCGACCAAGATGCACGGTTTTCACCTACGGTCCTTTCCAAGATTCTTTTTAGACCACGGTTTGAAACTTCCACTTGTCCACTTGTTTGTGGGTGATACGCGGTAGAAAGACGGTGAGTAATATCGTACTTAAGCATGACCTTTACAAATTGGTCATTGCAAAAGTGCGTACCGCGATCACTAATGATAGCACGGGGAGTTCCAAACCGAGAAAAGAGCGATTTCAAAAATTTACACCCTACTCGGGCGTTGTTGGTGGGGAGTGCTTTCGCTTCAACCCATTTAGACAAATAATCGACGACCACGAGTATATACTTGTTCCCTCGTGAAGACGGGAACGGCCCCATAAAGTCAATGCCCCAAACGTTAAAGATTTCACAAACTTGAATGACATTTTGTGGCATTTCATCTTTTTGCGTGATTTTCCCGTGACGTTGAAAAGAGTCACAAGATTTGACTAAGTCAAGGGCATCACGGTAAATTGTGAGCCAATAGAAACCGGAGTCAAACACCTTTTTGGCGGTGTAGTTCGGGCCATGATGTCCCCCGGTGGGTCCATTGTGGCAAGCCTTAAGAATATCAACGGCTTCTTGGCCGTGAACACACCGCCGGATGACTTGATCCGCACATACTTTAAACAAGTAGGGATCGTCCCAAAAGTAATGCTTCACATCTTTGAAGAACTTGTTCTTTTGTTGGGACGACATCCCTTTCACAACAAAGTTTCCCGCATGGTAGTTTGCAAAATCGGCAAACCATGGGGTACTAGAATCACCACGAAAAGATACCACGTTAAGTGTCTCGAGAGGAAATGTTTCATTTATTTCCTTTTTCTCGAGCACACTTTGATGGGGATTTTCTAATCGGGACAGATGGTCAGCAGCGAGGTTCTCGGCTCCTTTTTTATCACGGATAATGATATCAAATTCTTGGAGGAGGAGAACCCATCGGAGCAATCTCGGCTTTGCATCTTGTTTTGCAAAGAGATATTTGAGAGCCGAGTGATCCGTATACACTATGCTTTTAGACAAGATCAAGTATGGCCTAAACTTTTCGAAAGCATACACCACGGCTAATAATTCTTTTTCCGTTGTGGTGTAATGAGCTTGAGCCTCGGTCATAGTTTTGCTAGCATAGTGTATAGGCTGAAAGTGTTTTGTTTTTCGTTGCCCCAAGACCGCACCTATGGCAAAATCACTAGCATCGCACATAAGCTCAAAAGGTAGGTCCCAATCGGGGGCAACTAAGATCGATGCTTTAGTAAGCTTTTTCTTAAGAGTTTGAAAAGCTTCAATGCACTCTTTGGAGAAGATGAATGGAGTTTCCTTTTCTAGGAGACGGGTCATTGGCCGGGCGATTTTTGAAAAATCTTGAATGAATCTAGGATAGAAACCGGCGTGACCAAGAAAACTCCGAATGCCTTTGACGGTTGTGGGATGAGGTTGCTTAGCAATAACATCAACTTTAGCCTTATCAACCTCAATCCCGTTCTTAGAAATCTTATGGCCGAGGACAATGCCCTCTTTGACCATGAAATGACTTTTCTCCCAATTTATATAAAGATTTGTGTCTTCACAACGTTTAAGCATATTGTCCAAATGGGAGAGACATGTTTTGAAAGAATCCCCAAAGACCGAGAAATCATCCATAAAGACTGATGCGCGTGATGTGTCGTTGCGGTTTAGCAGTTTTAATGCCTACTCAAGTTTTAAATTTATATTTAGCCGACTTATCAATAACACACACACTTAACGAGCAGTGTACCCGGTCAGTATGAAGATAATGGTAAGTAGAGTGTCGATCACTAAGAGTGGAACGTATAATCTCGTTAATCTAATCAGTATTTTAATATCCTAACGCAAGGGGGTTTCAGCCTGAGAGACTGGCACAGTTTTGTTTGCAATTAAATAGTAAAATAAACAATAGGCACGAATCAGCAAGTAGCACACACGTACACAGATAGATACTTGAGACAATAAGAGGGCTGTCCTTATGATTAAGTAGATTGTCACTTGTTTTATTGATAGCTTTATATGAAGTGTATGTAATTAACCCTTTCTCGTTGGTCCTATTCTTATCGGCGAGTAAACCCTTAATGATTACTTATGTCTAAAAGTTATTCCTAAGTGATCAATTTAGAAACAACCGTGGGAGCCACATCTTGTCCCGCAGTCGGATGCCCGCAAGCCACTAATAAACACAGAGGTTATCAATGCACTAATAAGTAGTAACCAAAGACATCAACATATAAACTTTAATTAATGAGAAAGCAGTTTTAAGGGAGTGCAATCTTTCCGTTGCCACATTACACAAGCCACCAATCTTGATGAATTAAAGTTTGCTAAAACAATAAAACAAAACTACTTAATGAATTAAATACATGCAGCACCTTCTTACAGCTCTTGTATCTTCGATTTGGATGTGTCTTGTGCTGCCTCTTGACTGAATTCGTCCTTTTGCTCTGCTGTCCGAACTTCGGTTTTAGGGTTTCGAACTCTTTTTCTCGTCTGGTCTACGGGGTATTTATAGTTTGTGTCTGAGGGAAGATGCGGCGCATCTACTAAGTAGATGCGGCGTATGTACGTAACTTCGCGTGGGGTCCAAGATTATAATATTCAGGAATATTCGTACACCGCCAGAAGATGCGGCGTAACTCCATGATTAGATGCGGCGCATGTCTTCTTGTATCTTGGATCGTATCTGGTGACATCTTGATATAGATGCGGCGCATGTTGATAGTGAGATGCGGCGCATCTGGAGCAGATTAGTCTTGATCTTCTTCATTTCAGTAGACTCTTCACTTTATGCACGTTTTGCTCCATTATTAGTCCAAAATCGCCAAGTTTCACCAAATGCTTGTTTTTACCTGAGAATTACAAAAGTAAACGATTAAGTATCAATCCTCATACATAATATAGTAAAACAAGTCAAATTAATAGGATAAATGATAGTAATAAAATGTACTTATTTGAGTTCATCAAATATCCCCCCACTTGAACTTTACTTGTCCCCAAGTAAACCTTAGATTAAATCTCATGAAAATGTATCCTAAAAGATGTTAGGATTTATTTTTATATTTAAGCATGTATTCGTTTATTTCGTAATCACACAACTAAACACTTAACGAATTAGAAGTAAAATAAAATAAGTCGATAAAAGCAAATCTAATCGTTTAACTGTCTAGTCGCGACGAATATTCTATCATAAGCTTGGCAAGTATACACATCTCCACCACTAAAGCTAAGGAATAACAAGTCTAAAGCGGTAAAAAGGGTTTTTTAGGCTTAAGGGTTAATTATTCTTATTTCACTATCGATCTCAAATTCCAGAAAAGGCGACAAAATCACAAATACATGATCGAATCCACGAACACGATACTTGCAATTGCTCAAATCCTTAACTCGAATAGGCTAAAGATAGGTCCAAACTTCACCAATAATAATATATCAAAAAGGGCGACAAAATCATAAATACATAGCCGAATCCACGACTACGATACTTAAGATTGCTCAAATCCCTAATCTCAATAAATCAAAGGTTTGGTTGGATAAAGAATAATAAAGGGTATGGATAATTTTTGGGATATAAATTGGTGTAAAAATAAAAAATAAACAAAACAAATAAATTAAAATCCTAAGTGTGGTTAATCACTATCCCAACCATCCCATGAATAAGACTCATATCATTGAATAACTCACGCTTTAACACTTGAAACACACGCTTTAGGTAGACACGAATTATACTCAACAAAATCTTAATCAAAGAATAATCCTTAATTGGCATTCCCATAACTGCCAATTCCCATTCAATCCATAGATATAATACAACAAATAGTGGTGATATCGACCACTTACATAACTCTACATCGTTGGCTTAAAATAAACATCCAACTCTTTTTTCTTTCTTTTTCTTTTCTCTTTTTTTTTTTTTTTTTTTTTTTTTTTTTTTTTTTTTTTGAAACATAAACATAGATGTGTAAAATTTCACCACATCACTACAACTTTCTTTCCGGATAATTTTTTCATACTTTTCATAACTTCAGAAATAATGGTAATAGTGAAAGTAGTAAACACACGAAAAATAAACTCAAAAATATACAATATTTACTTTCACTCCAATTTGCATTGTGCAATTTCCCGACCTAACCATATATAATGAATTACGCACGCGAACACAGGTAATGTAAGGAAACACACTCTGCCTATAGCAATTAACCAACCACGGATTCTAATCTACAGGGTAGGCTAAGGTTTAAGGTGTAACGAAACATTTTAAACATAGGTGTAAGAAACGAAAGGAATGGCTCTGAGGGTTTTTCTAGGGGTATCTTACTCTTAAAATGAGAGTAACAAAAGGGTTTATACGGGGGTTAACTAACCAGTGTAGCTAGTTAATAATACATAACATATAAAGGCTATTTGGTGTAATCCTAGAAATTTTACCAATTTAGACAAGTCATTCCAATTATATAAATAATACTCATTATGGTGGTCTCGAATAGTATACAAGCCAAGTTCTAAAGTTTACAAGTCACCGGCACACTCATAGATTTGTGAATTTTGAAAAATCACAATTTTTGAAAATAACGTCATGTGTGCAGTTATGCAACTTAGATCTTAAACAAAAACATGCTAAAAAATTTTTAAGTTTGATATATTAAGCACATTTTAAGCATAATTTTTGAAAAAGTTTAGGACAAGTAATTGTTAAGTGTTCTAATTCTCCTATCCCCCCACTTAAGTTAAACAACGTCCTCGTTGTTTGTATAAAAGGTTAAAAACTGGAAATAAAAAGAATTAAAACGGAAAAACTCCCCTGAGGTTTGCTCGGTATGATCCTCCATTAGTATATGAGCAAAAATCATCTTTCTTGTGGATTAGAACGTTAAAGCTTCATACTTGATTTATCCACAGGAAATCCAGAAAACTATAATACCACCAACACTTTAAAACACACCTAAGATAAGAAAGGTTCAACTTGCATAATACATTAGTAGTTAGGAAAAATAAAACTAAAAAAATAATTAAAACTGAAAATCATCAGGTCAGTCGATGCGCCGTATCTTATTGAAGAAGATACGCCGTATCGAGCCTGGAATAAATACGGATCAGAATAAATATGCGCCGCATCCTTAACCAGGGATGCGCCGCATTAAAATAAACTGATAAATAGTTTTAAAGTCGAAAATTAAAATGAAAATGAAATAAAGGATAGGATGCGTCGCATCTGTTTAAGCAGATACGGCGCATGTAGTAACCAAACAGACTGTTAACAGTCTGTTGCAAAAATGACTTGTTCCACGGTCTAATCTCATACGTCCTCTCGTACTCTCGTGCTGAACTTAATGCCAGTCTTCGTCAAACATAACAAGAAATATAAACTGAAACATTAAACATAAGCATAAGAATAACGATAAGTACAATCCAAAAAAAAAATAATAATAATAATAATGTGTGGAACAATATCAGTAAAACAAAAGGGTAAGATCATGGGTGAGAGGTGTCGTCCGGATGGGTCCCAGAAGTGCTGGCTCCATCAGTCCTCTGGCGGACTCTGCGCTCGTACGTACGTGCTACTCCCGTAACCTCAGTACCATCAGGACGGGTGTGGGTGATACCCTGATGCTCTAATAGTCTGCTCACACTCCTGACCACCCACTCTAAGTCTCTCCTCAGTACCATCACCTCTCCCTCGACTGCGTCGAGTCTCTGAATCACGGTGCGTGGGGGTACTGGTGCCTGTGGCACCTCCTCGTCGACAGGAGCAGCAGCCGGAGGATCCTGAGGTCCTCCCTGCTCCGCCTCCGCCCCTGCAGCTCTGGCGGGCCCTAATGCTGCCCAAAAGTGGCCCCCAGCAGCCACTTGGCAGATCGCCAGTCTAACCAAATAGTCCCTGTCGATAACTGGGAGACGAGCCACCACAACCTCCAGCCCCGCTGGAATCTCTGCTCCAATAACTCCAAAATGGCGGGCCAGCCTCGAAACAAAATGCCCGCCAGTCATGTGGCTCCTCCGATCTCTCCCAGCAGCTGATCGGTGGAGGTAGTGTGCCAAAAAGTGGGGGATGTTCACCGGCATCCCCTCATCCATGCTCCTAAGTAGGAAGAGGTCCAGAGTGGTCACCTTTTCAGGTGACTGACCCCTCCCAGCAATAGTAAGTGCAATCAGCCTGTGACACAGCCTCCTCATCGGCTCCCTGATCAAAGTATATGAGGGGGTGGAAGTAGTGATGTCGCCCCCCGAAGAAATCCTAAACCAATAATCACTGAATACCCCTCTGTCAGGGACAACCCGTAAACTCTCAGCCCAGTACCTGGCAAACCCAGCAGATCCAAGCTCCTCCTCAGTGTGTAGACCCAAGGCTAAAATAAACTGCCTCATCGACATCTGCCTGTGCACACCTCCTAACCTGAACACCAGAGTGTCAGCTGTATCAATCTCCACATCCGTCTCTCTGTAATGAATAGTGCTGAAGAACTCCAGCATGAGCTCCCTAATCAGAGGCTCGTCAACCCTAAACAGTCGCTCCCAAGCACTAGACCTGAACTCCACCTCATCATCACCTCCAACAACAACCATCTCCATACGACGCTGTAAGCTCGCAGCTGCATGTCCACCACCGATCAATCCTACATCGTCAAAATTCAGAACCTGGACTCTAAATATTTTCTTGAAGTAAACTGAGTCAAGCCTATGCAAATAATCCTCTAGAGTGCCATCAGTAAGTCCCATATTCTCGAATCGTAACCATTGGTGCCTTTGTGCGATATCTGGTAGTGTCATCTGAAATAAACATTCAAAGTCAGTAAACAGTCTGCAAGTAAGGTAGATACGGCGCATTTGATTAAATCAATGCGGCGTATCTGTATTAAGTACAAGAGATGCGGTGCAAGACAACAGATACGGCGTATTGAGATGCGTCGTATCTAGATTAATCAATACGGCGTATCTAAAAGTTTATCAATTTTGAAATAGGTCGTTACGCCGCATTAATCAACCCAGATGCGCCGCATCTAAAAGCATATCAGTATAAAATAAAGGGTTAGGCACGTTTTTCAAGAATCCGTATCCGTGACGTAAACTTCCACTAAATATCACAGTATAATATTCTCCTTATATCAGTTCAATCAACCACAGCTAATTTACCTTCCCGCTAAATATTCAAAATCAAACCCAAAACCTAAATTTTCGGTCGATTCAATTAGTGCCAAATTCGATGTCCGAATCTAAAATTAACTTAGGGGAAATAATTAATTCCAAGTTCTAATCATATCCCTATATCGTTTAAGCGCGAATCGATTCAATCCTATAAACCCTAATTTTCGTATTAATCAAAATTAAATCGAAATGTAACAATTACCTTAGTATTTGTGATTAGGAGAACGTTTTAATGCTCGGATTAAAGGCGGATTAAAGAAAGATGATCGGATTTTGAGTATAATTTTAGTGCGTGTTCTTAACTGTGTGTATTTATGCGGCGTATTCCCGTCGTATTTATAAGGCGACACGATGCGCCGTATTAGAAAATTGGGATGCGCCGTATCTAGTTAATTCCGTTGACTAGTCAATAAGTCCTAGTTGGTCAGGGATACGGCGCTTCGGATATTTAGATCCGCCGTATCTCTATGTTAGTTAACGAAATTTAAATGAAGAACGTACCTTGGCCTCCGCAACACAGTTCCTTATACATCAAATTTGGGTAAAAACGGCACACCATATAGATGAATTCAAAATAAGAGTAATAGGCATAAACGTTTCATTAATAATCGTAATCTTATTGTTTAGTGGATAAGGATTTATTCCGAGGTTAGGAACAAATATCGTTTTTGAGCATACAAAATTAAGATTACGAATTGAATCAGACGTATAATAAGGATAATAAAACTGAGATCATAGTGTAGAGAACTTTCCTTTGGGCAGTTGAATTATCGTAGAGTTTACCTGGGATTCTATTTCAAGAATTTAAGAAGTTCAATGTTACCAGTACTGAGCTTTCCTCCACTCTTCCCGTCTTATGTTCGGTCACTTCAGCTAGCGTCTCTTGGTTTGGTTCAGAATGTAATCCTTCTTGGTGATGCTTGAGTCATCATTTATCCTGAAAATAAACAACTTGCACACGAGAGTAGCGGACCGATCAAAGTAAATATCAAAAATCAACTATATTTATCAAATTATATTCGTCGTATTAACAAAAGTTAATGCGCCGTATTTTCGTTACGTTTAAAAATAAAAGATTTTTGATTAAGTAAGATGCGCCGTATCGACGGAAATCGATACGCCGTATTTGTTTAATAATTCGCAAACTGTTTTTAATTAAAATAATAGATACGCCGTATCTGCGAAAGCAGATGCGTCGTATGGCGTTAACGTTTAGAAAAATTTTTATCAAAACAGATACGCCGTATCTACAAAAGCAGATGCGTCGTATTACTTTATCGCTTAGAAAAATTTTCTTGTTAAAAACAGATACGCCGTATCTTGGGGAAAAGATGCGTCGTATCGAATTAATTAAACGCGTTGTATATAAAAATTAAACGCAATACGCCGTATCTGAGAGATCAGATGCGCCGTATCGTTTGATTTAGCACAGTACAACGATAGCAGAACAGAAAAATACGAAAAATAAAAATAAAAATTAAACACACGAAACAAAAATAAAACACACAAAAATAAAAACAAAAGCAAACAAATAACACACAATACAACAAATATGCAAAATAGTACAATGATGCAATTTAATCTAATAAAAAGAAAAAACCTAATTAAAATACTAATCAAATTAAAAGAAAATAACAATTCACTCCCCGGCAGCGGCGCCAAAAACTTGATGCGCGTGATGTGTCGTTGCGGTTTAGCAGTTTTAATGCCTACTCAAGTTTTAAATTTATATTTAGCCGACTTATCAATAACACACACACTTAACGAGCAGTGTACCCGGTCAGTATGAAGATAATGGTAAGTAGAGTGTCGATCACTAAGAGTGGAACGTATAATCTCGTTAATCTAATCAGTATTTTAATATCCTAACGCAAGGGGGTTTCAGCCTGAGAGACTGGCACAGTTTTGTTTGCAATTAAATAGTAAAATAAACAATAGGCACGAATCAGCAAGTAGCACACACGTACACAGATAGATACTTGAGACAATAAGAGGGCTGTCCTTATGATTAAGTAGATTGTCACTTGTTTTATTGATAGCTTTATATGAAGTGTATGTAATTAACCCTTTCTCGTTGGTCCTATTCTTATCGGCGAGTAAACCCTTAATGATTACTTATGTCTAAAAGTTATTCCTAAGTGATCAATTTAGAAACAACCGTGGGAGCCACATCTTGTCCCGCAGTCGGATGCCCGCAAGCCACTAATAAACACAGAGGTTATCAATGCACTAATAAGTAGTAACCAAAGACATCAACATATAAACTTTAATTAATGAGAAAGCAGTTTTAAGGGAGTGCAATCTTTCCGTTGCCACATTACACAAGCCACCAATCTTGATGAATTAAAGTTTGCTAAAACAATAAAACAAAACTACTTAATGAATTAAATACATGCAGCACCTTCTTACAGCTCTTGTATCTTCGATTTGGATGTGTCTTGTGCTGCCTCTTGACTGAATTCGTCCTTTTGCTCTGCTGTCCGAACTTCGGTTTTAGGGTTTCGAACTCTTTTTCTCGTCTGGTCTACGGGGTATTTATAGTTTGTGTCTGAGGGAAGATGCGGCGCATCTACTAAGTAGATGCGGCGTATGTACGTAACTTCGCGTGGGGTCCAAGATTATAATATTCAGGAATATTCGTACACCGCCAGAAGATGCGGCGTAACTCCATGATTAGATGCGGCGCATGTCTTCTTGTATCTTGGATCGTATCTGGTGACATCTTGATATAGATGCGGCGCATGTTGATAGTGAGATGCGGCGCATCTGGAGCAGATTAGTCTTGATCTTCTTCATTTCAGTAGACTCTTCACTTTATGCACGTTTTGCTCCATTATTAGTCCAAAATCGCCAAGTTTCACCAAATGCTTGTTTTTACCTGAGAATTACAAAAGTAAACGATTAAGTATCAATCCTCATACATAATATAGTAAAACAAGTCAAATTAATAGGATAAATGATAGTAATAAAATGTACTTATTTGAGTTCATCCATAAAGACCTCCATAGTTTTCTCGATCATGTCGTGAAATATGGCCATCTTACACCTTTGGAACGTGCCCGGAGCATTAAATAAGCCAAAAGGCATGCGTCGGTAGGCAAACGTTCCATAGGGGCACGTGAAAGTGGTTTTTTCTTGATCTTGAGGATCAATGGGAATTTGGAAGTAACCCAAGAAACCGTCGAGAAAACAATAGTATTCGTTTCCCGCTAGTCTTTCGAGCATTTGGTCCATGAAGGGTAAAGGAAAGTGGTCTTTACGGGTGGCGTCATTTAACTTTCGGTAGTCAATGCACATGCGCCATCCCGTTACCAATCGAGTAGGAATCAACTCGTTTTCATCATTTGCGACAACGGTAATGCCTCCCTTTTTAGGCACACAATGAACGGGGCTCACCCAAGGACTATCCGAGATAGGGTAAATCAAGCCGGCATCAAGGAGTTTAAGAACCTCCTTTTTGATAATCTCGTGGATTTTAGGATTAACCCTTCTTTGATGTTGAACCGCGGGTTTAAAGTCATCTTCCATTAAAATTTTGTGAGTACAAAATTCCGGGTTAACACCCTTAATGTCGGAAAGTTTCCAAGCGATGGCTCGCTTGTGTGACTTTAAAACCTTTATGAGAGCGGTTTTCTCCTCATCATTTAAATCTTTAGCAATAATGACGGGTAATTTATCGGTACCCTCCAAAAATGCATATTCAAGATGAGGCGGTAAGTCCTTAAGTTCGACCTCCGGAAGATCATCAGAATTTTCAACAGATTTGATTTCCTCATTATGAAGTTCTTTCTGTGGGAGAGATGATAGATCATCATTAAGCAACTTCTCAATGAGAAGAATGTCTCCCTCCGGGTCAAACACACCATCATCAATTCCAGATGGAATTGAATCACAAGACAAACAAGCCTCAATCTCTTCCAAGATGAAGTCACCTCCCTCAAACGGAGTGAGAGAGGGGGAAGAGAGAGCAATGGTAGGATCAGATGATGTGGGATTGCCACTTAGCACTTCTTGAAAGTATTCCTCGCATGTAGAATCAAGGATATCAATTTGGTTAATTGACTTGCTTTTATGCTCGAGAAGATCTTTTGAAGTGCTTTCAATATTAATGACCAATTTTTCATCTCCGACCCTAAGAGTCATCTCACCTTCATAGACATCGATTAATGCACAAGCCGTTTTCAAGAATGGTCTT
Organism: Artemisia tridentata subsp. tridentata; assembly: GCA_021014915.2. Lineage (NCBI taxonomy): Eukaryota > Viridiplantae > Streptophyta > Magnoliopsida > Asterales > Asteraceae > Artemisia > Artemisia tridentata. The sequence continues at coordinate 22,306,137 of CP139509.1, forward strand.
CCCAAGATAAGGGGGACACGGGGATCAGCATCAAAATCGACTACTACGAAGTCAGCAGGAAAATGGAACTTGCCAACCTTCACGAAGACATCTTCGGCAATACCTTTCGGAATAGTAACCAATTGTTTGCAAGCTCCAGAGTCATTCGTGTAGAAGTAAGCTCCGGAAGAGAAAGATTTTCCCAAACTGAAAGAGGCATTAGATTGATGCTTGCGCCGAGATCGGCCAAGGCTAAGCATTCATCTAGCTTTTGAAAATCACAAGGGATGAGAAATTTTCCGGGGTCTCCTAGTTTTTCGGGAAACTTTTAAAGGATAACCGCCGAACAATTCTCATTCAATGGAGGCTTTGTCAATTCCAACAATTTTTCCTTATTGCTAAGGAGACTCTTGAATATAGAAGCAAACTTTGGCATGTAGAGAAGAGCATCCGCAAAACTAATGTCGAAGTGCAACTTTTGAAAGATTTCAAGAAACTTCATCATTTGGCTATTAGTTTTGTCACGGAGCTTTTGATCATTAAGCCTCGAAGGATAAGGAATTGAAGGCTTAGGATTGGTCTTCGGAATATCGGGTTCCGGAATTGGAGATTGGACGACCGAAGGTTGGACGTGTGCGGTACTTTGTGAGCTTGAAGAGTGCACTTTGTCCTTTGTCACCTCGGATCTCGTTTCACTTCCTTCACCGGAGAAGAAGTAGGAATCGAGGGTCCATCATATGCCTTACCACTTCGAGTGGTAATAGCTTTCAACTCACCCTTCGGGTTGGGAATGGTATTTCCCGGAAGACCTCCCGAAGTTGAAGCTTGATTCATTTGGTTCATGAGGCTAGCAAACATGTTCTCAATTTTATTTTGAGATTGATCAATTTTGTGATTTGTATTCCTAAGTTCACTTTTAAGCTCTTGACCTTGTTTTGACATTGAGGTTTGAAAATCATTTTTCAAAGTGGTGATTTGATTTTGCATTGACCTCATGTTAGCCTCATTTGACTTGATGTAGTTAGAAAGTTCATTTGAGGGAGCAACGGGGGCTTGGTAATTAGAAGCTTGAAAGCCTTGATTGAAATTACCCCCTTGAGTTGGGTATTGATTCACCGGGGCTTGAAATTGGTTTCGAACATCTTGCCCTCTCGGTTGATTTTGATTGAATCTATTTGGATTGTTGGGTTGAGAAAATCCGGGTGGTCCACTTTGATTACTAGCACGATAATTCGGGTCAACTTGAGGACGATATTGGTTACCTCCTTGGTTGAAAGTCCCGGCTACCGCATTAACTTCAAATCGACTACCATCGGTGGCAGTACAATTGTAGTATGCATGAGGACCACCACAAGTGACACAAGTTTCTTCCACCGCTTTGACTTGAGTTGGTGAAGAAGTTTGTGGGGAAGAAACTTTCTTTTTCTTGGAAAGAACCAAAGCTTGAATAGCATCCGTGAGTTTTTCAATCTTAGCATCGGTGCTAGAAGTACTCACAGGAGACGAAGTAGAAGGGGAAGCACTAACTTAGGAAACAACCGACTTGCTTCGTGTAGTGCGGACCTTGGACTTATTCTCAATGATGGCTAAAGCGTCTTTTGGAGTCCGATTCAAGAGATTGCCACCGGCGGCGGCATTAAGAGAATCTTGGTCCGTTTGCTTCAAACCATTATAGAAGGTATCGAGTTGATGTAACTCGGAGAAACCGTGATGTGGACATTTGCGAAGTAATTCTTTAAAACAATCCCACGCTTCACTAAAGGATTCATCAAATTTTTGAGTGAATTTGGTGATTTCATTTTTAAGGCTTGTGGTTTTAGACAGAGGAAAGAATTCATTCACAAATTTCGACATTAAATCTTCCCATGTTTCAATAGAACGAGGGGGTTGTTTTTCGAGGCAAATTCGGGCGGCCCCCTCGAGAGAAAAAGGAAAAAGAAGAAGTTTGATAGCTTCTTGAGGAACATTTCGGTATTTGATGGTAGAGGTGATCTTATTAAACCATCGAATGTGGGAATGAGGATCGTCCCTCTCAAATCCGAAATATTGATGATGCGCGTGATGTGTCGTTGCGGTTTAGCAGTATTAATGCCTACTCAAGTTTTAAATTTATATTTAGCCGACTTATCAATAACACACACACTTTAACGAGCAGTGTACCCGGTCAGTATGAATATAATGGTAAGTAGAGTGTCGATCACTAAGAGTGGAACGTATTATCTAGTTATTCTAATCAGTATTTTAATATCCTAAGTTAGCAATACAACCTAATCTAACGCAAGGGGGTTCAGCCTAAGAGACTGGCACGGATTGGTTATGATTAAATAGTAAACTAAACTAATGAGCACGAATCAACGATTAGCACACACGTACACAGATAGATACTTGAGACAATAAGAAGACCTGTCCTGATAATTAAGTAGCTTGTCACTTGTTTTATTGCTAGTTTTATATGAAGTGTATATAATTAAACCTTTCTCGTTGGCTCTAATCTTATCGGCGAGTAAACCCTTAATGATTACTTATGTCTATCCTATTTATTTAAGAGACGCTAAAATAAATAGGCGAGGAAGGGGCATGGCGACCCAAGCAATGCTCAGCTAGACACAGAGGTTATCAATGCACTAATAAAAGTCACCAAAGAAATCAACATATAAACTTTAATTAATGGGAAAGCAATATTAAGGGGAGTGCATGATTTTCCGTAGTCACATGACACAAGCCCATCAATCCTGAAGAATTAAAGTGTACTAATACAATAAAACAAAACTACTTAATGAATTGAATACATGAGGACCTTCTTACAGCTCTTGTATCTTCGTTTAGGTGTGTCTTGTGCTGCTTGGTCATCCGAATTCGGCTCTAGGGTTCTTCTGTCTTCGACTGTCCAAAACTAAAACTCCCGAAATTCGTCTGGCCTTGGGGTATTTATAGTTTCTGTCTCAGGGATAGACGCGGCGCATAGAGTGAATAGATGCGGCGCATTGACTTAACTTCGCGTGGGGTCCAAGATTAATATATATTCAGGAATATTCGTACACCGTCTTCAGATGCGGCGTATCTTGATCTTTGTATGCGGCGCATATACTTTGGCTGTCTTGGATTGTAACTTGTGAAATCTTGATAGTGATACGCCGTATGTTAAGTATGTTGCGGCGTATCTGGAGTAGAACGATATTGATCTAGTTGACTTTTGACATCTTGCTTGTTTTGCTCCATAATTAGTCCAAAATCGCCAAGTTTCACATAATGCTTGTTTTTACCTGAGAATTACTAAAGTAAACATTAATGTATCGATTCTCATTTATAATACAATAAAACAAATCAAATAAATAGGATAAATGATGATAATAAAATGTACTTATTTGAGTTCATCAAATATCCCCCCACTTGAACTTTACTTGTCCCCAAGTAAACCTTAGAATTAATCGTATGAAAACGTATCCTAAAAGATATTAGGATTTATTTGTATATTCAAGCACGTATTCGTTTTGTCATAATCACACAACCAAACACTTAACGAAGTAGAAACCAAAATAATTTTTTATGTAAAACAATTCTAAATCGTTTAGTTGCTTAGTCGTGACGAATATTCTATCATAGGCTTGGCAAGTGTACGCATCTCCCCCACTAAAGCCAAGGAATAACAAGTCTAAAGCGGTAAAAAGGGTTTGTTGGTTAAGGGTTGATCATCCTTTTTAATCTCTATCGATCTCAAATTCCAGAAAAGGCGACAAAATCACAAATACATGATCGAATCCACGATCACGATACTTGCAATTGCTCAAATCCTTAACTCGAATAGGCTAAAGATAGGACCAAGTAATCATCACCAATAATATTATATCAAAAAGGGCAACAAAATCATAAATACATAGCCGAATCCACGACTACGATACTTAAGAATGCTCAAATCCCTAATCTCAATAAACCAAAGGTTTGGATGAAGAATGATATAGGGTATGGATAATATTTGTGATACAATTTGGTGTAAAATGAAAAATAAACAAAACAGATAAATTAAAATCCTAAGTGTGGTAAATCACTTTCCCAACCATGCCATGAATAAGACTCATAGCATTGAATAACTCACGCTTTAACACTTGAAACACACGCTTTAGGTAGACACGAATTATACTCAACAAAATCTCAATCAAAGAATAACCTTAGTTGGCGTTCCCATAACGGCCAACTCCTATTCAATCCATAAATATAATATACAACAAATAGATAGTGGTGATATCTCCCACTTAATACAAAACTTTACATAAGTTGGTTAAAACAAACTTCCAACTTTTCCTTTTTTCCTTTTCTTTTCTTTTTTTTTTTTTCGATTTTTTTTCCAAAATATATGTGTAAAATTTCACTACTTTTCTATCACTATTTTTTCGGATAATTTTTTCATACTCTTCATACTTTCAGAAATAACTGTAATAGTGAAAGTAGCAAACACACGAAAAATAAACTAAAAGTTATACAATATTTACTTTCATACCAATTGCATTGTGCAATTTCCCAACCTAACCAAAGATAATGATTTACGCACGCGAACACAGGTAATGTAAGGAAACACACTTTGCCTAAAGCAATTAACCACGGATTTTAATCTACAGGGTAGGCTAAGGTGTAAGGGTGTATCGAAACATTATAACAAAGGTGTAAGAAACGAAAGGAATGGCTCTGAGGTTTTTCTAGGGGTATCTTACTCTAAAAGTGAGAGTAATAAAGGGTTTATACGGGGTTTAACTAACCAGTGTAGTTAGTTAATATCACATAACATATAAAGGCTTTTTGGGTGTAATCCTAGAAATTTACCAATTTAGACAAGTCACTCCAATTATATAGATAATACTTATTATGGTGGTCTCGAATAGTATACAAGCCAAGTTCTAAAGTTTACAAGTCACCAGCACACTAAAGTTTTAATATTTTTGAAAGAATAGAGTTATGTGTGCGGTTATGTAATTTAGACTTTAAACAAAAACATGCTAAAAAAATTTAAATTTTGATATATTAAGCGCATTTTAAGCATATTTTGAAAAAGTTTAGGACAAGTAAGTGTTCTAATTCTCCAATCCCCCCACTTAAGTTAAACAACGCCCTCGTTGTTTGTGTCTAAGGTTAAAAACTGGAAAATAAAAGAATTAGAACAGAAAAACTCCCCTAGGATTTGCTCGGTATGATCCTCCATTTTTCGTATAAGAGCAAAAATCAACTTTCTTGTGGATTAGAACGTTTAAGCTTCATAAATGATGTATCCACAAAAATGCAGGAATCTATAATACCTTTAGACTTTAACACACCTGAGTTAAGAAGGTTCAAACTTGCATAATACATTAGTAGTTAGTAAAAATAAAACCTAAAAAATTAAACTGTAAATCATCAGGTCAGTCGATGCGCCGTATCTTATGGAAAAAGATACGCCGTATCGATCCTGGAATAAGTACGAATCAGAATAAAAGATGCGTCGCATCCTTAAACAAGGATGCGCCGCATTAAATAAACTGACAGAAAGTTTTAAAGTCAAAAATAAAAATGCAGAAAATAAAATAAGATATGACCAGCGCAGGTGATGCGTCGCATCTTATGATGGAGATGCGCCGTATCTTCTGCAGGTCTGACAGACTCGACACAGAACAGAAAAGTAAAAATTTTTGTTCCGGGTTGTCTCCCGGTCAGCACTTGTCTTTATTCCAGAGTCTTCAAGTTAGACTCACGTTCAGTTCCTTATTTCAATACTTCGGGTTCAAACTCCACCACCTCGTTCTCAGTATCCTCAATTTTATTATCAAAGTATTTCTTTACTCGTTGCCCGTTTACCTTGAATATAAAACCATTTTTATCGCATATTTCAATAGTCCCGTATGGATACACTTTCTTGACAACGAACGGACCCGTCCATCTTGATTTAAGTTTACCTGGATACATCTTTAATTGAGAATTAAACAGCAGCACTTTCTCTCTAATAGTAAACGTTTTATCCCCATGTAACCTCGAGTCATGCCATCTTTTAATTCTTTCTTTGTAGATCTTAGTATTTTTGTAGGCCTCATCTCTTAGTTCGTAGAGTTCATTTAGTTCCATGAAACGGTTCTTCGTCGCAGCTTCCATATCCATGTTACATTTCGTCAAGGCCCAATATGCACTTTGTTCTATTTCGACCGGTAGGTGGCATGCTTTTCCGTATACGAGACGAAATGGAGTGCATCCCGTCGGTGTCTTATAGGCTGTACGAAATGCCCATAAAGCATCATTTAACTTGTCAGACCGCCCTTTCGGATTATATCCAGTCGTTTTTTCCAAAATCCGTTTTATAGCCCTATTGGTTACTTCAGTTTGCCCATTGGATTGAGGATGGTATGCAGTGGAAACCCTATGATACACTCCATATTGTTGCAAGGCTCTTCCTAGATGGTGATTACAAAAGTGTGTTCCCCTATCACTAATCAATGCTTTAGGAACTCCAAACCTAGCGAACAAACTTCGCAAAAATTTAAGCACTACCTTGCTGTCGTTTGTTGGTGACGCTTGCGCTTCGACCCATTTTAATACGTAATCAACAGCAACCAAAATATATTTATTACCTTTAGATTCAGGAAACAGTCCCATGAAGTCCAATCCCCATATGTCGAAAACTTCACATACATGGATATAGTTTTGAGGCATTTCGTTTCTTGATGTAATATTTCCTGATCGTTGACACGCATCACATCCTTTTATATAATCTTTTGCATCATCCAATATAGTGGGCCAATAGAATCCTGCATCAAGGATTTTTCTTCTTGTAATAACTGCACCGTGATGTCCCCCCGTCGGCCCTGAATGGCAATGTGCCAATATTGCTGGGATATCATCACCATCTACGCATCTTCGTATAATATTGTCAGGGCATAATTTAAAGGCATAAGGTTCATCCCAAATATACTCACTAGCGCGATTTAGAAACCTTCTTTTCTCGTCGGATGTTAGCCCTTTTGGAATTTCATTTGCAACAATAAAGTTTATATAGTCGGAATACCATGGTGTATTATCATTGCTCTTAATTCTTACCATTATAAGGTGTTCATCAGGAAAGTCATCAGCGATTTCCCTTTCATCATGCACCTCCATATCAGGGTTTTCAAGTCTAGATAAGTGGTCAGCAGCTAGATTTTCTGCCCCCTTTTTATCTTTAATTTCAATATCGAATCCTTGGAGCAATAAAACCCACCTAATAAGCCTTGGTTTGGCATCCTGTTTATTGAACAAATACTTCAAAGCAGAATGGTCAGTGTAAACCATAGTTTTTGACAATATAAGATATGACCTAAATTTATCGAATGCAAAAACTACTGCTAAAAGTTCTTTTTCCGTGGTGGTGTAATGTTCTTGGGCATTATTTAATGTTTTGCTAGCATAAAAAATTTGCTTAAATTTATTTTCTATCTTTTGGCCAAGTACAGCTCCAACTGTATAATCACTAGCATCATACATTAGTTCAAAAGGCAGATTCCAATCCGGCGAAATTATAATAGGTGCAGTAGTTAGTTTTTCTTTAAGTATATTAAATGCCTTTTTGCAATCTCCAGAAAAATCAAACTTCGCATCTTTTAGCAATAATTGGGTCATAGGCCTAGATATCATTGAAAAATCCTTTATGAACCTACGATAAAATCCAGCATGCCCTAAAAAACATCTAACACCTTTTACATTAGTGGGGTAAGGTAGTTTGGCAATTACATCAATTTTAGCTTTGTCGACTTCTATACCTTTCCCAGAAATCTTATGTCCTAACACAATTCCCTATCTAACCATAAAATGACATTTTTCCCAATTAAGAACAAGGTTAGTTTCTTCACACCTAGCAAGCATTTTATCAAGTTTAAAGAGACAATCACTAAATGAGTTACCGAACACCGAGAAGTCGTCCATGAAGACTTCCATAAAGTCTTCTACCATATCATGGAAGATAGCCGTCATACAACGTTGGAAAGTAGCAGGGGCGTTGCATAGTCCGAACGGCATTCTCCTATAGGCGAAGGTTCCATAAGGGCAGGTGAAAGTCGTCTTCTCTTGATCCTCGGGGGCAATGGGTATTTGGAAGAAACCTGAAAAACCATCTAAAAAGCAATAATAATCATATCCTGATAGTCTTTCTAACATTTGATCAATAAATGGAAGAGGGAAGTGATCTTTTCGCGTAGCATCATTGAGTTTGCGGTAGTCGATGCAAACTCTCAATCCAGTAACAGTTCTTGAAGGGATTAGCTCATTGTCGTCAATGAGTACTACCGTCATTCCTTCTTTTTTTGGTACAACGTGGATAGGACTGACCCATGAGCTGTCAGAAATTGGGTAGATAAGTCCGGAGTCAAGTAATTTCACAATTTCATTTTTCACCACGTCTTGGACTTTTGGATTCAAACGCCTTTGGGGTTGGATAGTTGGTTTGAATTCATCTTCCATAAGGATTTTATGTGTACAGAATGACGGGCTAATTCCCTTAATATCAGACATACTCCATGCTAATGCTCCTCTTCGTTTATATAGTACCTGCAAAAGGGATTCTTTTTCTTTTGGCGTTAAGTCAGATGCAATAATAACGGGTGAATTAGTGTTCCCATTTAAATAAGCATATTCCAAAGTAGAAGGGAGATCCTTAAGCACAGGTTTGACATCATCAATTTTATTAGCACTAGCGGAATAAACTTGTTCTTTTATTACGTCGTTGCTGTCATCAGATAAATGCGCCGCATCGATATTTCCGATGCGCCGTATGGCGTTACAAACAGCGGAATCAACAGCGAAATTATTATCAATAGTATTTTCATCAACTTGATCTTCTATGGCGATTGTGTTTTCTAAATTTTTAAGCAGATAAGAATCAAGCAAATTATTTTTTAACAATTTCTGAGTAAGTTGATTAATCGTGTCATCAGAAACATCGATATTATAGCATTCATCATCTTCATAATTAGTTTTACTCATAGATTGTTCCATATTAAATTCAACCTCATCATTTCCTATGGTAAGAGTTATCTTTTTATTAAAAACATCAATCATAGCCCTAGCAGTGGCTAAAAATGGTCGTCCTAATATTATAGGAGTTCTAGAATTTTCGGCCATATCGAGGATAACAAAGTCAATAGGTAATTCAAATTTATCAACTTTTATTAATATATTTTCAGCTATTCCTAATGGGTATTTTATGGACCTATCAGCTAGCTCTAAGCACATCCTAGTGGGTTTTGGTTCACCCAGGCCTAATTTTTCATACATAGAAGAAGGCATAAGACTTATACTAGCTCCTATGTCGGCTAAAGCATTTCCAATATATAAATTTTTAATTTGACAAGGAATAGTGAAACTCCCTGGATCTTTTTCCTTAGATGGAAGTTTGTTGAGCAATGCTGCTGAGCTTCTTTCCCCCATTGTTACAGTGCAAGCCTCTTCAAGTTTGGACTTGTTTGTAAGTAAGCTCTTCAGATATTTAGCATATTTTGGCATTTGCACTAGGACTTCCATAAATGGTATACTTAGCTGCAGCTGCTTGAGATTTTCCAGGAACTTCCTTTGATAGGCATCTTCTTTCTCCTTCCTTACCCTATGTGGAAAAGGTAGTGTTGATCGTTTAAGTTCAACAGGAGGTTCTTCTCTAATCACAGGTTCTGGACTAGTCTCTTTTGGTTGCTTTTGCTCAGATGATATAGATTCAGGGGAAATCTTGCTTGCGCTATTATCCTCGGGTGTCTCTTCGATTTGAAAGGTTGACTTTCCGCCTCTAGTTGTAATCCCTTTCAAATCGTGTTTTACCAAAAGAATCTTGTTAAGCACCGTTGACAATTGGTGCACTTCAATTGCCAATCCATTAATCATGTTGTTTTGTTCCTTTAGTAACAGCTCATGACTGCCTTTGAATTCTTTAATAAAGTTTCTTGCTTCATGATGTTCTTTTTCATTTGCTTGGGCGATTAGTAGTGCAAACTCTTCCATGGTAAGGTTTCTTTGGGGTCTTCCGAACCAGTTAGGGAAAATATCGAACATTGTTCCTGAAAATTAAAGACAGGTAGATTTCAAAGTAAAAACTTCCTAGTGTAAGGGTAAGTTAGAATATTTTCCGTTCGGGAATAAGAAAAATAAAAGTTGCTGACATCTGCAAACGATGCGCCGTATCAAAAAAATTTGGATACGCCGTATCTTATTACGTTAAAATTTAATCAGACTTTTATTCAGAAAACAGATATGCCGCTTATGAATAAGAATGCGCCGTATCAAGTTTAAATTATCAAAAATCGATTATATTTATTAAAATTAAATGCGTCGTATTAACAAAAGCTAATGCGCCGTATTTTCGTTATGTTTCAAAATACAAGATTTTTGATTTAGTAGATGCGCCGTATCGATAGAGATCGATGTGTCGCTTTTGTTTAATAATTTGAAAAACTGTTTTTAATTTAAATAGAAAATACGCCGTATCTGTTAAAACAGATGTGTCGTATGGCGTTAGGGTTTAGAAAAATTTCTTATTAAAAACACAATACGCCGTATCTTGGGAAAGATGCGTCGTACTCGAATTTATTAAACGCGTTGTATTTTATAAAAATTAAACGCAATACGCCGTATCTGTGAAAACAGATGCGCCATATCGTGTGTATCAGCACAATACAACAATAGCAGAATGCAGAAAGAAAAACAAAAATAAAAACAAACAAAAAGAAACAAAAATTACAGAAACAAAGACACACAAAAACAGAAAATATGCAAACTATACAATGAATGCAATCTATCTAATATACAACAGGGTTAGTGGTTAGAATTTAAAAAAAAAACTAAAAAGAAAAACCTAATTAAATTAACAGATAATAACAATTCACTCCCCGGCAGTGGTGCCAAAAAACTTGATGCGCGTGATATGTCATTGCGGTTTAGCAGTATTAATGCCTACTCAAGTTTTAAATTTATATTTAGCCGATTTATCAATAACACACACACTTAACGAGTAATGTACCCGATCAGTATGAATATAATGGTAAGTAGAGTGTCGATCACTAAGAGTGGAACGTATTATCTAGTTATTCTAATCAGTATTTTAATATCCTAAGTTAGCTATACAACCTAATCTAACGCAAGGGGGTTCAGCCTGAGAGACTGGCACGGATTGGTTATGATTAAATAGTAAACTAAACTAATGAGCACGAATCAGCGATTAGCACAGACGTACACAGATAGATACTTGAGACAATAAGAAGACCTGTCCTGATAATTAAGTAGCTTGTCACTTGTTTTATTGCTAGTTTTATATGAAGTGTATATAATTAAACCTTTCTCGTTGGCTCTAATCTTATCGGCGAGTAAACCCTTAATGATTACTTATGTCTATCCTATTTATTTAAGAGACGCTAAAATAAATAGGCGAGGAAGGGGCATGGCGACCCAAGCAATGCTCAGCTAGACACAGAGGTTATCAATGCACTAATAAAAGTCACCAAAGAAATCAACATATAAACTTTAATTAATGGGCAAGCAATATTAAGGGGAGTGCATGATTTTCCGTAGTCACATGACACAAGCCCATCAATCCTGATGAATTAAAGTGTACTAATACAATAAAACAAAACTACTTAATGAATTGAATACATGCAGGACCTTCTTACAGCTCTTGTATCTTCGTTTAGGTGTGTCTTGTTGATTGCGTGGTTTTGTAACCTTACAACAGGTTTTACCTCTCGAGGGATCTCAAGAGGCTTACAACCCCACCAGGCAGTGTACCTGACCGATGTAGTATAGTGTAGTGGTAAGTACGGGGGATTGATCGTTCTCCACAGGGAATAGTGTTCGTTAGGTGTGAAAGGCTACTCTAATTAGGTCTAAAGGTTGAGGAAGATTCTTTTTATGTTTTTATATTTTTATGAAAGCAAGTAAAATCTCGGGTTTGAAGGAGTGGGCGGAATTAGTTGCTAGTCAACTAACCCAAAATTACTACGGATGCAAATAAAATAAAATAACAAAAATGAAAATGTGGTGAGAAACTTATGTGTAGAGAAATGTGTTTACTTAGATTTCCTTACTCCCTAACTATCTTTTACCGGTTAATTAGTGTGTATTAGTCGCGTGGATGACGGGTGTATTCCTTAATACCATTCGTGGGGTGGCGTACTTACTTCCCCAACTCTACAAGCTCCTACTTCACTCCTATGTCGAGCCGGCTAGGAAGCTCCTAACATGGGATCACTAGAATTCGCTTGTGCATTAAATACAACCATAAAAACCTTTAGTACGCATTTGGTTCATGTTTCTTAAGACGTTCAAGCAAGTTACCGAATAGGAAGTTAGCCAGTTTTCTTAAGCCTAACATAGATAAACAATCATCCAATACAACTAACAACACACTAACAACCAATAATCAATAGCTAGGTTTCATTAGATCTAAGCAAACACAAGATAAATTTAGCCTAACATGTTAAACAAAAGATAAGAATAAGATAGAATCAAACAACACATAGACATATTGAATGATTAATTGATAACTTATCTTTCAATGAAACATGGAAGATCTCAAGGCAAAAAGCCCTGAAAAAGTAGCTAAAATCGTCTTAGGGTTTTATCCCAAAATTCCACACACTAAGCTCTCTTTAATGACAAAAAATTAGAAAACTATATATAGATTTTTGGATCTGACGGCGTCACCTTATGGAGTGTGACGCCGTCACCTCGCCGCTTTTAGGGTTCCCGGATGACCTTCTTGACGCCGTCCCTCTTTAGCTCTTCAAAAATCCATTCTGGCTTATCAAGGCTTGACGCCGTCTAACCATGAACGTGACGCCGTCCCCTTATGATTTAAGCCGTGACGCCCTTGATCAAGTTAAAGCGTGACGCCGTCAGAATTCACATGCTATTTTCACTGGCCCGTCATGAGTAAATTTCACGTCCAACTTTTCTTGCCAAGGCATGACGCCGTCCAGAGTAAAGTCTGACGCCGTCAAGAGTAACTTTTAGCCGATTTTTGAGACTTTGCCGTTTTCTTCACTTTAATGCTCCAAAAACGTCCAAAATGCCTCCTTTTCCAGATTTCTCCTCAAAAGTACCTAAAATGACAAAAGGAACGATTTAGGGCAATATTTGATCAAATAAATACGATTTAAGGCTTAAATGACCCCTTAAAAGCGGTACACTTTTCGCTTCATCAAATACCCTTACACTTGAGATTTGCTTGTCCTCAAGCAAATGCGCTTTTATTCTAATCAAAATACAAGTTAGGGGTCATTTAATGCTAACATAAAAGTAATTACAACAAATAATCGTTCCACTTCAATCATAATAAGCACGGAGATTATAAACTAGCACCTCACAAGTAGTGTTTAGATACTCACATCTCTCAAGTGTCATCAAAATAAATCTCATAAATGAAAACGGAAAATATCTCTCACTACCTGTCATAGCAAATAGATTACCATAGGCTTGGGAAAGGATCGAAAACCTCCTCCACTAGGCGTAAGCACCTAAGATAAACTATCAAAGAGGGCTTTTAAATGGGTTATAACGTTAGGTGTAGGGAAAAGGAAAACACGGTTTTGTTGGATAAAGGATATTTTACTGGTGGCGAGTTAAAAATCTTGATCAATTACATGTACTATACAATGTTGCTAAGCAAAGACTAGACTCGATCTTAAGCTAGAAACGAAATAACAAAATAACAAAAATATAAAACAAACATAAAATAAAACGGGATGGTAGTCCGTATGTTTTTTCTATTTTTCTTTTTCTCATTTTTTTGTATTTTTCTTGATTTTTTCGATTTTTTTTCTTTTTTTTTTCTTTTTTTTTTTTTTTTTTTTTTTTTTTTTTTTTTTTTTTTGCGTACACTTTTGCCCTACCATCCAAAATAATACATCATAGGGGCATTGCATCCCCCTTACACTTGAACTTTTACATAACTTTACAAATAACTATTCTAATGACTCGAATTAAGATAATCAAAACACTTGGAGTACTTTTAAAATATTTAGCACATATGGGGGTAATAAATGATGTTCTTCCCCATTACTCCATTACACTAGTACTTTACCCATGAGTCCCAATCGTCCCAAAACAATATGTACAAGGATATGACTCGACTTAGCAACCATGTAATCAACTAGATAATTAACTTGGGTTTAAACAAATGTTGTAACAATAATGCACTAAAAATGAGTGCATACAAGGTAGGCTAAGGCGATTTGGGTGTACATTTAAGTGGGGTGTAACAAATTCTTCCTTTAAGTAAAATGCTTAAAGGTCGAAACGAAAAGATAGGCTCTGAGGGGTGTACTAGGGGTATCGTGTACTAAAAATGAGTACAACGCAAAGGGTGTGGGAGAATTACTTGACCAATGTAGCCAATGTAATTATAACAAAAACACAGGTGTAAAACAATGGGTTAATCCTAATGCCTCTTATCATGTAGTAAATCTAACTACACGAATGTAGTCTCACTTGTGGCCTTGGAATGGTCCTAACGCAAGTTCTAGAATCTAAGTGCTACCGGTACACACATCATAGCATAAATGCTTTTCCTACCAATTCTAGGGGCGAACCTCACATATTTGGGGTGGAAAATTTTTTTAGTGGTACGGTTTTTTGTGCTAGTCATATAACTCCTATCCGTGAGACGCTTATTAGAACTAAAGTTTCACTCCTAAATGTTGTAAAAAATTTTAAATTTGGCACTAAAATTACCTTAACAAGTATTTCTCTCAGTTTTATTACACATCTACCATTAAACAAACAAAAATCAAGCGTAATTGTATTCTCTAAAATCGTACTTTTACCCTCCCCTTACACTTAAGATGAACATTGTCCCCAATGTTCAAATAACAAGATGTAAAAGCATAAAGTAAAAGAATGAAATCAAATACTCCCCTGATTCGCTCGGTGGATAATGAAATTACACGGTTAAATCTTCCTCCAAAGAGAATGTTGAAGCTCCATGACTAATGCATCGCCATAAGCTTGATTCCATAAACATCTCCTTGTCCAAAATAACCTGTTAAACCTGAGAAAACAAACACGAAAACCTGCATAACATCGGCGGGAAAAATCTATATATAAGGATATAATGCTTGTGGAATGATAATTTTGCAGATTCCTGGAGATTATAAGTTGGAGATTTAATAAAAACTTTTTATGAAAACAAAACTTTCAAAAATTTCTGGAAATTAAATCTGACGCCGTCAGAAATGACCTGACAAAAATTTTCATTTTAAGTTTCCGGAAAATTTCTGGAAAAACCTTTACCTTACTTCCTGGAAATCCTGCAAAACATCATTATGACTCGATACAAGCATTTGACTCAAACAAATACTAATATGTATGCTAATTTATTATTATTACGATTCATGTTAATTTGTGTTCTAATAAACCGATTTAGATTTCCCTTACACTTATCTTTTGCAAAATACCTTTATATGTAGTTAAGACGAAGTTAAAAACAACATAAAGCATTTTCACAATTTACTTTTGAACATGAATCAATAATGATAAAAATTAAACACACATACGGAAACAAATAAAATCAAACAAACAAATAAATAAACACACAAAGCAAATAAATAAAATAAAGCTTGGGTTGCCTCCCAAGAAGCGCTTTTCTTTATTAACGAGTCTTGTAGCTAGACTCAAAGTCACGTACATTACGTGACTCCATCATCGGTCACGGTTCCTAGGCCATCCTCCTTCCCGGTTTTATATTCCGGTCCTAATTTCAAACAATCCTTGTAGAAACCGAATATCCTTTCCATAACATAGTCTACTCCTTTACTTCTATCCTCATCATTCCTATAGTAGACCGCTTGCTTGAGCTCCTTCTCAACACTTGACAAGTGTTGGAATTGTTCTATCTTATATGGCATTTGGTAGCTTACTTCATCGGTCTCATCCTTAAATCTAACTATCCCTAAGGAAGGTTCATAAGTCATTCTAGAGACCTCAACAAATGGTTTTCCAAAAACCACTTGAGTTAAGGATGCATCGACTATTGGGCGGATATCTTCTACAATTATAAAGTCGGTGACATAGGTGAAGTTTCCTACATAAACCGGTAATCCCTTAACTCTTCCCGTGAAGTTACTCATCCAACCCTTGTCAGGGAACATCCTATACCCAAGTTGATTCTTCATTATCAAGTTGTAGTGGGCTCTAGTCATGATGTTTATGGGTGATCTAAGGTCGATGTAAGCTTTCCACACATGTAGATGTCCGATGTTGCATGGTATGTTGAGATTAGAAGGGTCGCCTATTTCTATGATTGGTCTACCTAGGAAGTATGGTGTCTCGGGGTCATCGAATAAGTTTGTATGATATGCGCGCTCTTCCTTAGTGGGTAGCTTATTGAAGTAGTCCTCATCATCATCTACTTCCTCAATCACACTTGTCCTAACTTCCTTATCAACCTCGACTTTCCTATCCTCATCCTTAGGTTCACTTTCTATCCTACCCTCATTCTTGTCACTTTCTTCCATGCTCCTATCAATTGGTCTAATAGTGACAACGTTGACGAAGTGGACATGTTTGGATGAAGAAGGGTCTTTGACTTGGGGTCCGCTATTTGTGTTCCTAGCGTCCTTATGCGGAGGTGATAGCACTTGGTTATTGAGGGCTTTCAACAAGTTGTCAATTTTATTGGTCATCTCAGTTTGTTGTTGATTGAATTCGGTCTCGAATCTAGCTATCCGAGCTTCTTGAGATGCCATAAATTGGGAAATCAACCCTTCAAAGTTATTGGTACTACCATTGCCGGAAGGATTTTTGTTGAAAGTACGGTTAGAGTTGGAACCGCTTGATTGGAAACGATTAGGTGGGTTGGAAGAATTGGTTTGTTGCGAGTTTTGGTTTTGTTTCCACCTAAGGTTCGGGTGATTTTTCCATGAGGGGTTGTATGTATCACCGTAATGGTTTGGCTCGGGTTTGAAAGTGTACCACTTGTCTCCCGCTCCGTCGGTACGCGAGGATGCGTAGTCCACAAAAGCTTGTTCGGGGAGTTCCATGCAATCACGAGTGTCGTGGGGACCACTACATAATTCACATGAAGAAGTGATTTTGTTCACTTGGTTTGAAAGTTTAGGAGCCTCGTAGGATTTCATGAGAAACTTGACTTGGTCTTCAAGTTCTATGATCCTACGGTCGGAAGTGCTTGAATTGTTAGAAGGCAAAGATATTGCTTTGACCGTTTTATTCAAATCACGGGGATCACTCCAACTTTCGTTGTCATAAAGAGCAAGATCCTCTAGGAGAGCCCATGATTGTTCCGCACTTAGATCACGTAGCTTGCCACCGGCCGATTGGTCAATGGTTTGCCTCGTGGAGAGATTGATATGGTCATAGAAGATTTGGACTTGGAGCCAAAGTTCTATGCCATGGTGGGGGACTTTTTGGAGTAAGTCCTTGAATCGAGTCCATGCCTCGTAGAGGGTTTCGCCTTGACGTTGTTGGAACATCAAGATATCATTCCTTAGCTTGGTAGTTCTTCCCGGTGGGAAAAACTGAGCAAGGAAACGAGTGGTGAGATCATCCCAAGAGGTAATGGATCCTGCGGGTTGACGTTCTAGCCACTGACTAGCTTGGTCCCGCAAAGAGAATTGGAAGAGACGCAATCGGGTCGTCTCTCGAGTGGCAACATCAAGGTCTATAGAATCAACGATTTTAAGAAAGTCCTTGAGATGTTGATTAGGATCTTCAGAACGAAGTCCATGGAATGCGCATCAGCTTTGCACCAACCGGATGGTGTCGGATCGCAAGGGTGTGATATTGGCTCCTTGAGTGAGCTCAATGGTGTTTCGATAGCCATGGTGGCTAGGACGGGAATACTCTCCTAAAGTACGGGCTCTAGGAGGTGGTTGTGGTTGTTGTGGTGGTGGGTTGTGTGGGTTAAGGATATTACCATCTTCCATGATGTCGGACGGTAATGGTTACGAACAAAGACACGAAGAAAATAGATAGACTAAAGAAAACCTAGAAAAATAAAATAAAAGTCTCACTAGAAAGGAATCTAGTGAGTAGACCTAATAGAAATAAAAATTCAACCTAAACAATAACTATTCCCCGGCAGCGGCGCCAAAAACTTGATTGCGTGGTTTTGTAACCTTACAACAGGTTTTACCTCTCGAGGGATCTCAAGAGGCTTACAACCCCACAGGCAGTGTACCTGACCGATGTAGTATAGTGTAGTGGTAAGTACGGGGGATTGATCGTTCTCCACAGGGAATAGTGTTCGTTAGGTGTGAAAGGCTACTCTAATTAGGTCTAAAGGTTGAGGAAGATTCTTTTTATGTTTTTATATTTTTATGAAAGCAAGTAAAATCTCGGGTTTGAAGGAGTGGGCGGAATTAGTTGCTAGTCAACTAACCCAAAATTACTACGGATGCAAATAAAATAAAATAACAAAAATGAAAATGTGGTGAGAAACTTATGTGTAGAGAAATGTGTTTACTTAGATTTCCTTACTCCCTAACTATCTTTTACCGGTTAATTAGTGTGTATTAGTCGCGTGGATGACGGGTGTATTCCTTAATACCATTCGTGGGGTGGCGTACTTACTTCCCCAACTCTACAAGCTCCTACTTCACTCCTATGTCGAGCCGGCTAGGAAGCTCCTAACATGGGATCACTAGAATTCGCTTGTGCATTAAATACAACCATAAAAACCTTTAGTACGCATTTGGTTCATGTTTCTTAAGACGTTCAAGCAAGTTACCGAATAGGAAGTTAGCCAGTTTTCTTAAGCCTAACATAGATAAACAATCATCCAATACAACTAACAACACACTAACAACCAATAATCAATAGCTAGGTTTCATTAGATCTAAGCAAACACAAGATAAATTTAGCCTAACATGTTAAACAAAAGATAAGAATAAGATAGAATCAAACAACACATAGACATATTGAATGATTAATTGATAACTTATCTTTCAATGAAACATGGAAGATCTCAAGGCAAAAAGCCCTGAAAAAGTAGCTAAAATCGTCTTAGGGTTTTATCCCAAAATTCCACACACTAAGCTCTCTTTAATGACAAAAAATTAGAAAACTATATATAGATTTTTGGATCTGACGGCGTCACCTTATGGATTGTGACGCCGTCACCTCGCCGCTTTTAGGGTTCCCGGATGACCTTCTTGACGCCGTCCCTCTTTAGCTCTTCAAAAATCCATTCTGGCTTATCAAGGCTTGACGCCGTCTAACCATGAACGTGACGCCGTCCCCTTATGATTTAAGCCGTGACGCCCTCGATCAAGTTAAAGCGTGACGCCGTCAGAATTCACATGCTATTTTCACTGGCCCGTCATGAGTAAATTTCACGTCCAACTTTTCTTGCCATGGCATGACGCCGTCAAGAGTAACTTTTAGCCGATTCTTGAGACTTTGCCGTTTTCTTCACTTTAATGCTCCAAAAACGTCCAAAATGCCTCCTTTTCCAGATTTCTCCTCAAAAGTACCTAAAATGACAAAAGGAACGATTTAGGGCAATATTTGATCAAATAAATACGATTTAAGGCTTAAATGACCCCTTAAAAGCGGTACACTTTTCGCCTCATCACTTGTGCTGCTTGGTCGTCTGAATTCGGCTCTAGGGTTCTTCTGTCTTCGACTGTCTAAAACTAAAACTCCCGAAATTCGTCTGGCCTTGGGGTATTTATAGTTTCTGTCTCAGGGATAGATGCGGCGCATAGAGTGAATAGATGCGGCGCATTGACTTAACTTCGCGTGGGGTCCAAGATTAATATATATTCAGGAATATTCGTTCACCGTCTTCAGATGCGACATATCTTGATCTTTGTATGCGGCGCATATACTTTGGCTGTCTTGGATTGTAACTTGTGAAATCTTGATAGTGATACGCCGTATGTTAAGTATGTTGCGGCGTATCTGGAGTAGAACGAGCTTGATCTAGTTGACTTTTGACATCTTGCTTGTTTTGCTCCATAATTAGTCCAAAATCGCCAAGTTTCACATAATGCTTGTTTATACCTGAGAATTACTAAAGTAAACATTAATGTATCAATTCTCATGTATAATATAATAAAACAAATCAAATAAATAGGATAAATGATGATAATGAAATGTACTTATTTGAGTTCATCAATTGACTTGAAGTTACTAAGGATAGCAACCCCGTTTTAAGTTCAAAGCTATCGGCAACGATTGCCGGAACAACGATAGCATCTCCGTAACCCTCGGTGGGTGCTTGGAGAAGCTCCGACATGATGCGTTCATCCGCCATTGTGACAATGGGAGGAACGGGAATAGCATGAATCTCGGGTTTGGCTATTTGGGTAGAATGCCTACGATTACGTCTTCGATTACGTCTCCTTGGAGTATGTACGAGTTCACGTAAAGGACTTGTCGACGGAGAAGAACGAGTGCGCATGCACTAAAAAACAATTCAATTAAAACGAGACCGAAGCAAAACACAAGTGAACTTAAACCAATAATCAACAAGCGTATGGTAGCTCTTCAAAAGATAAACGCGCAAAGGAGCGGAAGAGAAGAATGGATCTCTTTTCGAGGCGAAGTTCGTTGGATCGCCTCTCTTTATACCCCTCTTATAGTTTATTTATCAATCGAAGGTGAGCCGATATTCGCAAGTGATACAAAGGCAAGTTTTAATCTTTTGTTTGGAAACTTATTATGATAATACTCAAAGTTGATGAGTATTATATTGAGATTGCTTTTATCTTTTATTTAGCACAATAAAATGGCGAATGTTTTTATATTTTTTTTATATGATATATATATATATACAAAGAAAAAGAAAAATATTTTTGTTTTTTATATTTTTATGAAAGTGATAACTTCACGAGGAAGGATCTCAAGTCACTAATCGTTAAAACCTTTAACAATATTGTCGCAACACAACTTCCCCGGCAGCGGCGCCAAAATTTGTTTCGTTTGAAAACGTATATATCAAAAATACCAAGTAAACATGAGAATAGACAAACCAACCCTTTAGAAAAAAGGTTAACTTGCAAAAACTCACGCTTGTGATATGTGTAATACCGGGCAATTGATCACCCGGGTCGTGTCCTAGCGAGGTTGGAATCGAGGATATCGTGTAAGGTTAGGAATTAAAGTGTTTGATGATTGGAATTTGGATTTTTGTGTTTTTTACTTCTAATTAAGAAATGAGAAACAAATTCTCAAAGGAAAATTAAGATTAAAGCAATTCAAACTAAAAACGCGATTCGGGAATTATAAAAACGGGCCTACAACTAAAATATTTGGAAAACTAATCCTACAAGTGTAATTTTATTTTTCCTAGGATCTATATGACAAAAGAAAATTTTGGGAAAAAGATTTGTATTTTTCTGACTTTTATATTTTTTATTACGAATTAAAAACTAAATTTAAAAGAAAAATAAATTAAAAATACTAAATGAAAATGGAAAATTATGAAAAATTCCAGATAAGTCCTAATTGATGTACTGATTCTATGAAAAATAAGCTTGAGGTGATAGCTTATCCAGATAAGCTAGAATAAGCTGGACAGTTGAAATAAGCTATAAAAAGGAAACAAAGGTTAAAAGAAATAAAGAAAGGAAGAAGAACAGAAAAAGACCCAAGGGCAGTTGATGTTGGTGTGCTTGTGGCTTTGGTAGCTAGAGGTCCAGGGTTCGAATCCTGGCCTTAGCTTTTTGCTTAAATTATTTGTTTTTTATATTTTCTAATTAAAACTCAACAAGGACAAACCAATAAGCAAACTTTATAACTAAAACTCTTTTTTTTAAACCACTGATGAATTCAGAAATAAGCTAATAAGATGGATCAGTATCTATAAAAGGAAATAAGAAGAAAACTGATCTGATGAACTACTAAAGCTACTATAAGCTAACTAGAAATTGAAAATAAGCTCAATTGTGATAAACTAAATCTAAGTTAACATCTAATCTCAGGATAAGCTATACTGAAAAACAAATAAGCACAAAACCAACTCAATAAGCAAATAATGAGGCTGCTGATTGCATAGGGCAATAGCAGTCTTCCTAGGCAACTTTGAGCTTATTTATGAGCACTTATATAATAACTAAAAACCACAAAAACTGATGATACTTAAAGCTAACCTAGCAAGGATCACAAAGAACCAAAAATAAGCCCAATTGCAACTTATGGGCTGCTTAAAAATAAGCTGGAAATGAGTTATTCCAAGCAAGTATGCACTAATTTGCTCAGTGTATATTAGTTGGGAATAGGTGCCTTTTTTAGCTTATATCAAAGCTCCAATAAGCTAGATGAGGACTGATAACGCTTAAATCTAACATGTTTTTGGTAGCGTTATTGGTAGTTTTATATATGTTTTGTGGTTATATTTATATGCTTTTGTTACTAAATCGTACCAAAGTGTGTTTGCAAAGCATTTGTAGCCAAAGACAGGAAAATGGATGGAAAAGATGCAAAAATGAGGAAGAAGGAAATATTTATGATTGCATGTGAGTCTTGTGTCAAGTTCTGCACCGTAAGGTATTTCAATGAGTTAAAGTCCAAGTAGTCGAGTTAATAAGCTTAAGAATGAAGGGAAAGATCAAAGAATCAAGAGCTACGACTGAGAAACAAGTCATTTGGAAAAGTCCAAGAAAAAGGTTCACCAGCAGTAGCCATCCGATCGGTCGCCGCCCGCAACCGAATCGGATGGAGAGAATTGGGATTTATCGAGAAGACCAACCGATCGGTAGACCATTCTATCCGATCGGTTGGAGGTTGCTGTTGACCCAAAACTTCTTTATTAAGGATTGTGACTTTACAAATCCGGTTCTAGGTCCTTCTTTTCAGTATTCTAACCATTCAATACTACTTGGAGAGCAAGAGAAGCATTTATGCACTTAGACCCTTGGTTAGAGCAATTTATTGAACCATTTGTTGGGTATTTATATATACCAATCAATCTAAAGAAAGAGAGAGTGCTTGCTTGCTAGAGGAGAGAACCATTCATAGAAAAATACTCAAGAAATTCGTCCTTAGGTCCAGGAGAAGGAAGAAAGTCGAATACTACCATTACCACTTGCTTGTCGGTTTCTAATGTTCAAAGTATTGAGTTTGCATTTATGTTTGCTATGAGCGGCTAGTGCCTTTGTGCACTTGCTTAGATGATGTGTATTATTTATTGATTGGCATATGATTGTGATAACATGTTTTAATCCAATTTCAAGTTGATTCTAAGAACCAATTGTGATAAAGTTTCATAGTGACATTTGGGTAATCAAGTTTAACTAGTGCTAGTAATCTTAAGGGTCGAAAGAACTATTGTTATTCCACTAGTTATAATCATTTGTCTATGAATGATTGTTGTCTTCCACTATTCTTGATTAAACAAAGGAACTTAATTGTGATTGTAATGAAAATGCTTTTGTCTATCAAAACGGATTGATTGTAAACCAATTTAAAGGTCGAGAGATTAATAGTTTACTTTCAATTGTGACCTTTTGTCTATAATCGGTTACCTTTTGTATTGACCATTTCCTAAGCTTGTTTGATAAAACAAAAGATTGTTTTTGTGTTTGAGGAACACCAACTCATGAACCTTGAATTGATCTTGAATTGATTGGTTAAACGTAATGCTTGTTTTTATAAACCAAGATCTTGACGAAGGTTTAATTTGTAGAAACAATAGATTAGTGCCAAAACTAATTATCACAACCAACATGTTATCCAAAGACTAGTCTAAGCAAGTGTAGTTTTTAATCATTTGAATTTTCATAATATCATTACTACTTGTTTGAGAAAGTTGCTTTTAACTTACAATTCGATTCACTACACAAATCCCTGCGAACGATCCCGACTTACCATCAAAATCTTGCTACAACGGACGAGTATACTTGCTCGTATGTGTTGTCATTAGATTCGGTAATTCACCCCTTATAAATTTAAAACTTGCACCGAACCGGGCACATCAAGGACTTATTTTGAGATATAACTCAGAACAATAAGCTATCTATTCAGAACTTACACAATAAGCACTTAAGATCACACAATAAGCAAACAACACATTTATGGTCTACTGAGGTACTGATGACACAGGGTAAAAACAACCATTTTCAAACCATTAAAAAGCACTTAATAAAAAATCTTAAAAATCTAAAAAAATTAGGAATGACTAGATAAGCAGCTAATCTATAACCATGCCAAATTTTATCGAATTATAACTTAAATTGAGCAGATGAAAAATAAAAGAAATAAGCTAAAAATTGAAAAATCTAAAAAAAACTTGAGTCTCCTTATGATTTGGTGCTCAGTAACATGCAAAGATTTAATTTCCAAAGTAAGACTAATCAAACCTCATTTGTATCCACTAATAGGACTCAAAATGACTCAAATATGAGACAAGAAAAGCTCAAATTAGCTTATTGCTAATTTGAGCTAGTTGACTGAGTTTATTGCCTCAGTTTGACGCTATTTGTATTAACACCTATGAAATCCATCAAATTACCTCAAATTGATTTAAAAACAGATTGATTAACCTAACTTATCTAAGATTGAAACTACCCAAAGTACAAATGACAAAATCCTACCCATTTTGACTGTTTATGCCCAACACCCCTTTAGAAGGGCTGATTTGGATTTTAAACTAGAAATGCCCATTTTAAACCTAGGATTCTAGATATGACTGATTCAATAACTTAATTAGACCCTAATTAACAACTCTCTACTGTAATTAAGCACTCAAACAAGCTGAGTGCTTATTTGACTGTTTTTGGACTTTTTTAGCTTTTAAAAAACAAAAAATGAGGTTTGAACACTTAAAGTCTAAAACATAACTATAACTGAGATCAAATAAGCTATGACTACTCAAATAAGCACTGAGAACACAAAAATAAGCAGAGAATAAGCAATCGCAACAGTAACTGAATAAATAAGAAAAATAAGCAAAAAAATTGAACTTACTTGGGACCCTAGCTAAAGAAGGGCACCCAAAAGGGCAGCTACAAGCTCCTAGCTTATCTCAGATAAGTTAGGTAAACTCCATCTTGCCCAATCCATTTCAGGCAACTTCCAAAATGCTTTAATTTGACCCACCTTTGACTTTCTGTTGACCTTTTTGGTATTTTGGAATTAGAACAGTATTTGACCACTGTTAAGCTCACAAAAGCTATGATAAGCTTATATGGGCTTATTCAAACAACAAGGAAACTTTTTAATCACCAATACACTTAATTAGAAATTAACAAATGAGACTTAGGAACTTGAATTTTCATTAACTCTGAAATGAGTACAATACTGATGAGATTGATAACAAATAATCTTTAACAAACTTAAATTGACTATTGAAAACTGAAATTGCTACTAAATAAGAACTTAACTAAGAATACGACTAAACTAAAAATTCTTCATACCAAATTTGGCTACAAAAGGGCCTATTTATACTAAAAAGATGTTGGGAATATCCTCTTGTCCTCTTATGAACCTTTCTGAACCGTTAGATTAGCTCCATTTCAATCCTGACCTTTCATCACCAATTTGGCGGGAAAATGTGATAGTGGGATTTCTTAACAGGACAATGGTTCACGTAAAGCTTGTACATGGGAAAAGCTCATTGGAGGAGGGGGGAGGTGGAGTGTATAGGTGAAGAGGTAGGGTGTGGGGGATGTCAGGGAAAGCATGGTGGTGGCGGTTTCTGGTTTTGGGTTTGGCGGCAAGGAGATGGATTTGACTTGGTCAAATCTGGTTTTGTTAAATAACGGGGTTGTGAGTTTAAGGAAAGATGGGCTTTTGAGTTGGGCTGGGTTAGGGGTAAAAGGATTGGGTTTTTAGAAGCTGGGTTTATTTTTGGGTTTAGCATTAGTTATTTTTGGATTTAAAGGGTTAGGATTGGAATTGGCTTAAACATTGAGGGACCAAAACTGTAAAATAAGGAAAGTATTTCCAAGGACCATTTTTGCCATTTTAATTTTCTTTGAAGGTTGACTTTGATGACTTGATCATAATTGTGGTCCAAACTCGTAATTTCCTTTCCGGCTTCAGCTTTTCACGACTTTCCAATCTTATGCTCGGTTTTTGTCCGTTTTGCCTCGTTTTCAATCCTTTTGTACCCGAAACACATAAAAACACTATCCAAGGATATTTGCAATATAATTTGGTATATTTGGCTATTTTTAGTATTTTATGTATCAAAAATGGGCGTAAAATGATGAGTATTTAGGCACTCATCACTCCGAACAGTGACGGAGGCCAGGTTCCGGACCTCGACAGAGGTTAGACATTATGAGTGCTTTGGGTGAAGATTAGCGGATTCCCTTGCGGTAGCCATTGTGAATGACTTTACGCCAAAATTATGTGTAGAACGAAGGCGTAGGCTTCGTCCTTTAGGAGGGTACATTATCACCCTTTGTACAAATGGTAAGCTACGTACTAGAGTGGCGGTAATGCTTGTTAGTAGAGCGGAGGGTACGTCATCAAGCCCCCCAGTCTAATGTTATGCATGCGAAGAGTGCATGGCTTTAGACTTATCATTGCTTTGTTAAAAAAGACTTGGTAACAATTTCTACTATTTTTGTTTTGTCAAAGCCAATATAAAAGTAGTTGTACTTGTTTTTAATAGCCCATATTTGACTCCATCGTGGTGGATACCCCATTAAGCCCCCCCAGTCTGATGTTATGACTTCGTAGGAGGCGTGAGATTATACTTAAGTTGTCCTGAAACCCCTTGTTATATATAAGGAGTGTGTGTATTAGGTATTGCCCTATAACTTTCGCTTTTAGTCTTAAGCGAGTTTTGTCGGAACCCATTTGTACACATGCTGAGTTGTCGAAAGGTACCAAGGTTTGTGTAGAAACTTGGCTTTGTTTTATAATGCTTACGCCATAATGGCATATTATCGCATATATTAAGCTCTGGCAGGCTCCCGCACCTGGTTCCAGGATCATGGGCGTATTCCATGATTTTAGGTAACCGCTTGGTTAATGTCCCACGATCCCTATCTTGTCGAAGAAACCTTGATAGGGTTGTGAACGTGGGTTTGACTTGGTCTTATGAAACCTTTATGTTAGTATCTTCGAAGAGCATACCCCAAAGGGCTTAAGGCTTCGATTGGCGAGTTTCCAACTGGTAACCATATCATTGATGAATGGTTTGATGCCAATACAAATTGTAGGAGGTTTGCCATGTGTGTCGGAATGTAGTATTCGAAGTGAGTATGAAGGGGAGACCTTCAAACTGAACGGAGGGTATATCATCAAGCCCCTCGGTCGATAGTGATGCATACACTTCAAATGTATTGCATTCGACTGAAGTAATATAAACCTCAAAGGTTGTATATGGCTTTAGTTGAGCAAGGTAGTAATCCTTGGACAATTTACTTATTTTCTTTTGCTAGGCTATGGCCTTTATGCATGTCAAAATAATATCCCTTGTTTAGGATTTTAAGTATCGTAGGTGGGGAGTGATTTCCCTTACCTTTTATGTTTATGCTCTATGGGCTTCGGCCCTATGCTACGTATGCTAGCATAATTAATATCTACTGGTGAGGGACGGTATCCCGCTTTTGTTATCATGCTTCTCTTCTCTTACGTTGTTTATAAACGTACATTTACAACCTAAGGTTATAGTAGATAGATAACCTTATTGTGTGTATTTTGAACCAAGATTTTAGCAATTGTATAATTTGACTGCGACAGAGGGTCGCGACCCACTCCGTCTTTTTTCTTAAGATACAAAGGGCTTAGAATTCCCTAAGACTTTTAGGAAAGTTAATGTGAATTGTAATGGATGTTATGTGTATACAAGACATATGTGTCCTGAATCATCCTTCAGCATTCAAACTTGTAAATTACTTGGCTGAACAAATCTTTGTTGTATAGAACGAAACAAGAGATTTGAGGGAAATGCATTATATCATTAATTGGGTCGGGAGGATTACATCATTTTAATAAATGAACACTAGAACACCTACCATTAATGCTTCTTTCCCCAAGTGAGAATGTTAAAAAAGACCCGCCGCGTAGGGCAAAAAAGAATGTCAAAAAAGTCCCGCCGCGTAGGGCGCCATCTTCCTTGTTAACAACATAGTACATATATTGCTTTCTACGTGGTTTTATATTGTATGTGCACATGACCACCTAAAAATGCATCCAAGATCCGTTTTACATTTTGCTACTGTATTAGTTCTAGATGTTCTCGTGATCAATTTATAATTCAAAATGCTTCTTTTGTGTTTTTCTCTACATACCAACGTTAATATAAATATATAAAAATGTGGTCATGTGGATGTTTTTATAATGAACATAATATATTTTTAATGTAGGTAGGATTTCCTCATTTATCGATAGAATATAGTTACCATCTTTTGGCACATACCACAATTTCTACGGCGTGCGAATTAACTCCTAGAATCTTCGATTCATTCTAACAAATTCTAAAATGTGGTTTAGAAATTTTAGAAATGCACAATTCATTTTCCAATTTAATATAATTTTCCCTTTCAGCGTACTCTTACAAATAAACATATAATATAAATAACTTCGCCTTATATAGAAGTAATGGTATATATGAAGCAAATGAAAATAAGTTGTATATTATCAATTTCTACGGTTTCTTTGGCAGTTTTATCTTTTAATTGTTCTTTTAATCTATCTGGATGAGCTTTCTTTATATCTTTATCTTCAATTTTATTCATTAATTCTATTAATATTTTTACTTCTTCATTTTCATTAGTTATAGTATTTATTTCTTTATAATCACATGTACAATTTCCTATACATTCACATGCTTCGGATTCGCTACTAGTTTCAGAGGAATTTTCTTCTAATATATTTAATCATTCATTGTCTTCAACTATCTTCACTCTTTAGCTGTCCTAAATAATCTAAAAAATTATAAAAATCCGCTATAAGAGTATAATTTTACTAAAAACGTGTTCACCACCCTTATACCGGATATTTACCAGACCTGAAAATGTTACTATATTTTTTCAACATTACGATTCTATGAGTATTTATTAACATTTTAAATGATTTTTTCACGTTTAATGATGGAGTATAACATAGTTTTGCGATATGTAACAATTTAACTATTTTAATGGTATAATTCGATATTTTATAAGTAAATGTGTTAAAACTGGTTGGTATTATGCCTATACAAAGAGTCTAAATACTACATTTTATATATTAAACACTAAAACTTGAACCATAAACACCAAAAAATAAATAATCTAAAAAATTATAAAAATCCGCTATAAGGGTAGTATTTTACTAAAAACGTGTTCACCACCCTTATAGCGGATATTTACCAGACATGAAAATGTTACTATATTTTTGTAACATTACGATTCTATGAGTATTTATTAACATTTTAAATGATTTTTCACGTTTAATGACGGAGTATAACATAGTTTTGTGATATGTAACAATTTAACTATTTTAATGATATAATTCGGTATTTTATAAGTAAATCTGTTAAAACTGGTTGGTATTATGCCTATACAAAGAGTTTAAATACTACATTTTATATATTAAACACTAAAACTTGAACCATAAACACCAAAAACTAAATAATCTAAAAATTTATAAAAATCCGCTATAAGGGTAGTATTTTACTAAAAACGTGTTCACCACCCTTATAGTGGATATTTATCAGACATGAAAATGTTACCATACTTTTGTAAAATAACGATTCTATGAGTATTTATTAACATTTTAAATGATTTTTTCACGTTTAATGATGGAGTATAACATAGTTTTGTGATATGTAATAATTTAACTATTTTAATGGTATTATTCGGTATTTTATAAGTAAATTTGTTAAAACTGGTTGGTATTGTGCCTATACAAAGAGTCTAAATACTACAATTTATATATTAAACACTAAAACTTGAACCACAAACACCAAAATCTAAATAATCTAAAAAATTATAAAAATCCGCTATAAGGGTAATATTTTACTAAAAACGTGTTCACCACCCTTATAGCGGATATTTACCAGACATGAAAATGTTACTGTATTTTTGCAACATTACGATTCTATTAGTATTTATTAAAATTTTAAATGATTTTTTCACGTTTAATGATGGATTAAAACATAGTTTTGTGATATGTAACAATTTAACTATTTTAATGGTATAATTCGGTATTTTATAAGTAAATCTGTTAAAACTGGTTGGTATTATGCCTATACAAAGAGTCTAAATACTACCTTTTATATATTAAACACTAAAACTTGAACCATAAACACCAAAAACAAAATAATCTAAAAAATTATAAAAATCCGCTATAAGGGTAGTATTTTACTAAAAACGTGTTCACCACCCTTATAGCGGATATCTACCAGACATGAAAATGTAACTTTATTTTTGTAAAATAATGATTCTATTAGTATTTATTAACATTTTAAATGATTTTTTCACGTTTAATGATGGAGTAAAACATAGTTTTGTGATATGTAACAATTTAACTATTTTAATGGTATAATTCGGTATTTTATAAGTAAATTTGTTAAAACTGGTTGGTATTGTGCCTATACAAAGAGTCTAAATACTACATTTTATATATTAAACACTAAAACTTGAACTATAAACACCAAAAACTAAATAATCTAAAAAATTATAAAAATCCGCTATAAGGGTAGTATTTTACTAAAAACGTGTTCACCACCCTTATAGCGGATATTTAACAGACATGAAAATGTTACTATATTTTTGTAGCATTACGATTCTATGAGTATTTATTAAAATTATAAATGATTTTTTCACGTTTATTGATGGAGTATAACATAGTTTTGTGATAAGTAATAATTTAACTATTTTAATGGTATAATTCGGTATTTTATAAGTAAATCTGTTAAAACTGGTTGGTATTATGCCTATACAAAAAGGCTAAATACTACATTTTATATATTAAACACTAAAACTTGAACCATAAACAACAAAAACTAAATAATTTAAAAAATTATAAAAATCCGCTATAAGGGTAGTATTTTACTAAAAACGTTTTCACCACCCTTATAGCGGATATTTACCGGAAATGAAAATTTTACTATATTTTTGTAACATTACGATTATATGAGTATTTATTAACATTTTAAATGATTTTTTCACGTTTAATGATGGAGTATAACATAGTTTTGTGATATGTAATAATTTAACTATTTTAATGGTATAATTCGGTATTTTATAAGTAAATCTGTTAAAACTGGTTGGTATTATGCCTATAAAAAGAGTCTAAATACAACATTTTATATACTAAACACTAAAACTTGAATCATAAACACCAAAAACTATTAAAAATGTTATACTCAACCCTTAAACGTGAAAACCACAAAAGTACATGTATAAATGTAATTATCTATTAAAAATCACAAAAGTGCGTGATACTCAACCCTTAAACGTGAAAACCTCATCTAATATGTTATTAAGTACTTATGCAATGACAATCTTACATAAATATAGTAAAATTTCAATGATACTAAAATGCGCCCTCATTATCATTGAAACACATTTTTTATGGAAATATTATATATTTATGGTGCATTTTAGATGTTGTACTTTTTTCAGTATTTGGTGTTTATGCTTTAAGGTTCAGCCTTTAATATACTCAAATATAGTGTTATAATCATTGTAGGTAGGTAATATCAACCGTTTTTAAAAGTTTCAGTCATATATGAGCGTATTATACCATTTAATACTTGTATAAATATAATAATCTATTAAAAATCACAAAAGTACTTGATACTCAACCCTTAAACGTGAAAACCTCATCTAATATGTTATTAAGTAGTTATACAATTACAATCTTACAAAAATATAGTAAAATTTCAATGATTGTAAAATGCTCCCTCAATGTCATTGAACACGTTTTTTATGGAAATACTATACATTTATGATGCATTTTAGACGTTGTACTTTTTACAGTATTTGGTGTTTATGCTTTAAGGTTTAGCCTTTAATATACTCAAATTTAGTGTTATAATCATTGTAGGTAGATAATATTAACCGTTTTAGAAAGTTTATATGAGCGTATTATACCATTTAATACTTGTATAAATGTAATAATCTATTAAAAATCACAAAAGTACGTGGTACTTAACCTTTAAACGTGAAAACCTCATCTAATATATTATTAAATACTTATACGATGACAATCTTACAAAATTATAGTAAAATTTCAATGATAGTAAAATGCTCCCTCAATGTCATTGAACACGTTTTTTTATGGAAATACTATGCATTTATTGTGCATTTTAGATGTTGTACTTTTTGCAGTATTTGGTATTTATGCTTTAAGGTTTAGCCTTTAATATACTCAAATGTAGTTTTATAATCATTGTAGGTAGATAATATCAACCGTTTTTAAAAGTTTTAGTCATATATAAGCGTATTATACCATTAATACTTGTATAAATGTACTAATCTATTAAAAATCACAAAAGTACATGATACTCAACCCTTAAACGTGAAAAGCTCATCTAATATGTTATTAAGTACTTATACAATGATAGTCTTACAAAAAAAAGTAAAATTTCAATGATAGTAAAATGCTCCCCTAATGTCATTGAACACGTTTTTTATTGAAATAATATACATATATGGTGAATTTTAGATGTTGTACTTTTTGCAGTATTTGGTGTTTATGCTTTAAGGTTTCGCCTTTAATATATTCAAATGTAGTGTTATAATCATTGTTGGTAGATAATATCAACCATTTTTAAAAGTTTCAGTCATATATGAGCGTATTATACCATTTAATACTTGTATAAATGTAATAATCTATTAAAAATCACAAAAGTACGTGATACTCAACCCTTAAACGTGAAAACCTCATCCAATATGTTATTAAGTACTTATACAATGTCAATCTTTCAAAAATATAGTAAAATTTCAATGATAGTAAAATGCTCCCTCAATGTCATTGAACACATTTTTTTTTATGGAAATACTATATATTTATGGTGCATTTTAGATGTTGTACTTTTTTCAGTATTTGATGTTTATGCTTTAAGGTTTAGCCTTTAATATACTCAAATGCAGTGTTATAATCATTGTAGGTAGATAATATCAACCGTTTTTAAATGTTTCAATCATATACGAGCGTATTATACCATTTAATACTTGTATAAATTTAATAATCTATTAAAAATCACAAAAGTACGTGATACTCAACCCTTAAACGTGAAAACCTCATCTAATATGTTATTAAGTACTTATACAATTACAATATTACAAAAATATTGTAAAATTTCAACGATAGTAAAATGCTCCATCAATGTCATTGAACACGTTTTTTATGGAAATTGATGCGTGCGATGTGTCGTTGCGGTTTAGCAGTATTAATGCCTACTCAAGTTTTAAATTTATATTTAGCCGACTTATCAATAACACACACACTTAACGAGCAGTGTACCCGGTCAGTATGAATATAATGGTAAGTAGAGTGTCGATCACTAAGAGTGGAACGTATTATCTAGTTATCCTAATCAGTATTTTAATATTCTAAGTTAGCTATACAACCTAATCTAACGCAAGGGGGTTCAGCCTGAGAGACTGGCACGGTTTGGTTGCAATTAAATAATAAACTAAACTAATGAGCACGAATCAGCGATAGGCATGCACGTACACAGATAAATACTCGAGACAATAAGAAGACCTGTCCTGATGATTAAGTTGATTGTCACTTGTTTTGTTGATAGTTTTATATGAAGTGTATGTAATTAACCCTTTCTCGTTGGCCCTAATCTTATCGGCGAGTAAACCCTTAATGATTACTTATGTCTAAAAGTTATTCCTAAGTGATCAATTTAGTAACAACCGTGGGAGCCACATTCTCTTCCGTAGTCAAATGCGCAGGCCACTAATAAACACAGAGGTTATCAATGCACTAATAAGTAGTAACCAAAGACATCATCATATAAACTTTAATTGATGGGAAAGCAGTTTTAAGGGAGTGCAATCTTTCCGTTGTCACATTACACAAGCCATCAATCCTGATGAATTAAAGTTTACTAACACAATAAAACAAAACTACTTAATGAATTAAACACATGCAGGACCTTCTTACAGCTCTTTTATCGTCGTTCGGATGTGTCTTGTGCTGCCTAATCGTCTGAATTCGGCCTTAGGTTTCTGTGGTCTTCGTACTTCGTATATATTATGTCTTCCGAAATTCGTCTGGACTTGGGGTATTTATAATTTCTGTCTGAGGGTAAGATGCGGCGCATCTAGTAAGTAGATGCGGCGCATTGACTTAACTTCGCGTGGGGTCCAAGATTAATATATTCAGGAATATTCGTACACCGCCAGAAGATGCGGCGTATCTTCATTCTTAGATGCGGCGCATGTCCTTAGCCATCTTGGATCGTATCTTGTGAAATCTTGATAGTGATGCGCCGTATGTAATAAGCAAGATGCGGCGCATCTGGAGCAGAATAGTCTTGATCTTGTACATTTCAGTAGACTCTTAACTTCTTGCTTGTTTTGCTCCATAATTAGTCCAAAATCGCCAAGTTTCACCAAATGCTTGTTTTTACCTGAGAATTACAAAAGTAAACGATTAAGTATCAATTCTCATACGTAATATAATAAAACAAGTCAAATTAATAGGATAAATGATAGTAATGAAATGTACTTATTTGAGTTCATCAAATATCCCCCACTTGAACTTTACTTGTCCCCAAGTAAACCTTAGAATTAATCTTATGAAAATGTATCCTAAAAGATGTTAGGATTTATTTTTATACTTAAGCATGTATTCATTTTTATCATAATCACACAACCAAATACTTAACGAATTAGAAGTAAAATAAAATAATTTGATAAAAGCAAATCTAATCGTTTAACTGTCTAGTCGTGACGAATATTCTATCATAAGCTTGGCAAGTATACACATCTCCCCCACTAAAGCCAAGGAATAACAAGTCTAAAGCGGTAAAAAGGGTTGAGAGGTTTAAGGGTTAATCATTCTTCTTAATCTCTATCGATCTCAAATTCCAGAAAAGGCGACAAAATCACAAATACATGGTCGAATCCACGATCACGATACCTGCAATTGCTCAAATCCTTAACTCGAATAGGCTAAAGATAGGTCCAAACTTTACCAATAATATTATATCAAAAAGGGCGACAAAATCATAAATACATAGCCGAATCCACGACTACGATACTTAAGATTGCTCAAATCCCTAATCTCAATAAATCAAAGGTTTGGATAAAGAATAATATAGGGTATGGATAATATTTGGGATATAAATTGGTGTAAAAATGAAAAATAAACAAAACAAATAAATTAAAATCCTAAGTGTGGTTAATCACTATCCCAACCATCCCATGAATAAGACTCATATCTTTGAATAACTCACGCTTTAACACTTGAAACACACGCTTTAGGTAGACACGAATTATACTTAACAAAATCTTAATCAAAGAATAAACCTTAGTTGGTGTTCCCATAACTGCCAACTCCCATTCAATCCATAAATATAATATAAAACAACTAGTGGTGATATCGACCACTTAATACAAAACTTTACATAAGTTGGTCAAAACAAACTTCCAACTCTTCTTCTTTTCTTTTTCTTTTCTATTTTTTCGATTTTTTTTTTATTTAAAAAAAAAAAAAAAAAAAAAAAAAAAAAAAAAAACATAGATGTGTAAAATTTCACCACATCACTATAATGATAATTCTGGATAATTTTTCCATACTTTTCATGACTTCAGAAATAACGGTAATAGTGAAAGTAGTAAACACACGAAAAATAAACTCAAAGATATACAATATTTACTTTCATTCCAATTGCATTGTGCAATTTCCTGACCTAACCATAGATAATGAATTACGCACGCGAACACAGGTAATGTAAGGAAACACACTTTGCCTAAAGCAATTAACCAACCACGGATTTTAATCTACAGGGTAGGCTAAGGTGTAAGGGTGTAACGAAACATTTTAACAAAGGTGTAAGAAACGAAAGGAATGGCTCTGAGTGTTTTTCTAGGGGTATCTTACTCTAAAAGTGAGAGTAACAAAAGGGTTTATACGGGGGTTAACTAACCATTGTAGTTAGCTAATATCACATAACATATAAAGGCTATTTGGGTGTAATCGTAGAAATTTACCAATTTAGACAAGTCATTCCAATTATATAAAATAATACTTATTATGGTGGTCTCGAATAGTATACAAGCCAAGTTCTAAAGTTTACAAGTCACCGGCACACTCATAGATTTGTGAATTTTGAAAAATCACAATTTTTGAAAATAACGTCATGTGTGCAGCTATGCAACTTAGATCTTAAACAAAAACATGCTAAAAAAAAAACTTTTAATTTTGATATATTAAGCACATTTTAAGCATATTTTGAAAAATTTAGGACAAGTAAGTGTTAAGTGTTCTAATTCTCCAATCCCCCCACTTAAGTTAAACAGCGTCCTTGTTGTTTGTATCAAAGGTTAAAAACTGGAAAATAAAAGAATTAGAACAGAAAAACTCCCCTTAGATTTGCTCGGTATGATCCTCCATTTGTATAAGAGCAAAAATCATCTTTCTTGTGGATGAGAACGTTTAAGCTTCATATTTGATGTATCCACAGGAAATGCAGGAATCTATAATACCACCAAGACTTTAAACACACCTAAGTTAAGAAAGGTTCAAACTTGCATAATACATTAGTAGTTAGAAAAAATAAAACATAAAAATTAAAAATGAAAATCATCAGGTCAGTCGATGCGCCGTATCTTATGGAAGAAGATACGCCGTATCGAGCCTGGAATAATTACGAATCAGAATAGAAGATGCGCCGCATCCTTAACTAGGGATGCGCCGCATTGAAATAAACTGATAAATAGTTTTAAAGTCGAAAATAAAAAATGCAGAAAAAATAAAGTAAGATATGACCATTGCAGGAGATGCGTCGCATCTCAGGATTGAGATGCGCCGTATCCTCTGCGACCTGACTGACTCGACACAAAAACAGAATAATAAAAATTTTCTCCGGGTTGTCTCCCGGTCAGCACTTGTCTTTATTCCAGAGTCTTCAAGTTAGACTCACGTTTAGCTCTTTATTTTGTTCTTGTCACGGTCCATCCTTCTTCCTTCATCCGAAAGATGTTCCCGTATAGCTTTGCGACGTTTTCTTCCGTCCGACTTAATCTAGTGTAACTCTTGGTCTTCGTCGCAACATAATCCTTATCTGGTCCCAAAGAGTATTTAATGACTTTAAATTTTTCAGAAATAATCATGGGTGGCTCATTATAAGGGATCCCAAGTAGTTGACACTTTCTTTTGATGAATTCTTCTTCGTCTTTATCAACAAACTTAAAATAAGGATCCTTAATCAAATAGTCATCAAGTTCATCAATTAATGACTTATTGTTATCATCATCTTGAATTGCCTCCCACTCTCTTTCCAATTCCCATTGTAACCGTCGACTAAGCTTCGTGTAATCATCAAATTGTTCATGCACCCATTCCCAGAAAGTAGTATTCGATGTTCCCTTTAGCTCTTTCAAATATTCAATTCTACCCTTTTCTTGCAAAGCCTCCGCTTTTTGTGGGCAGTCTTCAACATTATCATACCACTCATAGTCTTCAAAGGTTACATCGTTTCCAACCCGTTTCATCCCAATTATACTTCCCCCATTACAGGTTCCGTCACTCTTATAATCACAGGTCGGCCAAACACTACTCCCATCCTTGAAAACGAAAGGTGTACAGGTGTGATTAATGTGCTCAAATTCCCATGGTTTATCCCAAACCCATGGTATTTGGTCATTCCATTCGTAGTACCAGGTGTTTTTGAAATCATCATAAGTCTTGAATCCTGGTAGATCTCCAGTTACCACATCATCGTCGACTTGAAGAAGGTAATTAAATTCTTTGAATTGTTTGCACAAGGGTGTCTCATAATCGAACACGTCAATGTCTATTCTGAATAATTCTTCAATGCCCTCATTGACTGTTGAGTCATGAAGTGACGACCCATAGTCGCTCTCTACTTCTTCGTCTTCTCCTCTCATCCAATATACCCATAATGCATCTTTAGTAGCTCGATCCATGCTCTTATGGTTATTGAACTTACTAGCCAACCACTCTGAAAAATCAACATTGTTAGGATCATGGTCAACGTCAAAGCAAGCTTTACCAATCATTTTCCTCCTTATCTCCATGAACTCGTTAAATTGCTCCCTAAAACTCCGTGTCAACCATGAAGTCATAATCCGCTTGACTTCATTTGCAGGGGCAAATTTCGGACTACCATATTTAAGTTCAAGCCATTCTTCGAGGGAGATGTCCATCAACCTTACCAACCTGCCATGAAATAGTAACTCCGCCACAGCATAAATTCTTTCATCGTCCAGATAGTTCTCATTTAATCCCCAGTACTGTTCGGAATAAGGCATGTAAGAGTTTTGTATAGGTTGGGTATTGCCTCCACCACAGCTTTTATTTCTCGAGTTCATGTATTCAATTTGGAATTTCCCATCATTCTCTTCGATAATAGTCCAAGTTAATCCCTTCGATTCAATGATGGGCCATAAGAGTAACAGTTCATCTTCAGTGTAGCTCATTAGTAAACCATAAGAGAATATCCCATCTTCAATATTGCATAAACGCTTGAATTCCTTATAAGTAGCTTCAAGAGGGGTTTCCCAAGAAAATAAATCTGCATCAATCACGAGCACATTCAAGTTGACATCATCAAAAACTTTCACATCGAATGAATCCGAAAGCAAAAGTTCCTTAGCAAGATATCCGTTCACTGACATGTCTTCCATAGCAAAACCTGTCATCATAGATAAAATCATCAGTAGGATTTGTTCGCTAGAAGAGAAATTAATGAATATAGAAACGGATATAAGAATAAAAATAACTGATATCTGCAGACGATGCGCCGTATCCAAAAAGTTGGATACGCCGTATCTTATAATCGTTAAAATTTAATCAGACTTTATTCAGAAAACAGATACGCCGCTTATAAATTTATAATGCGCCGTATCAGTTTAATTATCAAAAATCGATATTTATTTAAAATTAAAATAATAGATACGCCGTATCTGCTGAAGCAGATGCGTCGTATCGCGTTAACGTTTAAAATTTTTTTTTATTAAAAACAGATACGCCGTATCTTGGGGAAAAGGTGCGTCGTATTGAATTAATTAAACGCGTTGTATTTTATAAAAATTAAACGCAATACGCCATATCTAAGAAAATAGATGCGCCGTAACGTTCGATTTAGCTCAGTACAACGATAGCAGAACACAAAAAATACGAAAAATAAAAACAAATAAAAACACAAACGAAAACAAACAAAAATAAAAACACTCAAAAACAGAAAATATGCAAAATAATACAATGAATGCAATTTAATCTAATATACAACAGAATTAGCGGTTAGATTAAAAAAAATTAAAAACCTAATTAAAATACTAATCAAATTAACAGATAATAACAATTCACTCCCCGGCAGCGGCGCCAAAAACTTGATGCGTGCGATGTGTCGTTGCGGTTTAGCAGTATTAATGCCTACTCAAGTTTTAAATTTATATTTAGCCGACTTATCAATAACACACACACTTAACGAGCAGTGTACCCGGTCAGTATGAATATAATGGTAAGTAGAGTGTCGATCACTAAGAGTGGAACGTATTATCTAGTTATCCTAATCAGTATTTTAATATTCTAAGTTAGCTATACAACCTAATCTAACGCAAGGGGGTTTAGCCTGAGAGACTGGCACGGTTTGGTTGCAATTAAATAATAAACTAAACTAATGAGCACGAATCAGCGATAGGCATGCACGTACACAGATAAATACTCGAGACAATAAGAAGACCTGTCCTGATGATTAAGTAGATTGTCACTTGTTTTATTGATAGTTTTATATGAAGTGTATGTAATTAACCCTTTCTCGTTGGCCCTAATCTTATCGGCGAGTAAACCCTTAATGATTACTTATGTCTAAAAGTTATTCCTAAGTGATCAATTTAGTAACAACCGTGGGAGCCACATTCTCTTCCGTAGTCAAATGCGCAGGCCACTAATAAACACAGAGGTTATCAAGGCACTAATAAGTAGTAACCAAAGACATCATCATATAAACTTTAATTGATGGGAAAGCAGTTTTAAGGGAGTGCAATCTTTCCGTTGTCACATTACACATGCCATCAATCCTGATGAATTAAAGTTTACTAACACAATAAAACAAAACTACTTAATGAATTAAACACATGCAGGACCTTCTTACAGCTCTTGTATCTTCGTTCGGGTGTGTCTTGTGCTGCCTAATCGTCTGAATTCGGCCTTAGGTTTCTGTGGTCTTCGTACTTCGTATATATTATGTCTTCTGAAATTCGTCTGGACTTGGGGTATTTATAGTTTCTGTCTGAGGGTAAGGTGCGGCGCATCTAGTAAGTAGATGCGGCGCATTGACTTAACTTCGCGTGGGGTCCAAGATTAATATATTCAGGAATATTCATACACCGCCAGAAGATGCGGCGTATCTTCATTCTTAGATGCGGCGCATGTCCTTAGCCGTCTTGGATCGTATCTTGTGAAATCTTGATAGTGATGCGCCGTATGTAATAAGCAAGATGCGGCGCATCTGGAGCAGAATAGTCTTGATCTTGTACATTTCAGTAGACTCTTAACTTCTTGCTTGTTTTGCTCCATAATTAGTCCAAAATCGCCAAGTTTCACCAAATGCTTGTTTTTACCTAAGAATTACAAAAGTAAACGATTAAGTATCAATTCTCATACGTAATATAATAAAACAAGTCAAATTAATAGGATAAATGATAGTAATAAAATGTACTTATTTGAGTTTATCAGAAATACTATACATTTATGGTGCATTTTAGATGTTGTACTTTTTGTAGTATTTGGTGTTTATGCTTTACGGTTTAGCCTTTAATATACTCAAATTTAGTGTTATAATCATTGTAGGTAGATAATATCAACCGTTTTTAAAAGTTTCAGTCATATATGAGCGTATTATACCATTTAATACTTGTATAAATGTAATAATCTATTAAAAATAACAAAAGTACGTGATACTCAGCCTTTAACCGTGAAAACCTCATCTAATATGTTATTAATTACTTATACAATGACAATCTTGCAAAAATATAGTAAAATTTCAATGAAAGTAAAATGCCCCCTCAATGTCATTGGACACTTTTTTTTATTGAAATACAATACATTTATAGTGCATTTTAGATGTTGTACTTTTTGCAGTATTTGGTGTTTATGCTTTAAGGTTTAGCCTTTAATATACTCAAATTTAGTGTTATAATCATTGTAGGTAGATAATATCAACCGTTTTTAAAAGTTTCAGTCATAAATGAGCGTATTATACCATTTAATACTTGTATAAATGTAATAATCTATTAAAAATAACAAAAGTACGTGATACTCAACCTTTAAACGTGAAAACCTCATCTAATAAAAGCTCTCACTTTCGTCCTTAGAAGTCCAGGAAACTTTGGAGGTTCAAGAAGTCAACATTTGGAGGTCAAAACATCAAGAAGTCAACACCAATACTTTGGGTATTATTACCTTATCATTTGTAATCTATTTCCAATCATTGTAAGACTTTTAATCATGATTTCTAATGTTCAAAATTCTGAGTTTATGTTCATGTTTGCTATGAGTGGCTAGTGCCTTTGTGCACTTGCTTAGATGATGTTTATTACTCAATGATTTGCGTGTGATTGTGATAACATGTTTTAATTCAATTTCAAGTTAATTCTTAGATCCAATTGTGCTTAAGTTTCATAGTGACATTTCTTAATCAAGTTTGACTAGTTGTTAGTAATTCTAAAGGTCGAAAGGTTTAATGTTATTCAACTAGTAAAATCATTTGTCTATGAATGATTGTTTTTACCCATTATTCTTGGTTAAACAAAGAAACTTAATTGTGGTTGTAATAAGAATGCTTTTGTCTATCAAATTGGATTGATTGAAAACCACCTAATAGGTCGATAGATTAGTAGTTTACAATCAATTATAACCTTTTTGTCTATGATTGGTTACCTTTTGTATTAACCATTTCTTAAGCTTATTTGATAAAACAAAAGATTATTTTTGTGTTTAAGTTTGTTAATCCAAACTTATGAAACTTGAATTGATCTTGAATTGATTGGTTAAACTTAATGCTTGTTTTTATAAACTAAAATCTTGACGAAGGTTTAACTTGTAAGAATAATAGATTAGTTCACCAACTAATTATCATAACCAACATGTTAGCAAAATTTATCACAATCATGCTTATCAAGAGTAGTAAACTAGTCTAAGCAAGTGTAGTTTTAATCATTTGAATTATTATATTATCATTATTGCTTGTTTTCAAGATTTACTTTTAGTAGCTTTTAGACGTACAACTCGATTCACTCACAAATCCCTGCGAACGATCCCGACTTACCATCATAATCTTTCTATAAGGACGAGTTCGTATGTGTTATTTATAGATTCGGTAATTCAACCCTTATAAATTTAAAACTTGTTCACACACGAAACACATCAAGTTTTTGGCGCCGCTGCCAGGGATTTTCATTGTGTTTCTATAAGTTTTAGAAGTCCATCTCTTACCAAGTTCATTTTCGGAAAAAAAAATCCGAGCCAACCATCCGATTGGAAGTCCATCCATCCGATCGGTTCTTCAAATCCAAATTTTTTCGAGACACCCAACCGATCGGCAAGTTTGCCATCCGATCGGTTACACAAATCTGGTTTTCCAAATTGTTTTTATTCTTCGCTCGTGTGTTTAAACATTGCCTCGATTCTCTTAGGAATTGTATGAACACTCACTCAACTGGAATAGAACCAATTTCACCTCTTTTCGATCCTGAAAGTTTAATTAGAAGACCAAGAAGAAGAAGAACACCCTTTGTTCCATTAACCAACCGTGTACCAAGAGTACGAAACCCACCATTTGATAACCTTTTCGAAGCCAAAATCATTTATAATCCATTCACTGATCAACCTTTTCCCATGGCTGACGATCAACCCATGTGGGCCACCAACCGAGCCGTAGCACCCACTCCTGGAGCTGCTATTGTTACTGTTAACCTTGGTAACAATTTCACCGTGAAAGGTCACCATCTTTCTTTGATCAAAGACCGTCAATTCGATGGCCGTTCAAGGGCCGATCCGAATAAACATATTGCCGAATTCATCGAAATTTGTGGCATGTTCCGATATGGCGACACCAATGTCGACGCCATCAAACTCAAACTTTTTCCATCATCACTTGCCGGGGAGATGCAAAAGTGTGGTACAACGAATTAACCCCAGGAACTATCAATACTTGGGAGGAGATGAGGCAAGCTTTTGTAAGCCGATTCTTTCCACCTGCCATGTTTGACCGAATCATGGGAGAAATTCGTGCTTTCACACGAAATCCTAACGAATCACTTATCGAAGTTTGGCTTCGTATGAAAGATTTGCTTCGTAGTTGTCATGGACATGGTTTAGGACGAGGAACCATTATCCAAATCTTCTACCATGAACATGATGAAACATCTCAAGGAATCCTTGATGCTGGAGGAATTTTTCTCTATAAGACCCCTAACAAGGCACGTCAACTACTCGAAGACTGAGTACTCCTCAAACTCGATTGGTCAAAAGATTCCAAAACCAAACCTTTACGAAAAACCATTGCTTTTGCTGAAAGTTCCGATACCTCTAAACTCATGGAGAAAATGGAAGCCTTGACTTCCAAAATCGAATCGCAATACAAAGATCTTAAAGGAGAAATGAAAGAAATGTGAGATGGTTGTAACAATTGTGGAGGTAATCACCCATCATCAGAATGTGACGATCAACCAATGGACGGACCTAAAAAAGGAGAAGCTAATTATGGCCAAGGAGGATACCGTGGAGGCGGTTATCATGGTAACTATTACGGGAGAAATTCTGTAAATTGGCAAGATCGGCAACAAAGGGATAACAACCGTGATTCTCAACCTCGAGCAGACAATCAAACTCCACAAACCTCTGATAAAAAGCCGGAAGAAACCGATTTTGAAAAAATGATGAGAGAATTCGTGATTGCTCAAAAATCAACTAATGAGTTCGTCAAAACTCAATTTTTCAACCTCAAAACCAAAGTTGAGCAAGGTCATAAAAATCATCAAGCATCTATTCAGGATCTTGAAAATAAATTCGGTAGACTTTCTGACCAATTTTCTTCCCGACCATCAGGTTCATTAGCAAGTAATACCCAATCCAACCCTAAACCGACATCATCTGGATCAAACGATAAAACTTATCGTCCACCACAGACAAGAAATGAGCATATCATTGCTGTATTCACAAGAAGTGGTCTCTCTTATGATCCACCACCCAATCCAAATGATACCACGATCATCCATGATGAAAGTGAGGATGAAGCTGAAGAAGCAGAAAAGGAAAATACTCCAAAAACACCCACCAAAGAAAAACCACCAGTCAAGGCGTACACACCAAATATTCCATATCCTCAACGCCTTAAGAAAGAAAAGATGGATGAGCGTTATAAGAAGTTTGTTGAAATGATCAAAGAGGTTAGACTCAATGTACCCCTCGTTGATGTTCTAGCTGGAATGCCCAATTATGGGAAATTTTTAAAGGAACTTCTGAATAACAAAAACAAGTTGGAACAAATATCCGCTACCTTTCTCATTAAAGAATGTTTAGCTATTGTTCAAAAAAAAATTCCACCAAAACTCGGAGATCCCAAAAGTTTTCTGATTCCATGCACGTTAGGAAACAACATCACATGCGATGCTTTAGCCGATCTTGGTGCAAGTATCAATTTGATGTCCTATTCGTTGTATTCTATACTTTCCATCAATACCTTAAAACCTACAAAGATGAGTATTCGATTAGCCAACCATTCTTACCAATATTCTGTTGGGGTTGCTGAAAATATGCTTGTTCGAGTTGGTAA
Source organism: Artemisia tridentata subsp. tridentata (assembly GCA_021014915.2). Taxonomy (NCBI): domain Eukaryota; kingdom Viridiplantae; phylum Streptophyta; class Magnoliopsida; order Asterales; family Asteraceae; genus Artemisia; species Artemisia tridentata. The sequence continues at coordinate 22,350,967 of CP139509.1, forward strand.
ATTTGTTTTTCCCGTGGATTTTGTGATCATAGAAATGGAGGAAGATAGTAGAGTCCCTCTTATTTTAGGAAGACCTTTCCTAAACACCGCTGATGCTATCATCAAAGAAAAAGGTAAAGAACTCAATCTTGGAGTTGGAGAAGATAGAATTACCTTTTTAATCGATAAAGCAATGCAATATCCATATTCCAGTGATGATACTTGTTTTAACATTGACGTAATCGATGAAGTCACTGATGAAGAATTGGATGCATTACTTGTCGATTCTGATCCATTCATGACTACTTCAGAGAAGATTAGTGAAACTGATCTTGATAAAGAATTCGCTGATTTTATGGAAGTAAAATTCGAAGAAGAAGTTGAAGAAGGAGAAATAGTGGAAGAGAATTTTGAGGAAATCACCTTTAATGATCAATTGAGGATCAAAACATCTCTTCAAGAACCACCAACTGTTCTTAAGCAAAAACCACTTCCCGGTCATCTTGAATATGCTTACTTGGAGGATAATTCACTTCTTCCAGTAGTCATATCTTCGTTGCTCAATGACGATGAAAAAGAATGTCTCATCTCTGTTCTCAAGAGGCATAAAAGAGCTTTTGCTTGAAAAACTTCTGATATCCCAGGAATTAGCCCTGAGTTCTGTAAACACAAAATCAATTTCGAAGAAGGTACTAAACCCATTGTAGAAAGACAACTTCGAATCAATCCCAACATGAAAGAAGTTGTTAAGAAAGAAATAATCAAACTTCTTGATGCCGGTATCATTTACCCCATCGAGGATAGTCCTTAGGTGAGTCCAGTTCACTATGTTTCAAAAAAAAGAGGAATGACCGTAGTGACTAGCGAACAGAATGAATTAGTTCCTACTAGAACTGTCACTGGATGACGAGTATGTATTGATTACAGAAAATTAAACAAAGCCACCAGAAAGGATCATTTTCCTCTACCCTTCATGGATCAAATGCTTGAGAGACTAGCAGGGAACAAGTACTTTTGTTTCCTTGATGGTTTTTTAGGATATTTCCAAATTCCTATTGATCCTACCGATCAAGAAAAGACTACATTCACATGTCCTTTTGGAACTTAGCTTACCGGCGTATGCCTTTCGGTCTTTGTAATGCACCCGCGACTTTTCAAAGGTGTATGATTGTAATATTCCAAGACATGCTTGAAACATCTATGGAAGTTTTCATGGATGACTTTTCAGTTTTTGGAAACTCATTTGAAGCTTGCCTTACAAATCTCGATAAAATGCTGGAAAGATGTGAAGCTGCACATCTTGTTCTTAACTGGGAAAAATGTCATTTCATGGTGACTGAAGGAATTGTGCTTGGACACAAAATTTTCAGTGCAGGAATGGAGGTTGACAAAGCAAAAATCGATGTTATCATGAAATTACCACCTCCAACCAATGTTAAAGCCATTAGAAGTTTTCTAGGACATGCTGGTTTCTACCGTCGTTTTATTAATTTTTCCAAAATATCTCGTCCCATGACAAAACTTCTTGAAAAAGATTCTGTTTTTGACTTCAATGCAGATTGCATTAAAGCTTTCGAAACATTGAAAACCCAACTGACTAGTGCACCCATTATGGTTTCACCTAATTGGTCACTACCATTCGAGCTCATGTGCGATGCAAGTGATTTTGCTGTTGGAGCTGTGTTAGGAAAACTTGAAGGAAAACATTTCTGTCCTATATACTTCACTAGTAAAACACTTAATAATGCTCAACAAAACTACACGGTTACGTAGAAGGAATTGTTAGACGTTGTTTTTGCTTTCGACAAATACAGATCTTATCTTGTGCTTTCAAAAATGATTGTGTTTACTGATCACTCAGCGCTCAAATATCTGTTTACCAAACAAGATGAAAAACCGCATCTTATCCGATGGATTTTGCTACTCCAAGAATTGGACATAGAAATCAAAGATAAGAAAGGTGCAGAAAATCTAGCTGCTGATCATTTGTCTCGTCTCGAGAATCAGAATTTGGAAGAGTTAAGGGAAGATGAAATTGACGATTATTTCCCTGATGAAACTCTCATGACGGTTGACACAATTAATGAAAAAGAAATTCCGTGGTTTGCAGATTTGCAAATTATCTCGTTGGAAAAATTCTCAGAAAAGGATTAAGTCATGCCTAGCGAAGTAAATTCTTCTCAGAACTAAAACACTATTATTGGGAAGAGCCCTATCTTTTCAAAATGTGTCCCGATGGGATGATCAGAAGATGTGTTTATGGTTCCGAAACAAGAAGAATTCTTGATGAATGCCATCATGGCCCGACTGGGGGACACTATGGTCCTTCCACCACAGCTAAAAAAGTTTTTGAGTTTGGATTCTATTGGCCGACAATTTTCAAAGAAGCTCATACTCTTGTTCAAAACTGTGATGCTTGCCAAAGTTTCGGTAGTCTTTCTCGCAGAGACGAAATGCCTCAAAAGAGCATTCAAGTCTGCGAAATATTCAATATTTGGGAAATCAATTTTATGGGACCATTTCCTAAATCGCACAAATACGAATAAATTCTCGTTGCTATTGATTATGCTTCCAAAATGGGCTGAAGCCGAGGCTCTACCCACAAATGATGCATGAGTTGTTGTTAATTTTCTCAAAAAGCTTTTCGCTCGTTATGGAATTTCTAAAGCTTTAATAAGTGATCGAGGAACCCATTTCTGTAACAAACAGATGGAGAAAATTATGAAACGATATGGAGTTCATCATCGTTTTGCCACAGCTTATCACCGACAGACCAGTGGTCAAGTCGAAAACACCAACATAGCCTTAAAGAGGATACTCAAAAAAACGGTCAAAGATAATCCTGCCGTTTGGTCGAGAAAACTTAATGATGCTCTGTGGACATTTCGTACAGCTTACAAAACTCCAATTGGTACAACACCATACAGACTTTTGTATGGAAAAACCTGTCATTTGCCGTTCAAAATCGAACATCGCGCCTACTGGGCACTCAGAAACTGTAACCCTGATCTCAAAATAGCTGGAGAGAAGAGATTTTTGCAATTGCATGAACTCAATGAACTAAGACTCCAAGCATATGAGAACTCCAAGCTTTACAAAGCTAGAACCAAAGCTTATCATGGAAGAAAGCTTAGAATTCGGAAAGAATTCAAAGCTGGAGACAAAGTTCTGCTTTTCAATATGAAATACAAGTTTAAAGCTCCTAAGCTAAAACCGAAATGGTTCGGACCATATATAGTGAAACATGGATTTCCATTTGGATATGTTGAATTATATGACAAATAGGGTGGAAGTTTCATTGTTAATGGTCACCGGATTAAATTGTACTATGATAAGGAGCAAATGAACGAGATTTCTATCGAAGAAATTCCGCCTGAATCAGAATATGAAGCTTTAACATTCATGGCACCCTTTCCGGCCAATTATAAGAAAAACACTCCTTGGGCCGAAGAAACTGGTTTTATCTATGATGTTCTTCCTAGAGCTTGGGAAAAAGTGAAATTAGATGACATAGATGAAACTAGAGAAGGAATAGTGATAGGAAACGTGGTGTATGTTCCCAAATCTTCAAAGAAGAAACCAAAAATTGCACCAACGTAGACAAAAGGAAGTTTGAGTCAGGCTGATGACTCGTTAATAAAACAAGCACTTCTCGGGAGGCAACCCATGTGTTTGCTATTTTTACTTCTTATTTTTATTTTTCAAAGTGATTACACCCCAAAGTTTCTCTAATCCCTTAGTTGAACTTAAGTGTGGGGGTGTATCACTAACTTTTAATAAAACATATTTTCGTGTGTTTGTTTTGTTTGTTTTAAGATTACTGCAGGTAATGATTACTAAGCTTGGACACTTGGATCAAAGAACCATATGAAGCACGAAAAATATGGTTTATTCTCTTATTTCCCTATTTTAATATTTTGAAGATTCATTTATCACATTGAGGACAATGCTTAACTTAAGTGTGGGGGGGGGGGTGAATAGGAAAATAAGGATAACTTGTAAATTTCAAGCTAGATTTTAAATTTTGTTTGCCCTTGTGATCTAGTTGTTTATCACTTTTAGGATAATATATTACAATAACTGGATCTATCCACTGGTGAAACCTGTAATTTTTGAAAATTTGAGATGTGTCCTGATTAATATTGCAATCCATTCTGGGATCGATAACATTAGCTAGCACATATTATAGCCTTTCCACTAAAATGTGAGAATTTAAGCATGTTCTGTATTTAGCATACATCTTTTATGTTTTGATTCTTTTGCTATGAGTGTGCCGGTGATTTTATTTATTCTAGAACTTGTGCTTGTAAATCATTACGAGACCATTGCGAGATCACATTTCATGTGTGATATAAGTGTATATGCGTGATAAGAGGCAACCTTAGGATTTAACCCAAATAGCCTTCCGTATTGATATTTAGCTAGTTACATTGACTAGTTAACCACCAATATAAATCCTATTTTTAGCGTTTATCTTTAACGCTAGATACCCCTAGTTACACCTTCTGAGCCAATCTTTTCTTTTGATAAAATTCAGAAAAATACAAAAAGATTTTACATTTTTTAGCCTAGCCTTACCCTTAGTCAAGTCTTGGTTGGTTGCTAGCTATATGGCAAGATGGATGTTATGTGACAAATCATGCATGTTCAAAGAAAGTTGAAAACTCCATGAGCAGTTATCAAAGTGAAGCGAAAGACTAGTCATCGCAATTATAAGATGACAAGTGAATGAGATTATGTGTTAAAAAAAAAAAAAAAAAAAAAAAAAAAAAAAAAAAAAAAAAAAAAAAGTCATCACAACTATAAGGTGACAAGAATAGCCAATGAGCTATGGAATAATGTATTGATCGATCAAGTATGGAGTTTCTCAAGATTGCATGATAGTGGTTCGAAATAGCTAGCAACATTTGGTTAGTAGACTTTGACTATGTTGTATATTCTTTATTATCAACCATTTCTAAACATATCACATGTCTTATCCTTACCTTTTGGATTTGTAGAATTATTGAGTGTATTGACATATAGTGACCATCCGATTTCTTGAGGAATTAGATAACGCACCAGCGAGCTAAGGTATCCTTAGTGACCATCCGTTGTTTGGTGATGCAAGAATACGCGCCAGTGATCTATTATGTTTTGCATAAGATATTTTCACATAAGTCTGATAAAACCCTTGAAGCCTTAAACCCGAATAAAAGACCTTTTTGATATGTATACTTGGTGCTCACGCCATATCGGTGTTGTTTTGTTTCTTGTACAAGCCTATGGTAATATTAAGATCATGACTGAGCAATGAGTGTGATTTCTCTTATATACTCCACCAACCATATAAATGAGTGTTTTGAGTGAATTATATTTCATTTCTTTTTTGTGAGGTGATTAGTAATGTTCATCAAGCAAGAAAATCAATTGGGTATTGTCATACATCTCGATGCTTCAATTAGAAAAGCTTAAAATGATGGATTTAACTTGTACTTGTACTTGATAGATTTACATCACATTTTTCCTAAACATACTTGAGTACCTTGTGGATAATTTTTTTTACTTCTAGATTTGCTTGAGGGCAAGCAAAGTTTAAGTGTGGGGGAATTTGATAACGCTCAAATTGTGCATGTTTTTAGTAGCGTTATTCGTACGTTTGTATATGTTATTTGGTTATGTTTATATGCTTTTGTCACTTAATCGCACCAAAGTATGTTTGCAAAGTATATGTAGCCAAGTACAGGAAAAAGGAAGAAAAAGTGAAAGATTGATGAAGGAAACAAGGATTTACGATTGTGCAAAGATTCCCATGTCAAGATCCACTCCGAATAGGCATTTCAAAGAATGAAGGTCCAAGTATTCATTATTCCAAGTTGACAAGTTCCAAGAAAAAGAAAAGATCAAGTTTGAACAAAGAACCAAGAGCTATGAGAAAGATACAAGCCAAACACCAAAAGTCCAAGAAGAGCCTACAACAGTCCCCCATCCGATCGGACGCAGCCCATAGCTGATTCAGATGGAGGCTGCACTTGAAGACCAATCGATCGGCTGGAGTCCCAACCGATCGGCTGGAGGAACCTGTTTTTCCCAAACTTCATTACTAAGATTCCCAGCTTTATACCAACAATTCTAAGCCCTTCCATTGAGTATTCTAGGCTATTATACTCTGCTTGTTGGCCAAGTTGAAGCATTAAACATCCTAAGCCTTGAGAGTAGTATAAATAGAGCCATTTACAACAAGAAAGACACACAATTACAAGCTACTTCTCTAATCATCAACCACTCTCAAAATACTCTCTCAAAAGCTCTCAATTTCGTCCTTAAAAGTCCAGGAAACTTTGGAGGTTCAAGAAGTCAACATTTGGAGGTCAAAACATCAAGAAGTCAACACCAATACTTTGGGTATTATTACCTTATCATTTGTAATCTATTTCCAATCATTGTAAGACTTTTAATTATGATTTCTAATGTTTAAAATTCTGAGTTTATGTTCATGTTTGCTATAAGTGGCTAGTACCTTTGTGCACTTGCTTAGATGATGTTTATTACTTAATGATTTGCGTATGATTGTGATAACATGTTTTAATTCAATTTCAAGTTAGTTCTTAGATCCAATTGTGCTTAAGTTTCATAGTGACATTTGTTAATCAAGTTTGACTAGTTGTTAGTAATTCTAAAGGTCGAAAGGTTTATTGTTATTCAACTAGTTATAATCATTTGTCTATGAATGATTGTTTTTACCTATTATTCTTGGTTAAACAAAGAAACTTAATTGTGGTTGTAATAAGAATGCTTTTATCTATCAAATTGGATTGATTAAAAATCACCTAATAGGTCGAAAGATTAGTAGTTTACAATCAATTCTAAACTGCTTTTATCTATGATTAGTTACCTTTTGTATTGACCATTTCCTAAGCTTATTTGATAAAAAAAAAGATTATTTTTGTGTTTAAGTTTGTTAATCCAAACTTATGAAACTTGAATTGATCTTGAATTGATTGGTTAAACTTAATGCTTTTTTTTATAAACTAAAATCTTGACGAAGGTTTAACTTGTAAGAACAATAGATTAGTTCACCAACTAATTATCATAACCAACATGTTAACAAAAGTTATCACAATCATGCTTATCAAGAGTAGTAAACTAGTCTAAGAAAGTGTAGTTTTAATCATTTGAATTATCATATTATCATTATTGCTTGTTTTCGAGATTTACTTTTAGTAGCTTTTAGACTTACAACTCGATTCACTCACAAATCCCTGCGAATGATCCCGACTTACCATCATAATCTTTCTATAACGGACGATTTCACTTGCTCGTATGTGTTATTTATAGATTCGGTAATTCCACCCTTATAAATTTAGAACTTGTTCACACACGAAACACATCAACAAAAACAAAAAATCTAGAGATAAAAGAAGGATCAGATCCATTAGTAGTAATATATAGAGTATATTATAAAACTATGACTACTACTATAGTACCTCGTGCTAAACTTAAGTCACCAAAAGATGAAACATTAATCTTTGACGCTAATTTCGAACATTCTAATCTATGTATTCCTAAGAGATTAAAATGGAGTGAAATTACTCAAAATCAAACATGAAAATTAGAAGAAGTAGTTCAACCTAAACCTTTAAAGGTGAACTCGGGTCATCCTCGTTTGACAAGAATTCATAATGTGATGGATATTATAGAAGGGGAAAAAACAATCTGTTAGCTTTAAAATTATATATTGAAGTGATGGTCATTCGTATTATTAGAACTTTGTGTCGAATGATAAAACTATGTAATAGTCTAGGTAAGTGGGCTCTTGGTTTATTTATGTTATCAAGTAATGTAAAAGTCCAATCCATCAACCAAAGCCCACAAGCCCATCAAAAGCCTCTAGGGCAACATCCTTGTAATATAAATACCACTCTACACCTCATTTGTATGTGGTGCAAGTGTGTGTATTGTGTGTGTGCTTTAATTGAAGAAAAAGTTCTTATCTCTCTCTCTCTCTAATTGTAAACGATCCACATTCATATCTCTTGTCCCATCTCTCTTGTGCTTAAACGACATAAATATTAGTGTGATAAAGATAGATCTCGTGTCCTACAAGTGGTATCATATAGCCAAACATCAAAGTAGGATATAGTTGTGTTCGTGTTTTTGATCAAAAGAGCTGCGTTCAAAAGAGTAGTATATTATTTAGTGTTTTGATCGAAGTAGGATACTGCTTTCAAAAGGTTGCGTTTTGTTTTTTTTTTTCATTCCATAAAAAAAAAAAGAAAGTGAAACGTCGACTTTTTTGCTAAATTCAGAGTAGTATATTATTTATTGTTCAAGGTCTGACTTTTACAATCTTTATTGCGTTTTGATCGAAGTAGGATACGCATGTTCTAAGTGAAAAGTTCCAATCTTTATTGCTACTTTATTGCTACTTTATTGGATATACCTTTTTGTTTCGAATCTGTTTCTGGTGAATCGTTGTTGGAGGTGTTTTGGTATCATTTCATTTGGATCTAATCTTCATCAAGTTGGTTTGCTCGTTAAAAAGGGTGCTTGGTATCGAAATATTGTGGGAAGTAATAAAAGTGATAAAGGTTCGATCTTTAGAGTCATTTACGAGATTGTTGAAGTTTTTTATCGAAAAAAAAAAAAAAGACTGCAAAAAATTGCGGTTCGGATCTTCATTGAAGTGGATTTTTATCAATTTCTTGTATAAGAAGTTTGATAAAAAGTGGGCTCCATCGACTTGGAAAAATAGGATTTCTTGTATAAGAATTCCTATAGAAAAGGGCTTATAGGAATTGTAAATTTCTATAGGAATTGTGAAACTTATAGGAATTGTAAATTTCTATAGGAATTGTGAAACTTATAGGAATTGTAAAACCTATAGGAATTGTGGAACTTATAGGAATTGTGAATCTTAAAGAAATTGTGGCTGCCTATCGAAATTGTGGAATAAGGTTCTATCGCAATTGAGTTGGTCAAATCAATCGCAATTGTATCTTTAGATTTCTTTCGCAATTGTAGAAAATATTAGCAACTTAAATAATTTTCTAATATTTTCTACAATTATTTATAAATATTAGCAACGAGGCACTAAATTGAAAAGGAAATGAAAATGAAAGAGAGAGAGTCAAAGAAAGTGTTTAAAGTGTTCAAGACTCATATTGAGAAAGTCATCAATTCAACTGGATATGATTCAAGGTTCGATCAGGCATTTGAATACTACATAAGAGTCCAATTTCATCATTTCAAAGATCAACTCAAACAAAGCCTGAATCAATATGAGAAGATATTGAATGAAGAAGAACTTTATACGCACAACTGCAAGGAAGCTCTTGAAGTGATCAAACCTCAACTTCAGATTATACTAAAACCTTGGATATTGAGCCAGTCAGAGTTTCTCGATGCGTTTTACCAAAGATTTTGGCTAGGCTTCAAGACCTTCCAAACCCAATGCATCGATAACATGAGTGAACTCGAAAAGATACTTGATGAAGAAGAAGTTGAGCTTAATGAGATTGAAAAGCAGAAACGGGAAAGTGAGCAGATTGAAAAAGATATGCAGTTAAAAGAAAGGGAGCAAATTGAAAAAGAAATGCTATTAAAGGAAATAGAGGGAAATGAGCGAGAGGCAGACAAAGAGGCACACACATCTGATGCTAGCCTGGTTTTCACAGAAAGAGATACATCTTCAGAACAACAGGTTGAAAGCAGTACTCCAAGGTATGATTCGGATGCTGATGGTACACACAGGAATGAAGCTGTTTGGGATACTGAGGATTATCATATCAGACCTTCATCTGACATAGAGATATTGGCTACGGTACAACATTCAAACGATAATGATAATGTTGTTTTGTTCGATAATGTGTTTGCTCATGATAAGACACATCCTGCGCATCCTGAGTCCATAAGTGACACATATGTGGTGGAACTTGTTGATAGTAATATCACTCCTATTATTCCAGATATGTATCCTAATGGAGGTGAGCTTGCCCAGGATGGATCTTCTTATGAACAAGATCGTGCTTTATTTGCTTCATTAATCGAAAATTTCAAACATGAACTTGAAAAGTGCAAAGAGGACAATCGCAAAGCTAAGCAAGCGAATGCCCTATTATCCAAAGAGCTTGAGAGATTTAAAGAAATGGAAAAAGGTTTTGAAAAAGTAACAAAAAGCAAAGCTGAACTTGTAATTGAAATCTCAAACCTTAAATCTCAAGCTCGAAAATTTGAAATAAACGAAGATTTTGTCACACCACTTTTAAAACAAAAGGAAGAACTTGAAGTTGGGTATAGAGAAGCTCTTTATCGTGAAAAACGTTCCATTCAAAAACTAGATGAACAAATGGTACTTAACAACAGAAAGGTTCAAGCGCTTTTAAAAGAGAACTCTGAGTTAAAAAGTGAAAATTCAATGCTTTAGAAAACCACTTCAAATTTTAAGATTGTTAATACAAAACTTGAGAATGAAAAACAAGATTTTTTGAAACGAGCAAACAATCTTGAAGCAAAACTTCGAAAAACAGTACAAAGTGTTCAAACTCTTCAAATGATGCTTCCTAAAGATGAGAACGTTCATCAAGGAAAAGCCGGACTTGGATTTGAAAATACTGATCATTTGGAAAATAATTTGGAAAATGATTTGAGAAATGAAAAACCTTGTTTTCTAAACAAAGTGCAAAAGTTGACACCCAGTAGTTTGTACGATGCTGAAAAATTGGGAAAAGGTTTGTCGACTGATGTTCTATTCAATTGAGAAGATAAAGAAAAATCTGAAGAGGAAAAACGTTTAAAAGTAAAACAAAGAAAAAGCCCATTCTCGTACCAAGGCTTTTGTGTATGGTTGTACACAATTGACAGATATACCAAAAGAACCTTTGAAAAGAAAAGACACAAATGTGAAAAGATTTTTCAAAGAAGCTCAACTTGCTACTTATGATGCTAAGTTATGGCAAAATAAAGCAAGGAAACAGTTTTGTAATCTTAAACATCAGATTGAGCATACGTTAAAGGTCATTTGGTCTAAGCAACAATACACCCATAGTGATTACTATAATCTTCTTTCACCGGACGCTTACCTAAAAAGGGAAGTCAGTAAGATTTTAAAAGATGAGATTGAACCTCGTGTGAAAGATATCAACTTAAGTTTTGAATACTTTGAAAAATATCTTGTCACTGAAATGAGAGAAGATTTAAAGTACATCCATTCTCTAGAAGATGAATTTGATGAAAAATGCTTAACACTTGATATTCAAAAAGAATTTTTCACAAATCAAATTGAGTCATTCAAGTCAGCATCTGTCAGCCATGAGTATGAGAATGTGGATTTTGAACAAACATCTCCTTTGAAATCTGAAAATCTTTGTCTCAAAAAGAAAATCACAGAACTTTCAAAAGAAGCAACTGAAGTCAAAGAAGAATTGTCAAAAAGAACTGCTCAGTTTGAGAAAGATTTAACAAAACTCGAAGCACAAAGTATTTCTTTCTAACTCAAACTGTAGGAACAGAAAGCTTCTTCTGAAAACTCTTTGACAACAGTGCTTAAAGAAAAGGAAAATATTTTTGAAGAAAATTGTGATGATGCCAAAATCAAGTTGGATTTAGATGAACTTGATACAAAAAATATTGAATTGGAACATGCTGTGGCATCATTACAAAAAGAAAATGTGCATTTGTAACAGACTTACAAAAACCTGTTTGATTCAATCAAACGTTCACGAGTTCAGACAAAAAACTCAAACACAAAACAAAAGGAGACTGAAGTTTTGAAGTCTCAATTGTCTGAATTTGCTGATAAAAAGTTTGAAAAGGTTTTGCAAAAGATTGAATCAATGAAGATGAAAAAGGTTGAGTCTCAAATCACAAAAGTTTCCTTTCCAAATCCCCTGTTTGATTCTAATACTCCGGATTTTGAAAAGGAAACGGGGAAGAAAATGTATCTTTTTGAAAATGAAATGAAAAATGAAAATCATGTGCTTTAAACAAAAGTGATTGAGCTTGAAACACTTTTAGCTCAACAAACAAACAATTTTGAGGATGCCAATACTGATCTTTTCAAAAAAACGACCAAATTCAAAAAATATTTTGAAACACTTGAAAAAGAAAATATTGAGTTCGAACGGAAATTGGCTCGTAAAACGGATGATTCAAAAGCTGAAAAAGATCAATATTTGAAACAAATTGCCTCTTTGGAATCTAAATTGGCATCTCAAGATCATCTTTCTCTTCAAAAAGAATACAGTGATTTGAGAACATCATACAATGCCTTAAAAACAAAGTTTGATGCTCTTAATCGATCAAAAGGAAAAGCTCCTATTTCAAACTGTTCATCTGCAGAAGTGAGTGTTTCGAAGAAGGTTTACACGGGTGAATCTTCAAAACTATTTTCGAAAAAGGTTTCCTAGTTTACAACCTATTCTTTGCAAAAAGGAAGGAAGTTTTCAAAGAAACCAAGTTTTTTTGAAACACTTACTCCTCCAAAGCTTTCAAGGTCAAATACTGATTTTCAATCTCCACACTCTCGCTTTACACCGGTAAAGCAAGTGTGGAAACCAAAGCAAAGTCGTTCAAAACCTTTGAAATATTCAAACTCTGAAATGCTTCCGCTGCAACACAAGAATGACTCTACTTTGAAAATCCCAAATTCGGGAAGGTTTCCATTCATCTCCAAAACGAATTTTCGAAATGAAACACCGCGTTTCAACAATGGATGGAAAACCTCTTCTTCAAGTTTTAAAACTCCAAGAGAAACACCGGGTTTCTCAAACAATTTTCAATAGAAAAAGAGTTTTAAATCACCGTTGATTTCACGAGTGTTATTTCAAAATGAAACACCGGTTTTCGGTCCTCGTTGGAATTCAACTTCTTTGAATCGGATTGACACAGCTTATAAATGGATTTCAAAATATGGTAAACCCGTTGGCGCCGTGCTTAAATGGGTTCCTAAGGTTGTTGTCTAATTCTAAAAACATAATGGCTTCGAAACAACTCAGTTTCGGACCCGAGCTTAATTTGATGGCTTCTGGACACATCAGTTCAGAACCCGTGCTTTAAAGAAAGGAAAGTGCTTAATCAAAAATTTCGAGCACTTATCCTAAAAACTTTCAATGGCTTGTAAGTATTTCAGCTTACAACCCGAGCTTAAACATTATGGCTTATGCACACATAACAGTGCATAACCTGTTTTTCAAAGAAAGGACCCTGTTGTACACTTTATTGCAACTATCCTAAAAGAAAAGAAGTTCTCACGCAAAGTTTATCAAATCAAACTTCTTAATCTTAAGCAAAATTTTATTCAAAATTCATCAAAAGGTTTTTCAAAAATTTTGCTTAAGATTTTCAAATCTTTACTCCCTATTCGCTTCAAAGTTTAAACAATGTCAAAACCTATGCAAGTTTTGAGGGGGAGTATCTCAAAAACATATATTTTCCAAAATTTCATGTAAATCCGTTTCTCCCTATTAGCTTTCCAAAAACAATGATTTTTATCAATCGATATCAAAAATACCATCGAAATGCTATTTTTGAGGGGGAGAAATGTGATTAAAATGTTATCTTAGTTGAATCTCAAAAGAGCTCGACTCAGTATGAACCCTCGAATTGATGAAAATCAAAAGTCAGTAATCGAAAAGACTTGTCCGGGACGGGTAATAATTTCAAGCTGGTTATCCAGTGATGTAAACATGTCTCGCAAAGGACTTGTCTGAGTAGAATGTACCAATTTGAGAGATTATTCTTTTGATATGACCGGGATGGGTAATAATTTCAAGCTAGTCTAACTAGTGATGTAAACGTGTCTCGCGAAGGTCATGTCAAAAGAAAATCAATCAATTCAAATGTGCGAACTCTACCCAACATGTGCAAACTTATCTTAAAAATGCAAGAGCACATGTGAAGGGGGAGTATTGCAGAAAAATACAAAACTCTCGAAGTGTTAACCAAAATGTGTTTTATTCATAAACACTTTGAGAGATTTTCACAAAAGGTTTTATGGCAAGTGATCAACAAATCTAGGATAATCATGGAGTAATAAGGTGATTATGGTTAGGTAATGTCCTATGATCCGCCAGAGCCGGAGGGATCTACCCAAGGACAACTCCAATAGATTAGAATTAGAAGTCCTTAGGTAAGATTGAAAAAAGGAGTAAATGAGAAAGGGAAATAAGGGGTTGAAGAATTAAAAAGAAAAGTTTAATGAAAGGGTGAAAAGAAACAGCCCTCCATGAAAACTTAGGGCAGAAACCGGGTCAATACATCTGCTATCAGTATTCACTAAGGTGATACTGATATTGAAGATAAGACGTCATGGACCCAGTGACGCACTGCACCACCCCTCCTAGCCACTCAGATATCTCTTAAAAGATATTTGTTTCATTTCTCACGGAGAACACTGCATAATCTATCGGCCTCTCACTCCGAGATGTGTTGATATTGAAAAGGTGGCACTCTGCTCCATGCCTCCGACTACTAAAACCAAAACGCACATTATCGAGTCTAAAGCCATGAGATTCATCAAAGATCACTTAGGAACACTTCCATAATTATACCCTTGTGTTCACCAAAAAGGACACAAGGTGTACAAGAGTCTTAATGAGATCTTCGGATCTTGCCACTTATATCATGATGGTTACGTGTTTCAAACGGTCTACAGTCGTGGGGTGATCTCCAGCGACTCACTGAATCGTGGGTGCACTTCGGTGTGTCCGTGTAAGCCCTTTCGGGGGTATCCGATTTAGAACGGCCTTGGTACAGATTAGAGAAAGTTTTCACAATAGGCTGTTAACAATCTCGAAATCTGAACCTGTAAGCGCTGGGCGATTTATTGCTAACTGTTTTATGCAGGTACTGACAAAAGTCCATACACCATCATCTCACTCATCATCATCTTCCACTCTGCATGCTCATACCAATATCCTCATCAAAGATCAAGTCATAATGTTCAAGACAAAGTTTCACTTCAAGGTCAAAGATCAAGATGTCAAAGAACAAATTTAAGAAAGAAATAAGGATTACATTATTATAAACACCAAAGCTTTACAAGAAGTATGAGCATGTTAGAGAAAACGCCAAGACAAGATATTTGAAGATGTTGATCGAAGGCAAGAAAGATCAAAAGTCTACGATCAAAGATCACAATGCATGAAGGTACAAAGAATCAAGACTATTAATACAAATATCGTCCTAAAAACGTTATTTATAGTTTACGATCTTTGCTTAGTTTTGTTAATGACAATTACAAAGTTTATCTTTAAGCAAAGCATAAATAAGATTAAGTCTTTTACATTCATAGTGATAAGCATTTTACAAACACATTTTCACATCACAAAGTTTTCTAGAAATGACATATACAAGTTTACATGTTTAGTTCTTAAAATGGAAACTTTATTAGTTAAATATTAGGATGACATCATGGCATGCATCATGTACACAATCTTGGTAAGATTTTGGGATATTTTGTTTAGATCTTCGAGCCAAAGAGTTGACATTTGAAGATATGGAAAGATATGGCAAGATTTGAAAAGATTTGAAGATCTCTTAACTGGCCTGACACGGCGAATCCAAAGTGGTACACGGACGGATCCAATTTTGGGGATCCGCCTGATCCGCCGCCTGTTGATCAGCTTTGCCTATAAATAGCAAGCTGATCATTTGGCCATCTCATCACTCATATAGCTTAAAATACATACACATTCATTTGCATATCACTAACCCTTAGCTTACTAACATTTTATAGATCTTTCATTTTGTAGTAAAGAAGATCTCAACATATAAGGAGTAACAGTCTGTTATCTTCCTTCTAACATAGAGTCTATGTGTTCTTGTATTAGTCACACATCATAGTTAGTATCATTCATACAGTAGAGTTCGGTTAGTGTTTTAGTCCTCAAAACACATAGAGTGAACGGGAGTAGTTGTATCCTTGTAAAGAACCAAACGGGAGTGGTTGTACCCTTGTAAAGAACCAAACGGGAGTGGTTGTACCCCTGTAAAGAAATCGGTGTTTAGCTTAGTACCGGAAAAAGATTAAGCGACGTGTAAAGTTTTTCTCCGCCTAGAAGGGAACTTGTTTCTTAGTGAAGATAAACTCTTGAGTTAGAGGCTCGAGGAGTGGAGTAGGGCAAGGAAGAGAGTCCTTGTAGCCGAACCACTATAAACGACTGTGTTGTGTGGTTTGATCTTTCCTTTCTTTACTTATTTACTTATATCACTTGTTTGTGTGCTTGATTGTTTACTTGACTTTGAAATCACGATAAGTAACAAAGCGAATTAATTTTAAACGGTAAAACTATTCAACCCCCTTCTAGTTTTCCACAAAAACTATTCTGCATCGACACACAAAGTTCAAGACCCAGAAGTCTAAAGACCTAATCACATGGTGCATCTTATGAATGACCATCCCTTAGGGGGAGATTGTTAGCTTTAAAATTATATATTGAAGTGATGGTCATTCGTATTATTAGAACTTTGTGTCGAATGATAAAACTATGTAATAGTCTAGGTAAGTGGGCTCTTGGTTTATTTATGTTATCAAGTAATGTAAAAGTCCAATCCATCATCCAAAGCCCACAAGCCCATCAAAAGCCTCTAGGGCAACATCCTTGTAATATAAATACCACTCTACACCTCATTTGTATGTGGTGCAAGTGTGTGTATTGTGTGTGTGCTTTAATAGAAGAAAAAGTTCTTATCTCTCTCTCTCTAATTGTAGACGATCCACATTCATATCTCTTGTCCCATCTCTCTTGTGCTTAAATGACATAAATATTAGTGTGATAAAGATAGATCTCGTGTCCTACACAATCTTTGTGGAATTTGCAAAAAAGGTGGCCATAATAGAACAACGTGTCCTTTGAGGCTTAGAAAAATTGATGTTGATCACTAAAAAACTTGCTATCAAGGTATTTGATTAGTTTTTTCTTATAATATTTTTACGTTGTTTTTAACTTTGTTTTCCTCATAAGTTACTTTTCACATGGTTCTTTGCAGATCAACATGTTGGAGGTGACTAAATAATGTTAGGAGCACAACTTGATGAACAAATTGAAGCTACAACAATTTGCATATTTTTAATTTGGCATGAACTATTGTTTGAATCTATTTTGTTATTGTGTCTTTGGATCAATTAACTTTTGATTTTGTTTTGATAAAAACTCATTGAAGAAATGTATTCATAACTCATTATTATGAATTTGTTGCATTGTTTACTGTTTTTCTTTAATATACTTTTTGTCAAAAATCTAACATTTTCTAGCACGTAATTTGATAACATAAAAGTTGTGTGAATATTGTGACATGTGGGTTTGAAAGAAACATGTAAACAATTTAAAATTAAATAAACAGGTGAAGAATTGTATGAATACAAGGGCTAGGAACCCGCCGTGTTGCGGCGGGGGCCTTTGCCATTTGTTTTGATTAGTATAAGTGCAGAAAGGCATGGTACAGTCATACGAAATCCTGCGTTTATATTATGGCAATTTGTTATTACAAAAAAATTCCGTTTAAGGCCGTTTGTCAAGTAAATATTGAACGATCAATTTGTTACACATAGTTCAAGTTCCTATAAATTGATAACCGAAGCAACAAATTGTGACAGTACCTAGGAATCGGAGGGTCAGTTGGTGAAAAAAGGGAGCGACAAAACATGTAGAAACAGAAACAAAACCCGTCCTTTTATACAGAAATCCATCAAGCATCGGCTTATGGTCTTCCAAGGGGAGACTGCGTAAATATTGAGAATTCTGCAGCATTTCCTATGCATTCCAGCTTTGTTCCTAGTTTAGCAGGCCTGTTAATGGAGCATTGGAATGAGCCGTGGTTAAATATTGCAATGGTTTAAGAGGGCCGTTGGAATTGCTTATTTAAGTACTTATCAGTTCTGTAACAGAAATGGTTGACGAACCCGCATTAACAGAACCAACGATTGGTAAACGCTGTTCCGAGCAGTCGGACACCGTATTTGTCGCCAGTAGTTTGAATTTCTTACCTGTTGCTTACTTATACTGGTGCAACACTCTCGAAATTCCTGGACAAAAACGTTATCAACCATGATATCAGCGTGTCACGCATCGTGATCTCTCCCTACAGTCCAGAGAAATCGCACGTAAAAACCAACATTCAATAAAAGGTTAGATAGAAAGAACTGAGAATAAATAGCTGACAGCTTACCGGGACATCCCTTCTACAACTGTCAACATTTCTTTAATCTTTTTCCATCGGGAAGCGTCGGTAAGTTATCATGGTGAGCAACTTTTGTGTTGGAATTATCGGTAACACAGTTAGTCTGCGTGACCATTCCGGTGGACATACATGTACCAGCAGTAGTTGAAGTAGCAACAAACCCAACCGAAAATGATTGGTTATACAGGCTCTAATTGCAGTTTAACGGATACGTCTCGAGACTTCTACTATGCTGGCTCTGTGTTCTTGGCGCAGCTGCGTGTTTTTCATATAATCAATCAGAATTCAGAAGGCCACATATGCATAAAAATATTAGGTAAAATCGACCCAATTCTCTCTTTAATGCTGCTGTTCTACAGCGGTCCCGAATACCCATTAAAAAGTACCAAAAACCAATAATACCAGAGAGAAAGTTACCTGCCATTACACCTCTAACCGTGTCTTTCTTTTCGAGGAGGTCAATAACTTCTTGAATGCCCGTCCTAAATTTCTCCAACCTTTTCAGGTTGTCTCAGTCGTATCGGACAAACAGAAACAATAAAATGTGACTGAATAATGTTGATATTTATAATCTTCAATTCTAAATAATATAGCACTCGATCATAAAGATACAAATCATGTACCTTATAAGTATACGACACCTGTTCCAGGCCCAGTTCGTCGGCTGAAACCCACCGATTTCAGGTCTCAGACGCACTCGTCGCAGTCCCTATTTCGGCCCTGAATTCCACACCCATTTCACTAACCAGGATGGCCTGTTTTAGCCCTAACTTCAGCCCCAAAACACGTCCATTTATGGTCTATTCACGTTAGGCTTCTTTAAATAGGCAAGGCAATTGCATATGCAATAACTGAGTTAGAGTACAACAAATAAACAGACACACCCTGATTTACAATCTCATTTGATTTACTATTGACGATAACAATGTAGATTTCATTTACTATGCACGCGTCAGTTGTATTTTACATAGCTAATAATTTCATACATGACTTCCTCACCAAACTACAATTTTTATATAAAGAATGATCAGGTAGAAAACGGACTTTTAAACCTCCATTACAGATGGATCAATATGTTTGTACGCTATAATATTCCTGCATTCATACCCATCCAACCCTTTTAGTCATTGAAAACAAAGTGAAAAACAGGTTAAAATCCACAAATACAAACAAATAAGCAAGTAAGTTTCATATGCAGAAAGACATGTTTACTTGGGTACGCAATCCCAGCCAACCTGTGCCAAAATAGGTACCAGACCAATATTACTACCATCAATATTGGCATGCCGTCAACCACAATAACTCAAAGTTTGATCAAACCCAGAAGCAAAATCTAAAACTAAAGATACCTCAAAATTAGCTATGGAGTGCATGATTTCGTGAACTTTTAGAACAACAATTGGAAACTTATACTGCCATTCTTTGTTCTTCCTTGTCGTAGAGCTATGGATCTGATTCATAACCCTAAATATGCATTACAAAGCAAAGATACATAACATAAAAAGTCACCTTTAAACAGAAAGTAAAAAAAGTACCCCCAATATTTCTTGAATAAGAGATCCCTTGATGCGTTGATATCTCTCGATATCCCAATCTCTTGTAACAGACTCATAACACTTTGCTCCTGGTGTACGCATCTTCAAGCTACAACAAAACCCCCATGATGAATTAGCCCAAAAATTCTTAACCTGCAATAAATTATGACAAATAGCAGAGAATGATTATGTTTCCTTACAAATCAATTTCTTTTTGGTAGGTGATGCGTGCGATGTGTCGTTGCGGTTTAGCAGTATTAATGCCTACTCAAGTTTTAAATTTATATTTAGCCGACTTATCAATAACACACACACTTAACGAGCAGTGTACCCGGTCAGTATGAATATAATGGTAAATAGAGTGTCGATCACTAAGAGTGGAACGTATTATCTAGTTATCCTAATCAGTATTTTAATATTCTAAGTTAGCTATACAACCTAATCTAATGCAAGGGGGTTCAGCCTGAGAGACTGGCACGGTTTGGTTGCAATTAAATAATAAACTAAACTAATGAGCACGAATCAGTGATAGGCATGCACGTACACAGATAAATACTCGAGACAATAAGAAGACCTGTCCTGATGATTAAGTAGATTGTCACTTGTTTTATTGATAGTTTTATATGAAGTGTATGTAATTAACCCTTTCTCTTTGGCCCTAATCTTATCGGCGAGTAAACCCTTAATGATTACTTATGTCTAAAAGTTATTCCTAAGTGATCAATTTAGTAACAACCGTGGGAGCCACATTCTCTTCCGTAGTCAAATGCGCAGGCCACTAATAAACACAGAGGTTATCAATGCACTAATAAGTAGTAACCAAAGACATCATCATATAAACTTTAATTGATGGGAAAGCAGTTTTAAGGGAGTGCAATCTTTCCGTTGTCACATTACACAAGCCATCAATCCTGATGAATTAAAGTTTACTAACACAATAAAACAAAACTACTTAATGAATTAAACACATGCAGGACCATCTTACAGCTCTTGTATCTTCGTTCGGGTGTGTCTTGTGCTGCCTAATCGTCTGAATTCGGCCTTAGGTTTCTGTGGTCTTCGTACCTCGTATATATTATGTCCTCCGAAATTCGTCTGGACTTGGGGTATTTATAGTTTCTGTCTGAGGGTAAGATGTGGCGCATCTAGTAAGTAGATGCGGCGCATTGACTTAACTTCGCGTGGGGTCCAAGATTAATATATTCAGGAATATTCGTACACCGCCAGAAGATGCGGCGTATCTTCATTCTTGGATGCGGCGCATGTCCTTAGCCGTCTTGGATCGTATCTTGTGAAATCTTGATAGTGATGCGCCGTATGTAATAAGCAAGATGCGGCGCATCTGGAGCAGAATAGTCTTGATCTTGTACATTTCAGTAGACTCTTAACTTCTTGCTTGTTTTGCTCCATAATTAGTCCAAAATCGCCAAGTTTCACCAAATGCTTGTTTTTACCTGAGAATTACAAAAGTAAACGATTAAGTATCAATTCTCATACGTAATATAATAAAACAAGTCAAATTAATAGGATAAATGATAGTAATAAAATGTACTTATTTGAGTTCATCAAATATCCCCCCACTTGAACTTTACTTGTCCCCAAGTAAACCTTAGAATTAATCTTATGAAAATGTATCCTAAAAGATGTTAGGATTTATTTTTATACTTAAGCATGTATTCATTTTTGTCATAATCACACAACCAAATACTTAACGAATTAGAAGTAAAATAAAATAATTTGATAAAAGCAAATCTAATCGTTTAACTGTCCAGTCGTGACGAATATTCTATCATAAGCTTGGCAAGTATACACATCTCCCCCACTAAAGCCTAGGAATAACAAGTCTAAAGCGGTAAAAAGGGTTGAGAGGTTTAAGGGTTAATCATTCTTCTTAATCTCTATCGATCTCAAATTCCAGAAAAGGCGACAAAATCACAAATACATGATCGAATCCACGAACACGATACTTGCAATTGCTCAAATCCTTAACTCGAATAGGCTAAAGATAGGTCCAAACTTTACCAATAATATTATATCAAAAAGGGCGAAAAAATCATAAATACATAGCCGAATCCACAACTACGATACTTAAGATTGCTCAAATCCCTAATCTCAATAAATCAAAGGTTTGGATAAAGAATAATATAGGGTATGTATAATATTTGGGATATAAATTGGTGTAAAAATAAAAAATAAACAAAACAAATAAATTAAAATCCTAAGTGTGGTTAATCACTATCCCAACCATCCCATGAATAAGACTCATATATTTGAATAACTCACGCTTTAACACTTAAAACACATGCTTTAGGTAGACACGAATTATACTCAACAAGATCTTAATCAAAGAATAAACCTTAGTTGGTGTTCCCATAACTGCCAACTCCCATTCAATCCATAAATATAATATACAACAACTAGTGGTGATATCGACCACTTAATACAAAACTTTACAAAAGTTGGTCAAAACAAACTTCCAACTCTTCTTCTTTTCTTTTTCTTTTCTATTTTTTCGATTTTTTTTTTCTCTTTTTTTTTTTTTTTAAACATAAACATAGATGTGTAAAATTTCACCACATCACTATAATGATAATTCTGGATAATTTTTCCATACTTTTCATGACTTCAGAAATAACGGTAATAGTGAAAGTAGTAAACAAACGAAAAATAAACTCAAAGATATACAATATTTACTTTCACTCCAATTGCATTGTGCAATTTCCCGACCTAACCATAGATAATGAATTACGCACGCGAACACAGGTAATGTAAGGAAACACACTTTGCCTAAAGCAATTAACCAACCACGGATTTTAATCTACAGGGTAGGCTAAGGTGTATGGGTGTAACGAAACATTTTAACAAAGGTGTAAGAAACGAAAGGAATGGCTCTGAGTGTTTTTCTAGGGGTATCTTACTCTAAAAGTGAGAGTAACAAAAGGGTTTATACGGGGGTTAACTAACCAGTGTAGTTAGCTAATATCACATAACATATAAAGGCTATTTGGGTGTAATCCTAGAAATTTACCAATTTAGACAAGTCATTCCAATTATATAAAATAATACTTATTATGGTGTTCTCGAATAGTATACAAGCCAAGTTCTAAAGTTTACAAGTCACCGGCACACTCATAGATTTGTGAATTTTGAAAAATCACAATTTTTGAAAATAACGTCATGTGTGCAGTTATGCAACTTAGATCTTGAACAAAAACATGCTAAAAAAAACTTTTAATTTTGATATATTAAGCACATTTTAAGCATATTTTGAAAAATTTAGGACAAGTAAGTGTTAAGTGTTCTAATTCTCCAATCCCCCCACTTAAGTTAAACAACGTCCTCGTTGTTTGTATCAAAGGTTAAAAACTGGAAAATAAAAGAATTAGAACAGAAAAACTCCCCTTAGATTTGCTCGGTATGATCCTCCATTTGTATAAGAGCAAAAATCATCTTTCTTGTGGATGAGAACGTTTAAGCTTCATATTTGATGTATCCACAGGAAATGCAGGAATCTATAATACCACCAAGACTTTAAACACACCTAAGTTAAGAAAGGTTCAAACTTGCATAATACATTAGTAGTTAGAAAAAATAAAACATAAAAATTAAAAATGAAAATCATCTGGTCAGTCGATGCGCCGTATCTTATGGAAGAAGATACGCCGTATCGAGCCTGAAATAATTACGAATCGGAATAGAAGATGCGCCGCATCCTTAACCAGGGATGCGCCGCATTGAAATAAACTGATAAAAAGTTTTAAAGTCGAAAATAAAAAATGCAGAAAAAATAAAGTAAGATATGACCATTGCAGGAGATGCGTCGCATCTCAGGATTGAGATGCGCCGTATCCTCTGCGGCCTGACTGACTCGACACAAAAACAGAATAATAAAAATTTTCTCTAGGTTGTCTCCCGGTCAGCACTTGTCTTTATTCCAGAGTCTTCAAGTTAGACTCACGTTCAGCTCTTCAATTTGTTCAATTGATTCCCACATTGCCACGTAGGATCCATTTAGCAACTAATTCGTCACGTATATATTCAGGTCCCAATTTCAACACTCCTTTGTAGAATCCTCCCATCATTTGATATGGGTACTCAATCCCTCTCTTCATGTCATCATTACTAATAAAAAGGAATGGAGAGAATTTGTAGCAGAACCTATTAGTAGCATGTTTAAACCCAGGGTGAGTTCGGGGCATCATGTAAGTGATAACGTCGCTTCCACATTGAAAGGTGATCTTTCCTTCAAATCGTTTTGCATTAATAGTGATCTCCCTACAAAATGGTTTTCCAACAATCACGTCACCCATAACGTTGTCACAATAGGCATTCATGTTTTCAACAATGGCGAACTCAGTAACAATGGTAAAACATCCAACGAAGACTGGGACATTAATGAAGGCTCCAACTACATTTTTTTCCTTATACTCCACCTTTTTTCTTACAATAGAATTGTAAAAGCTTCTTGACATGACATTGATTGGTAAAATAGGAAAGAAATTGGCGTCAATACACTTGTACCCAATCATGCATGGGAATTGCAAATTGTAAGCACAATCGGCGTGGATTCTTCTACCGTAATCCCAAGAACCATCATATCCCTCAAATTCATCGTAATTCCTAGTATTAATAACGTTGACTTCTGGACTATCCAGAATTTCTCCTTCTTCTAACTCAGATTCCGCATCATCCATGAACAGGTCATTGGATTCTAATGGTCCATCAAGGTCATTAAGTTCAATGTAGTCCCCATCGTAACGTTCGGGTGATTTATCTTGCACTAATACTCCATCCATAAAATTGGCTTCGAAGTCGAAGTCAATCAGTTCTCCGAATTCGACCATTTTCCTTCTGAAATAATCACGAAAGCATCAGTAGGATTTGTTCAAGAAAGTAATATATCAGAAAATCAACAACGAAAACGGAATACGAAAAATTAAAGTTACTGATATCTGCAGACGATGCGCCGTATCCAAAAAGTTGGATACGCCGTATCTTATAATCGTTAAAATTCAATCAGACTTTATTCAGAAAATAGATACGCCGCTTATAAATTTAGAATGCGCCGTATCAGTTTAATTATCAAAAATCGATATTTATTTAAAATTAAATGCGTCGTATTAACAAACGTTAATGCGCCGTATTTTCGTTACGTTTCAAAATATAAGATTTTTGATTCAGAAGATACGCCGTATCGACGAAGATCGATGCGTCGTATCTGTTTAATAATTCGAAAACTGTTTTTAATTAAAATAATAGATACGCCGTATCTGCTGAAGTAGATGCGTCGTATCGCGTTAACGTTTAATTTTTTTTTTTATTAAAAACAGATACGCCGTATCTTGGGGAAAAGGTGCGTCGTATCGAATTAATTAAACGCGTTGTATTTTATAAAAATTAAACGCAATACGCCGTATCTAAGAAAATAGATGCGCCGTATCGTTCGATTTAGCTCAGTACAACGATAGCAGAACACAAAAAAAAATACGAAAAATAAAAACAAATAAAAACACAAACGAAAATAAACAAAAATAAAAACACTCAAAAACAGAAAATATGCAAAATAATACAATGAATGCAATTTAACCTAATATACAACAGAATTAGCGGTTAGATGAAAAAAATTAAAAACCTAATTAAAATACTAATCAAATTAACAGATAATAACAATTCACTCCCCGGCAGCGGCGCCAAAAACTTGATGCGTGCGATGTGTCGTTGCGGTTTAGCAGTATTAATGCCTACTCAAGTTTTAAATTTATATTTAGCCGACTTATCAATAACACACACACTTAACGAGCAGTGTACCCGGTCAGTATGAATATAATGGTAAGTAGAGTGTCGATCACTAAGAGTGGAACTTATTATCTAGTTATCCTAATCAGTATTTTAATATTCTAAGTTAGCTATACAACCTAATCTAACGCAAGGGGGTTCAGCCTGAGAGACTGGCACGGTTTGGTTGCAATTAAATAATAAACTAAACTAATGAGCACGAATCAGCGATAGGCATGCACGTACACAGATAAATACTCGAGACAATAAGAAGACCTGTCCTGATGATTAAGTAGATTGTCACTTGTTTTATTGATAGTTTTATATGAAGTGTATGTAATTAACCCTTTCTCGTTGGCCCTAATCTTATCGGCGAGTAAACCCTTAATGATTACTTATGTCTAAAAGTTATTCCTAAGTGATCAATTTAGTAACAACCGTGGGAGCCACATTCTCTTCCGTAGTCAAATGCGCAGGCCACTAATAAACACAGAGGTTATCAATGCACTAATAAGTAGTAACCAAAGACATCATCATATAAACTTTAATTGATGGGAAAGCAGTTTTAAGGGAGTGCAATCTTTCCGTTGTCACATTACACAAGCCATCAATCCTGATGAATTAAAGTTTACTAACACAATAAAACAAAACTAATTAATGAATTAAACACATGCAGGACCTTCTTACAGCTCTTGTATCTTCGTTCGGGTGTGTCTTGTGCTGCCTAATCGTCTGAATTCGGCCTTAGGTTTCTGTGGTCTTCGTACCTCGTATATATTATGTCCTCCGAAATTCGTCTGGACTTGGGGTATTTATAGTTTCTGTCTGAGGGTAAGATGCGGCGCATCTAGTAAGTAGATGCGGCGCATTGACTTAACTTCGCGTGGGGTCCAAGATTAATATATTCAGGAATATTCGTACACCGCCCGAAGATGCGGCGTATCTTCATTCTTGGATGCGGCGCATGTCCTTAGCCGTCTTGGATCGTATCTTGTGAAATCTTGATAGTGATGCGCCGTATGTAATAAGCAAGATGCGGCGCATCTGGAACAAAATAGTCTTGATCTTGTACATTTCAGTAGACTCTTAACTTCTTGCTTGTTTTGCTCCATAATTAGTCCAAAATCGCCAAGTTTCACCAAATGCTTGTTTTTACCTGAGAATTACAAAAGTAAACGATTAAGTATCAATTCTCATACATAATATAATAAAACAAGTCAAATTAATAGGATAAATGATAGTAATAAAATGTACTTATTTGAGTTCATCAGTAGGATATACAAATTGTCAAAGAAAAATTGGTATTCACCTTAGTCTTTTGAACTCTTATGGGACCCTAAGGCCGATGTCGTCATCACCTTTGCCCTGTCACACAACCAACTTCATAAACTTATTGAAGACCAAATAACCGTTGAAAAAGTTTCTTTTGGGCCACAGATTTGGGCTAAGCACTGAGTCCAGAAACAAATATTTTGTTAATATGTGCCTTTCCCTTTTTTTATTATGCGCCGACGATGGGAATTAGTATATACAAAAACCATATAGCATAGTTTGTTATATAAATCTATTTATGTATTAGAAGACAACGTATAAAGGCTGCATGGACATTTGTGGTCGCCCAATTAAACAGCTAAAATGATTAATTGTGCATGAAGTAAGTTACTCTTATTAATACGTAGCTTTAAAGTGCTTATTTCAGAAAATTCTTGATAAGCAAGCCCAACACCCTGTTAAATATGTAGGGATAAGATGGGATATCTTGCATACCTATAAGACGGAATACCATGCTCACCTTTAAGACGGGTTTTGCTGCGCGCCCCTTTTTCTTGCTCGTCCTGATCAGTTGACCAGCCCCCTTTCGGTTAAGAACCTATGAGCAATGCAATACAATGTATGTATTAATAACAAATTTCATATATATGCATGTGGCTACGTGTGTGGCTGATGAGACATAGATGTACCCAATTCTATGTCATTATGGAAAGACTGGTTTCAAATCTTGAATGTATGCTGCAACGATATTCAGTCCAGGAGATGTAAAATACCAGGCTGTACATACGTAGCGCAAAGATGATCAAATCTCAGTTAGTTAGTTATATGTATATGTTAACAATCAGTATATAGTTTTGACCTTAATAATCTCTGGTGCGATTGCAGTCAGTCCACTTGAAGAGGACGCTGCCATAGATGAAGCAGGCTTATGTTTGCAGCGGATGCGTGGTATACCCCAATGGTTCTCTGCATTAACAAATCACATTAATGTGTAATTTTTATAATTTTTTTTTATGAAAATGCTAAAATAATATGATATATGGAAGTGATGGCTCTTACTTTGTAGAGTTGAGGTAGGCAAAGAGATGAAGAGAATCAGCAAGTAGTCTCGATAATCCATCCTGGATATTTTTAGAACAACAAATGTGTATGAACTGCTTATTCCACTTAGACAAAATATACCGATGACAAAATTTCAGCAAACTTATAGCAACGACAGAATCCCATATTTACATAACTCTATAAGACATATAGCAACGACAAAATATCATCAAACATATAGAAGCCATCAAACATATTAGCAACGAAAAAATCCCGTTACTTCAATATCCTAACATAATCCCTAACATAACTCTAAGGTCCAGCAAAATCATTTAGAATATTACATCAAACAAAAATATAATTAGAAAGAGTTACTTCATGCTTTATACCAAAAAATATCATTCGAATGAGCTAATTACGAAAGAGATATCGGTCTTACCTAATGAAGTTTTGAACAGCAACACATCAAAGAACCCGTGAGCACTACTCAACTTACTCTGCCCATAATTCACCTTCGAAATCTTCAACCATATATTCATATTCTTCCTGAAAATCACAAACAAAGCCTTTTGTTTCACATCGATCCTCTATTGCCAATATTTTCTCATACGTTACTGATTTTTCTAAATCAATTTTAATCTGTAAAAAGGAATTTTGTCGAATGACTCGTTCATAGATAGGTTGGTATGGAGACACCTGGAAAACTGAGTCAGAGGTATCATCTCCATATGAAGACAACGTATAAACGCTATTCTCTATATGAGTATTACAGTTTCAAACAGCATAAGCACATACAAACAATAAATCTTTCAAAACCGTCCGTTGCATCTAATTATTTATCGATTCAATATTGTGAATGACTAACGAAACAAAAATCCAAACACCCCTTAAGTAAGAAGTTATGATTAATGAGTAAAGGTTCCACGATAAATATATTCACAAAACTTTACGGCTATTCTATTTATTAGCTTTAGCGTATGTTATTCTGTCCCCAAAGTAACCAACCTAGAGTTTTTTTGGCTATGGTTCCGCAGACCAACAAACACTATTTAACAAATGCATAAACCTACTTAATGATTTTATAGTTTTTCATAATCTTATTTAACTCAACCGAAATAGACCAATTGTAAAAACTAAATTTTGACTCAAACCATTTTGACTCATTACCTTTAAGAAGCACCAAAATTTTCAACAAAATCATCGAAAACCTTAAAATAAATAATGTAAAATTAATACACTTTTAACAAACATAAATAAACTACACGGGAATGAATATTCATAAATTTATAAACAGAATCAAATTCATAGATTAATTGCACATCTTACATGCCATTTGAAGGTCAAACCCTGGTCTGTTACTCTTCTTCTCCACATCCATCTTGTAACACAACCTAAAAAACGCAGCAACACATAACACTAACATCAAACATAAGATTAATATTACTTACCAAACAAAATTTTCAGCATCTTTATTTGTTGTAATAATCTTATACTTCTGGAAACAAACCATAATATTGATTAAATAAAAAAAATTATGTAAAACAAAAAAGTTGAATTAAGAAACCTAAAGAAGATTCTGTAATAAAAATAAATAAATAAATAAAGGTTGGGTCATGATCATGTGCACCTTCGTCGCCATGACTACTGATCAAGGTGGAAACCGTTTGTAGAGTTCCGATTATGAAGAGAGGATTAAATCGAGTAAAGTAATGGAACTGTATGGAAGGTTTTGGATAGTTGGCGTACCTTCGTTATTATCCATTCTTTACAGAAACCGACGATAGGCGGTTAGACGGAGTAGTTGTAGCCAACAAAGAGGACTAACGTTCATTATTGGGCTATGTGATTGGGCTTCGTAGAATCTGAGAGTGGGCTGAAAGTTTATTATTATTTTAAAGACTTTGGAATCCGGGCCTTTGAGAAATGTATTATAGAGATAATTGTACATGCTTTTGGTCGAGCATAAATGAATTAAAATTTAAACTAAAAAGAATAATAAAGAGAAATATCATACGATAGTCAATAATAATGAACTTGATGTTGACTCTTTTCTCTCTTAGTCAATATATGTAAGTTCGGGACATGGTGCACAGGCTATATAATATGCATGGAAATGACATTGTACAACAGCTCACAACAAATCACAAATCGGCCTCCAACCTATTCGCTTAATCCTTGGAATAGTTTGAGATGTCAACTTTATCTGTTTCTAGTTCTTCCTTTTCTTCATCTCCGTTGTCTTCAGCTGATAATATGCATAGCACGAAGAAAGATGTTATTCGCAACAGTGTAATCTTCCATGATAGTATATGGGGGGATCAGTTTCTTGAGCATGATGAGGTTAAGTTTGCATATTTTTACTTGCATCGCATACTTTTGTTATGAACGTAACGGAATAAGGTATGCTAATTAATTATTTTATGTTCGCAGAAATTCAATGTAGCCACAGAGAAACAACTAATTGAGGAGCTCAAAGAAGAAGTGAGAAAAGAGCTAATGATAAGAGCTAGTAATGAAGCAAGCCAAGATATAAAGCTTATACAACTTATCGATGAAGTTCAGCGCCTTGGCCTAGCCTATCATTTCGAAAAAGAGATCGAGGAATCCTTGCAACATATCTATGTTACATATGGCGATAAGTGGATTGGCAACAGCATAGAAAGCATTTCACTTTGGTTTCGACTGCTACGACAACATGGCTTCAACATTTCATCCGGTATTTAAATAAAACTTAAGAACCTTGCGTAATAATTGACTCCTTCATGGCATTACCTAGCCTGTATGATAAAATATAACGGTATCAAACGTATGAGCACTACAAAAAATTGTCATTTGGTGACACATAAAGAAAGTGTCACTAAAAAGTAGATTTACTGTTTGTGTCACTAGAACCTCTATCACTAAAAATCAACCTTCCTGGAGTGGAGTATGTCTAAATTCATCCAACTTTGTTTGCTCGTGTTACAGATATATTCAAGAACTACAAAGATGAGAAGGGAAAGATTCAGGAATCGTTATGTGATGATCCTCGAGGAATGCTTGCTTTGTACGAAGCAACATATCTAAGGGTTGAAGGAGAAGAGGTACTAGATGACGCAAACGAGTTCACTAAAATCAACCTCGGCATTATATCCAAGGATCCATTTTGTGACTCTTCTCTAAGAACCGAAATACAGCAAGCACTAAAGCAGGCACTTCGTAGAAGGTTGCCAAGGTTAGAGGCGGTGCGTTACATACCAATCTACCAACAGAAAGCTTCTCACAGTGAGGTCTTGTTGAAGCTTGCAAAATTAGACTTCAACGTGCTTCAAGATATGCACAAACATGAGCTAAGCCAAATCTGCAAGTACGTACATATATAGCGAGAAAAACTCCGCTATGCCATATCATTCAACTTATTTATAACTCGATCAACTACATTTAAATTTTAGTTGCCTAGCTAACTAGCATGAATCATAGGGTGTTTTACATGAGCTGATTTATATAACTGAATCTATGTTTCATGCATGGTTTTATCACTTTATGATTTATATTCGTAACTTGCATTTATGTCTCAGATTGTGGAAGGATCTGGACATTCGAAACAAGTTACCTTTTGTTCGAGACAGATTGATAGAAGGCTATTTTTGGATAACGGGAATCTATTTCGAGCCTCAACATTCTCGTACAAGAATTTTCCTAATGAAAACAAGCATGTGGTTAATTGTTTTAGATGATACATTTGATAATTATGGTACTTATGAGGAACTCGAGATGTTTACACAAGCAGTCGAAAGGTATTTAGTGTTTATTTTGCTCTTGGACTAATACAGATATGTGTTCATATATCTATAGTAATTATAATTAATCATTTAATTAGTGCTAATTGTATATCATATATATATCTAGATGGTCCATAACCTGCTTGGATGAGCTACCAGAGTACATGAAACTAATATATCAGGAACAATTGAGTGTTCACCAAGAAATGGAGGAATCACTTGAAAAGGAGGGAAAAGCATATCAAATCCTTTACATTAAGGAGATGGTAACTAAATTTTATATTCTCTAACTTGATTTTGAGTGAAATTCATAATTTCAAAATATTAGTCAACTTGCCTTAATCACACACAAAAATCGGATGCAGGCGAAAGAGTACACACGCAGCCTCCTATTAGAAGCCAAATGGTTAAGAGAGGGGTACATGCCAACATTAGAAGAGTACATTTCTAATTCACTGGTTACTTGTGCCTATGCCGTGATGACAGCAAGATCTTATGTTGCCCGGGACGACGATATAGTCACCGAGGATGCCTTTAAATGGGTGGCCACACATCCTCCGCTTGTGAAAGCTACATGTAAAATTTTAAGACTTATGGATGATATTGCCACCCACAAGGTACGTACATATATACTATGATCATGTTCTTAGCAAAAAAATATGGTGTTACATACCACGACCTACATAATTTTTGTAGGAGGAACAAGAGAGAGGCCATGTTGCTTCAAGCATCGAATGCTACCGAAAGGAAACTGGTGCATCAGAGGAGGAAGCATGTGAGTTTTTCTCAAAACAAGTTGAAGATGCCTGGAAAGTTATAAATCGAGAGTCGCTCAAGCCTACCGATGTCCCTTTTCCTCTCCTTATTCCTGCAATCAACCTTGCACGTGCGAGTGATACCATATATAAAGACAATGATGGCTACAATCATGCTGGTGAAGAAGTCATTAGTCACATCAAATCGATCTTCGTTCACCCCATGATTGTCTAAGATTCAAGTAGTCTTAATGGAACTTGTTGTTGTTTTACATATTCCATAAGTTTTCTTTGTCCATTTTACATGTGCGTACTCTCTAATACACACATAACTTTCCTTTAATAAATTTTCACTATTGTACGATGCAAAAATCATCGACTTCAATTCTGAGCTCCAATATATGTTGTCATGTGTGTGAAAATACAATTTCACATCGGTAAAGAACAATCTCGAAGTTAACATATAAGTTTGGTGATCGAGCTACTCCTTTTGTCAATTGGTTTTAGAATGCAGTCCTAGCTAGACTTATATGATGATTTTTAATGAGATTGTGAGATATAACGATCACAAATTGGTATCCAAGCTACGAGTAACTACAATGTGATTAATTTATATCTGAGTCGGGTTTGACTCTTGTGATGGTAAAATTTTTGCTAAATCAAATGTCAAATCTTTAACTATATATGAGACAATGTATGAGTTGGCATTAGTAACATGGCATGGCAAATGAATATGAGCCAATGATAATGATGATGTGTAATGCTAACGCCAAATCTTCTCTCTCAATAACAATAATGATTCGTCAGGCCAAATTCAAACGAATGCTTCTGTTTTTATGCCAACGTATTCTGATCAAACAGTTTAACCAAATTAAAATTAGGGTTTTGATGATACAATTTAATCTACAATCTTCAAGCAGGTTTGTTTAATTTCAAATTCGATTTTCATATATGATTTACGTACGTGTGATTTTTATCATTATTTCAAATTGGATTTTCAATCAAATTCACTTTGCTTCAGATTATTTTCGCAATTTGAAGAAGCGGAATTAGGATGATTATATGATAACTAACTTAAAAGATATTAGGCATGGCACTTATCATGATACAAGCTTCTTTTTTTTTTTTTTTTTTTTTTTTTTTGTTTTTTTTTTTTGTTTTTTTTTTTGTTTTTTAATTAATTCTAGCTATATATCATTTTATCTATTAACGAATGGATGATTTAATCAAGCATGTTGGGTGTGGTGAGCTCAGAACAGGGTTAAGATAATCAATAACCTAACTACGTACCAATGAATGGTTACCGGATATCACTTGGAATCGTGTTATCACTTTCCAAAGTAAACTATTCGACCCTATTGCCTGGGTATCACGAATATCTACTTGGGATAAGACCAAATGTTCGTTATTGAATTAGGCATAAATCAATAACCCTTGCGCATCTAAGTGTTTATGGTTTTTGTTCTCTTCTTATCATGCATGTTTGATTTCCAATATATAGGAAAATACTCACAGCTAGTCAAATGGAATTATAAGTATTATCGGCCTATTAATCGCCTCATAATTATCCCCATTATAGCCAATAGTGGTTACATGACCAATTAAACGTGGTCATAAAGGCAGTTTAACTGCCATTTGAATAGGTCAAAGTAGTTACATACTCATTCAAGCAGTACTAACTTAGTACTAACAGTAGTAACTTGCTCCAGCAGTTTTAACTTAGTACTAGCAGTAGTAACTCTGCTCCAACAGTACTAACATAGTACTAGCAGTAGTAACTCTGCTCCAGCAGTACTAACTTAGAACTAGCAGTAGTAACTCTCTGAAGGATTAAACCTTCTGATGAGTTACTCCCAACCAATATTAGAGTCAGGGTAATCAGGGACTTAATGGGTGTACACTCCGTACCTCCAAACCCATTTCCAAGTATGATCATATCCCTCAATTGAAATAAATTTTCAACAATCCTCCCCAATTTAGTATAATTCCTTTTGCATGAAAATTAAACATCAAACAAAACAAGTGCATAAACGAAAATATCCCGAGGATTGAATTTCCATCTTAGTACATTATACATTTAAATATTCGAGAATCAGGGTGTTCTAAGAATTGAACCCTTCAACCCATTTGAATACCTGAAGATAAAATACACATAAGTTTTCAAACACTTAAATGCTCCTGACACTATACAAGCCATGTGTTCATATCCAATTAATAAATGTTGTAAGAGCCAAAAGTCTAAAGCTCCGTGAAGCGGCAATACTTCAACATTCACATAGGTGGTTCCTCTTTTTTCATGCTCCTGCTTAGCACTTTTTCAAAGAAATTAACCATTAAGAAGTAAAGACTTCATCCTCCTTTCCAGCAGGTTTCGAGCACAACCTTGGGATGATTGTAAAACATGTGCTCCAGTCCACTGAATGTTCAGCTTTCAACATTGAACTCAGCTCCCAAGTTTCCTCATGAGGGAGTTGGGTGTCTTAGCATTCAGTGACTAAGTTGGACCTTAAACCCATCCCTTTAGTAGACTTTATAACCAAGTTTCTAGCCAATCCCTTCGTCAAGTGATCAGCTAAATTTTGTTGAGATCTAACAAACTGTATAGATACCACCCCATTCATGATAAGCTCATGAATCATGCTATGCCTGACACCTAAGTGTCTAGACTTCCCATTGTACATCTGGCTATACCTTTGCCAATGTAGCAGCGCTATCACAACGGATAGAAATATGTGCTATAGGTTTAGACCACAAAGGAATCTCAAGAAGCAAGTTTTTCAACCATGTGGAAATGTAATGGAAACGTAGAGTGGGGGTGAATACGTATTAACGTTTTAAAACTTAAAACTTGTTGTATCAAATTTCCAATTTGGCTTGTTCTAATATGAAAGATGTTTGTTGTAGTTTATGACTACCAAGTTGTCACACAAGTATTATCAAATAATCACAACACAAGCAATCACATAATGCAAACATAAAAGTAAAGAGATAAGTAAAAGAAAGAGCAAATCGAACACGATGATTTATAGTGGTTCGGTCACGGAGCTCCTCTCCGCCCTACTCCACTCCCCGAGTACCCAACTTGAGAGTTACTTCACTAGATCAACAAGCTCCCATCTTGGCGGAGAAAACCTTACATTCGTCGCTTACTCTTTTTCCGGTACTAAGCTAAACACCGGGTTCTTTACAAGGGTACAACCACTCCCATCGTCGCTTATACAATTTCCGACACTAAGCTAGATGTCGAGTTCTTTACAAGGGTACAACTACTCCCGTCACTCTTTGTATTTTAAGGACTAAAATACTAACCTCACTCTACTGATCTAAATGATACAATGATGGTTACAACAATGATCCATGACATAAGTGTATCATGGATATGAATGCCTACTCTATATGAACTTTCATTAATTGGAAGCCTTCAATGTATGAAGATCACAAGCTCCCTAAACTTGTTGTGATGGATCTTCATGTATGCAAGTGAGATCTTCTTGGTGGATCAAGAAGTATGCTATGAATGATGTCTCATGATCTTGAGCTTGCTTCATAGGATCATCAACAATGTATGCTTACAACATAACGAAAGTTAGTAACATTATGATCATTATGTAATGGGTGATTAATGTATGAATCTACATGTTTTGCTACTGATCTAAGTGTGTGAAATGATGAGGGAAATGTGTGTTCTAAGTTGGATGAAACCATGGGCAAAACCAAGGACTACTATTTATAGGAAACCATGTTTTCTAATGGCATGAAAACTATGGGCAAAACTATGGACTACTATTAATGGCATAAAAACTATGGGCAAAACTATGGACTACTATTTGTAGGAAACCATGTTCTCTAATGGCATTAAAACTATGGGCAAAACTATGGACTACTTATTTGTAGGAAAACATTTTCAACAGCCCACGGATCCGGCGGATCCCTCAAAAGGGATCCGTCTTTGTATTGATTTGGATCCGTGGGTTTGACAGTTAAGAGATCTTTGTGTATCTTTCCATATCTTGCATATCTTGCCATATCTTACAAAATCTCAAATGTCAACTATCTAACTTGTGAATCTAAACAAAATATTATGCAATCTTTCTAAGATATCACTTGTGATGTATGCCATGATATCATCCTAATATTTAACTAATAAAGTTTCCATTTTAAGAAATAAACATGTAAACTTATATGTTTCATTTCTAGAAAACTTTGTGATGTGAAAGTGTGTTTGTAAAATAAGGTTCTAAGTAGAATGACTAACCTTTTAAAATACTTAATGACCTAACCGTATTTTAAACATTCTAAATGGTTTGTTAAGGTTTGATCATAATGCCACATAACAAACATGTACGAACCTGTGTTGTATCATATAAAAAGACTTGAGAAGTCGAGAGGTGTTGAATGTATGTTGAGACAATATAAGATTACAAGTAACTTGTACATTTTACGTTATGTATCAAGTTACATTGTTTGTCATCAATCAAAACAAACGAGACTGCTTGCACTAACAATCTCCCCCTTTTTGATGATGACAAAATATGTAAACGTGATAGAAAGTAAAATGTAAAAAGTTACTTGTGTTCGTACTACCTTTAACATTACCTTCTCCGTTTTCACATTTCTCAATTCTTCTAGCCTATTACTTTCTCCGTTTACACCTTTCTCCCCCTTTTTGTCGAAGCAAAAAGGGTGTGTCCTTGGAGTTAACTTCCTTTCTCCCCAAAATGGCGAGCTTGCATCATCCCTAGTGAAGTTAAACAGACCACTCCAATCTCCTTTGGTTGTTGCGTTCCCTAGGTTGTTAGCGGATCCATGGATCAAATTGAGACTCTTAACCTACATAGAGGTTAGTGGTGTGCAACATAAAGAGAATATATATGAAAAATGCATGATGAATGAAATGCAAATAGCCAACGATATACGTGGGTAATCTATGTTGGACTATGTTGACCTATCTTCTCCTTTTTGTCGAAACACAAAGAAGAAATGCATAGCGAAACGCGATAAATGTCCCTTGGTTATTACTTCCCTAATAAGGAGTACCAAGTATGGTGCATGAATTTTGAGAACTTAATAGCTCCCCCTTGGATAGTACTCCCTCTAATTGGAATGCCAAGGTTATGATGCATGAATGAGCCTACAAAAACAATAGTTTGTGTATGATATGCTCCCCCTTGATCAATACTCCCCGTTGCTAGGGTACCAACGTATATGATCCAAGAATGAGAAATGCTACAAAACAAAGGTTAGTATAAAACAATATTTTTCCTTGGACGAATATGTGATATATGATAATGCGTGTATATGATGCATTCTATACATGCTTGACAGAAACTCCCCCTTGCTCTAGGGCGTGAAGATGAACCTACAAAACAAAAATTAGTGCACTAGAAGCTATGTCTTAAGACATATATGTCATATACGACCAATGTATATAGATGATGCAATATGAGTGCTAGACTGATAATCCTCCTGGTTTGAGAACGTTAAGCAGCCCCTATGAAAGAAGAAAAATAATCGATGCAAACTTCATCCTATGATGAGTATGCTATATACGATCGAACGTATGTGATGATGAACCTACAATGAAATAGTTAGTGAAATATATTTTATTTCAAGGAAAAATAGTATGCAAATAATCTAATCACAAACAATTTACCAATTGTGATTGTTTAGTCAAAGAAAGATATGATGTAGCATACTGATTGAGATATCAATCGTGATTATCTAGTAAACTATGTTATAAAGTGTGTAATCTTCTAATAAGAATTACATTTACAAGAATATGATAAAGTCCTACAAAACAATGCCTATGATGAGGATATGAAGTGAAGTTGAAGTTAATGATGCTAGAGTTGGTGTTGATTTACAAGTGTTGATAACTCAATAAATGACTAAAGGTTGATGCAAGTAGGTTATTTGCTAATCGATGGGGTTGATGACTAGTGAAGGAGGTGATGGAAGGTGGTGGTTATAGTGAATGCAATGAATTCAGAATCTCTAAAGTATAGCAAATGCTATAATAGTATTTGAAGACGATTATGGTTATGATATTATCATCTATCAAAGATGATGAATCGTGCCATAGTAAATGCTCGAATGAAAATAAGAGGAAGTGAAGACAATGATCACTTAGGAATAGAAATTCCATATGCAACAATTAGAAATACTAGATACCTATATACGGATGAAAATGATATCATATGATGAGAGTGTTGGTTGGACCAACGTGTTGAGAATGATGGTTCTGTTTGCACTGACAATGACGTGCTTGATATGTATCAAGAATGAAAAGGATGAGATCCTATGATGGTGATGATGAGTTTCTTTCTTTAGGTGGTGAAGGTTGTGGTGAGGAGGCAATTGGTGTGATTCTAGGAAATTGAGTATTGCATATGGGTGATGTTGTTGTGCTAAGTGAATTTGTAACAGGTGAAGTTGGTCTTGGAGAAGAGGATGAGTTGACAATGGGAGTCATGATGGGAGTTGTGGTGTTAGCAGTGGATATGGTAGGAAAGGTTATGTTAGGAACCGGGTTAACATACCAGTAGGGTCTGACGCTAATTCTAGCAGTTTATCTGTGTGGTCTAGACATATGAGACTGGTTTGATTTATGCATTTAGAGGTTTTCTGGGAATGATGTGTGAATTTGGTAGAAGTTAGGTATGATCATCTCTAAGGTTCTAATTTATACTACTTAATTTGGTGTTTGAATTAATTGAGTGTAAATTTCCAAAACTTGGAACAAGATAAAGTATTTTGTCTTATTGACAAAGTCAATCCATAGAAATGGAGTTGATATGAAGGTGTTGCAGAGAAATTAAGGTGTTCTAGAAGATGTTCTAGACAATGAAGTTGTTCTAGAGAATGATGATGTGAAACTAAATCCTAGAATCGTTGGTTGTGAGAAGGTTGTATGAATGTTTAAAAGCAGAACTTGGTACCCACGGATTTGGCGAAACAAAAGTTTTGGTTCCGTCATTCTTATCGAAGGGTACCGTGTGACCAAACATTGATTTGGTCATGTTTTGTCGTTCTTGATCAAACGAGGGTTTAAACTAAGGTCTATTCACTTATAACTATGGATTTGGTTTCACTAAAGTCTAATGAGACTTGATGGTTCATATTTAATAGATTTGTTAAACACATAATGTGTTTTCTCGTGACGAGGTATTGGTATAAAACTGTGATATTGGGTTAATAAGGTTTGAATCACTTTGTGATTTTGTGAGCTGATTTTAACTAAATGGTATGAACCTAACTGTTGGTACTTGAGGATGTAAGAAACATGAGTACATATTCTTTAATGTGAAGAGACAGTTATGTGAATGAATTTCTCTCCCCCTTAATCGGTGGACATCCATCATAATGTGTGATGTTAAGAATGATGAAGCAAGTTAATGAAAACAATGAGCTTAGTAATGTTTTTGCGGATGTTGGTTAGCATACAAAGTACTTCATCCTCGAAGTTATGTAGCTCTTCTCTATCAATGCAAGATGATTGCACGATGAGGGTTGTGGTTTTCTCATGGAAGATGTATTGTTATAACTAAAGGATGATGGAGATGTTGTTAGGAAAGCGGAGGCAATAATACAATTTGGAGAGAGATATGTTGAAAGACACCCAAACACAAATTTCAAACCTCTAAAATTTAATCCTATTAGATTTTAAATCTATATGCAAGAAAGTAGATCCCATAAACATATTATTAATCTAAGTAGCAATAATGGGACAGCAATTATGCAAAATAAGCATAACAAAGAGAAATAACAAACAATTTGTTGTCAATCTACAAGACAAAAGTCTTAATGACAAAAGATGTGAATATCGTAGAAATCATAACATCTTATATAAACAAAAAGAAAAATAATCATCTACTAAACAAAAATCTATCACACAGCATAAAGACAAGTAATCATATTGCAAGATAGCATGACATTGTTTTAGATACTACATTGTGAAATTGTTTTGAAGTTAGGCTTAGTCACTTAAGCATACTTACTTATTAATTAACACAATGATCTATGTGTAAAATAAAATGACTTCTAAATGTTCATCATACCAAAAATCACTTAGACATATTTGTGCATACTTGGCAAACAAATAGTGTGACATGGTCACAAAAGTAATGAAACGAAAGGTTCATGCAAATAATTCTAACATTTTAGAAGCATGCATCATTTAGACTATCCTACGAAAAAGACTCAACGAATGTCAACAAAAGACACGAGCTTTCAAATATAGAAACATCATATAAGAATGACATATCATGAGTTAGCAAGTAATACATTAATCTTGCGAAATATCATATAACGAAA
This sequence comes from Artemisia tridentata subsp. tridentata, assembly GCA_021014915.2. Lineage (NCBI taxonomy): Eukaryota > Viridiplantae > Streptophyta > Magnoliopsida > Asterales > Asteraceae > Artemisia > Artemisia tridentata. The sequence goes on from CP139509.1 coordinate 22,391,557, forward strand.
GAATGAGCATATTATTCAAAACATATTAACATGAAGCATATAATCACGCAGACAAAAACCTTTTCAAGGTTTACACATTTGACAATCAATCAAATAATTATTATGATAACATCAAGATATCAGACAAATAGCATGTAATCAATACACGTATATGTAATGCAAGTGATTTCAATAATAAGCTAAAGAAAAATCACATATACTCCTTGTTTGATTAATTATTCCTAAGACAAGATAGTTTACCAATTACTTGGCTTAGTGAGACTCAACTATTTCTATTAGTACTAATGTGATGAAGATGTCATGTTATACACAGCAATCTGACAAATATGTGTTAACAGATTTTAATCTTTGTGTTTGGGATCTAAGGTTGAATGATCCTTTGAGTTGAGTTTAAGTGTGAGTTATGCAAGTGATTTGATCATCTAAGATCAAGACATGTGTTTGTGTATGGTAATGGGATATGTCAAGAACATTCTGAAGAAAGTTCTTTGGAACAAGAATCTAAATAAAGTTACCAACTTCAATAGATCTTGAGTATGCTCCAGAGATGTGGATATACACAAGGTTTGACCAAGATTTAATGAATGCTTGAAAGGAAATAGATACGTATGGTATCTTTCAACAAGTAAGATTATCTCTTGAGATAATGTTATCATGCTCAATGAGGAAGATAGTTCAAAGAACTAGTGGATGTTTAAGATCATTTAGCCGATGAGGTGTAACGAAATCTCTTGTAACATAACCATTTATGTTGCAAGGCAAGAATGATGCATAGGATATATATTATCCTTTTAACAAGATAAAAACTAAACGAACAATTTAAGAATAATGTTTTCTGAAACATCACATTATCCTAAATGAAGATATGAAGCCTAAGTGTTTGGATAGTCCTAAATAAATTTGGGGATGACACAAAGAATTTACTTGAGTTTCTTATGTATACTCCTCAAGAGTCATTGTTACTTGGGATGCATGAGGTTTTCTTTGAGATTTTGCATTTTAACATATGTTGTTAAAATATTGATTTGAGACATAAGCAGAAGCTTGGTGACACAGTATTACTAATACTTTGATTACTTGTAAAAGTGGTACTACTTAGACATAGTGTTAAATGAATGTGAGCTTCATGCTCATTTGATGTTTGAAGGTTCTAATCCTATATGTGGTAAAGTATGGTTGAGTTGATTCAACATGCATTTGATTTGATATGAGTGTTTGAACAAAGGGATTTTTGAGCAATGCACTCAATGGATTCAAATGATGGTAAGAATTGAGGTGTTGTAGGGGTTTATTGTGCTATGGGTGTACTTAGGTTTCTTGGATGTTGAAGACAACAAGAATGGATACTAATTCTTATGGTTCACTAGTAGGTGACATGATTTGAGGTATAGGGCCTGAGATAGATGACCGAGGTGAATGCGATGTGATGATGGTGAAAGTACAAGAGTACTCAGGTTTGAAGATGACAAGAATAGATACTGATTCTTGTGGTTCACTAGTGGATGAAATGCTTGGTTATGTTTATGAAATCTAGGGGTTGAATGTGATGAAGACTAATTCTTATGGATAACGAGGATGAAGACAGACTCTTATGATCCATTGGTTGGTATACCTAGTGTGTGATGTGATCTAAAGCTTAGGGTCTAAGACATATCACAGAAGTGAGTGTGCTGGGATAATGGTGAAAGTACAAGTGTACTTAGGCGATAGGATAAGTGTTTTAACATACGTTGTTAAAATACTTGGGAGTTGATTGTTTCGGATATGACTTTTAATGACTACAATCGTAAGTTAAGTTCACTTGAATATTTCGGATGAAATACTTAAGTTGTCAATCCTACTTTGTTGAGATAAGACATTGATAATACATCTATAACTCGATGTAAATCTTAATCGTCTTGAGGGATGACATGTTAACCAAGTAAGGCAACATATGTGGATATTGGACAATATCCACAGTCATGAGTTGGGTTTGTAATTTGTGCACACAGTGAGTCTGGTTTAGTTAGGAAATTTTCAATTTACACATCAAGCTAATGGATAAGTAAAGGACAAGAGGATACAGTGTGTGTAATGATCATAAATGATCAGTGGTCCATGAACTTCAAGGAACAAATTTCCGGATTCCTTCCTTTATGGAGAAAGGTATCTTGAAATTTGAAATTATGGTTAGAGATGTTTTTCCTATAGATGTAAGTGAAATGTTCTAATCCTAAGTAAATCATCAGTGAAAAGAATCCTAGTGATGGGCGTGAGTGATCTTGAGTGAGGATCCTGATCTTTCTAATTTATAGACAGGAAGGATATTGATTTTTGTGTTTGGATTTGATGTGAGTGAGTTTTGATCAATCTTATGGTTCTAAGTAATTCTAAATCATCCAAATACTCCTAATGATCAGTAGAATAAACTTAAACAAAAACTAGAATCTATAATCTAAGAATCGGGATTAGTCGGGAATTTTGAAAAAGTTACTGTTGACACCCACGGATCCAATCGACAACAAAGGCGGAACCAAAGTTTGGGAGCCGTGGAATCCGTGGGTTCTGGACTGGCGGATCCAAAGCTAACTCTTGGCGGATCCAAAATGAGGGATCCGTCGGACCCGTTGAACAAAAGTACTAAAAACAAACAGAGAGATATGCAAAATTTGCGTTTTTCGACCAAGACCTGAAAATTCTCCTGGAACATATCTATTAGCTAATATGTAATGCAAAACTACTAAAAATGTTTATTCTAACACACATACACACCTAGTTTAATCCGATCATATTAACTTACCTTAAATGAGAGTTAAGCCAAACAGTGGCTTAAACCCGAAAACTTGATAACAACGCGTGTTATCATCCTGCATGACATGGTTAGTACACATAAAAGTTTTAACAACAAGATAATATTCTAAAGGCATAACAATTCAACACATCCCTGTTTCAAATTGTTAGTACCAAACACTCTTTTTCAAAGATACTACAGGTTTACGCATTTTAAAGCTTGAACTATTTTGTGCAAGACGATACATTTAAATAAGCTACACTTAGTTCACATTTCAAAGTAAGTTATGTAAGGTTTTCACATAACATCATCAAGCAAGAATATCTAAATTTAAAAGTGAAACAAACACAGATTATCAACTTATTGCACAATATCTAGCAAATGTCCTACTATGCATAAAGCAAGCAATTGATAAACAAGCGAGTAAGTATCATGGCAAGACAATTATGTATTACAAATAAACAAGTACAATCACAACTATCAACAAGCAAACAACATATACGAAAACAACTAGAACAAGTAGTCATATAGCATAGTATAAAAGAAAGTATATTTTTCGTCACTTTGCGTTTAAATATGACGATGTATGCCAAGCTTGATTTTTTTTTCTTTATATTACCAAATTGTTTAGTTTCAAAAGAAATCATATCAATGTTCAAAGAATACCAACTTACATTGCCCGACTCAAAAGATTAACTTACTATGTCAAACTGATGCTTAATATTTTGGACAGGTTGTACCTTTTGATTTGTTTTACCTATTTCAATTTAGATTCAGGTCCTAAGAGTATTTTTAAATGAAAGTAGACTTAATTCCCTTCAAAATGATAGGTGGCACAACTTCTACGGACTTACGGTTAATTAGTTATGATTTTTTGAAGTTTGACAAAAAACTGCATACTGCATGGACGGATCCGACGGATCCTTTTTGAGGGATCCGCCTGTTGTGTCATTTGGATCCGCCGAGACTGGTGACAGATTCTCCTAAACTCGTATTTTGACATAGCGAAAGTGTGTGGGACTTGCTAGAATTAATTTTAAGCATATATTACAAATATTTAACAACATTTCTACCTATGTGACTTAATTATCTAAATATTACGGAGGTGATTTTTAAACTAAATTAATGGTTATTCCAAACACTCCCTTAAAACCCGAGTTTTTCGTAAATTAGCTTTACGCACACAATTTGACACTTAAACTTTTTTAAGAAATCTTCTCTTTTGATTTTCCAAAGACATCTTCAAGCTTGTAGACAAAGTAATATTTAACAACAAAATTTCAAAGTATACTTAGCGAAACATTTTTCATATTATGTTCTGCTTCAAAGGTAATTTGATACATCGATCTTACTCTATTTTAAAAACCATTTGTTTTGAAAATGAGAGCCAACCCACTCTGATACCAATTCTGGAAACGTAGAGGGGGGGGGTGAATACGTTTTACCATTTTAAAACTTAAAACTTGTTGTATCAAATTTCCAATTTGGCTTGTTCTAATATGAAAGATGTTTGTTGTAGTTTATGACTACCAAGTTGTCACACAAGTATTATCAAATAATCACAACACAAGCAATCACATAATGCAAACATAAAAGTAAAGAGATAAGTAAAAGAAAGAGCAAATCGAACACGATGATTTATAGTGGTTCGGTCACGGAGCTCCTCTCCGCCCTACTCCACTCCCCGAGTACCCAACTCGAGAGTTACTTCACTAGATCAACAAGCTCCCATCTTGGCGGAGAAAACCTTACATTCGTCGCTTACTCTTTTTCCGGTACTAAGCTAAACACCGGGTTCTTTACAAGGGTACAACCACTCCCATCGTCGCTTATACAATTTCCGACACTAAGCTAGATGTCGAGTTCTTTACAAGGGTACAACTACTCCCGTCACTCTTTGTATTTTAAGGACTAAAATACTAACCTCACTCTACTGATCTAAATGATACAATGATGGTTACAACAATGATCCATGACATAAGTGTATCATGGATATGAATGCCTACTCTATATGAACTTCCATTAATTGGAAGCCTTCAATGTATGAAGATCACAAGCTCCCTAAACTTGTTGTGATGGATCTTCATGTATGCAAGTGAGATCTTTTTGGTGGATCAAGAAGTATGCTATGAATGATGTCTCATGATCTTGAGCTTGCTTCACAGGATCATCAACAATGTATGCTTACAACATAACGAAAGTTAGTAACATTATGATCATTATGTAATGGGTGATTAATGTATGAATCTACATGTTTTGCTACTGATCTAAGTGTGTGAAATGATGAGGGAAATGTGTGTTCTAAGTTGGATGAAACCATGGGCAAAACCAAGGACTACTATTTATAGGAAACCATGTTTTCTAATGGCATGAAAACTATGGGCAAAACTATGGACTACTATTAATGGCATAAAAACTATGGGCAAAACTATGGACTACTATTTGTAGGAAACCATGTTCTCTAATGGCATGAAAACTATGGGCAAAACTATGGACTACTTATTTGTAGGAAAACATTTTCAACAGCCCACGGATCCGGCGGATCCCTCAAAAGGGATCCGTCTTTGTATTGATTTGGATCCGTGGGTTTGACAGTTAAGAGATCTTTGTGTATCTTTCCATATCTTGCATATCTTGCCATATCTTACAAAATCTCAAATGTCAACTATCTAACTTGTGAATCTAAACAAAATATTATGCAATCTTTCTAAGATATCACTTGTGATGTATGCCATGATATCATCCTAATATTTAACTAATAAAGTTTCCATTTTAAGAAATAAACATGTAAACTTATATGTGTCATTTCTAGAAAACTTTGTGATGTGAAAGTGTGTTTGTAAAATAAGGTTCTAAGTAGAATGACTAACCTTTTAAAATACTTAATGACCTAACCGTATTTTAAACATTCTAAATGGTTTGTTAAGGTTTGATCATAATGCCACATAACAAACATGTACGAACCTGTGTTGTATCATACGAAGACTTGAGAAGTCGAGAGGTGTTGAATGTATGTTGAGACAATATAAGATTACAAGTAACTTGTACATTTTACGTTATGTATCAAGTTACATTGTTTGTCATCAATCAAAACAAACGAGACAGCTTGCACTAACAAACCATTCAACTTCTTTACCAGCAGCTGCTAAAGCCACAAATTCATATTCCATTGTTGAACTAGTGATGAAGTTTGCTTCTTGGATGCCCAAGAAATTGCACCTCCACCATGTAGGAATACCCAGCCACTGGTAGACGAATTGTCTTCAGTGTTACTGATCCAACTTGCATCAGTGTATCCTTCTAATACTGAAGGATAACCCGTATATGAGAGACAATAATCCATAGTTCTCTTCAAATACTTCAGTACCCTCTGAATTGCTTGCAAGTGCTGAGCACTAGGATTTCTAGTATACCTGCTCAGTTTTTCCACTGCAAAAGCAATATTAGGTCTTGTAGGCAGCCAATCGCCCTAGAATACTCAAGTTGATATACAACTTTGCCAGTATTCGGCATCAGCTTCTCAGTTGTATCCATAGGAGTACTTACAGGAGTACAATTAGAGTGGTTGAATTTCCTTAGTACCTTCTCAATATAATGAGATTGAGTGATAGAAATTCCCTTACTCTCATGTTTCATCCTTATGCCAAGGATAACATCAGCCTCCCCCATTTCCTTCATGGAGAACCTTGATGACAAGAATTCCTTTTTCAGGTCAACCTGATTTTGATCAGTGCCAAAGATCAGCATGTCATCAACATATAGACAAATGATGACTCCTTTACCAGATTCATCAAATTTGCTATATACACATTTGTCAGACTGGTTAAGTAAATAACCACTAGACAAAACCAAATCATCAAATTTTTGATGCCATTGCTTAGGTGCCTGTTTCAGTCCATACAAAGACTTAATCAGTTTACACACCTTGTTTTCATTGACAGGCATGATGAAGCCCTGAGGTTGGTTCATGTAAACCTCCTCATCCAATTCACCATTCAAGAAAGCTGTCTTTACATCCATCTGATGAATAATCAGATTGTGAATAGATGCCAAAGCAATCAGCAATCTTATGGTACTGATACGTGCCACAGGGGCATAAGTATCAAAGTAGTCTATCCCTGACTTTTGTTTAAAGCCCTGAATAACTAGTCTAGCCTTGAACTTTTCAATAGTACCATCTACCTTCATTTTCTTTTTAAAAATCCATTTGCAACCCAGAGGTTTGTAACCAGGTGGTAGATTAGCCAACACCCAAGTGTTGTTGCCCATGATGGAATCCATCTCATCATTTATTGCTTCTTTCCAGAAAGCAACATCCTGGGACTTCATTGCTTCTTCAAATGTTTTGTGGTCATCCTCAACAATGAAGCAATAAGAGTATTGGTCAGGTACCTCATCTCTTATACCTTCAATTAGATATAATTGAAACTCAGGTCCAAATGACTTTGGAGTCCTGATCCTTTTGCTCTTTCTGAGCTCAGGTTCAGGTTGCTATACCACAACCTCATCAGAAACCTCATCAGAGACCTCTAAAATACCAATGTCATTAGTTCCATTTGGAATCCTTTGACTTGGTCTAGGGACTGATGAGAACCTGTTCTCATCAAAGATTGCATCCCTTGATTCAATTATTGAGTTAATTGAAACAGACTCATTAGGTTCAATAACATAGAACCTATATGCCTTAGAATTCTCAGCATATCCAACAAAAATGCATTCAATGCCTCTTTCACCCAAAGTTTCCTGCTTTGGATCAGGGAGTCTTACAACAGCCCTACAACCCCAAACCCTGAGAAAGTTTAGGTTCGGTTTTCTTTTAGTCCAGAGTTCATAAGGGGTAACCTTGTTCCTTTTATTGGGAACCCTATTCAATAAATAGCAAGTTGTTAACATAGCTTCACCCCAGAACCCTTGACTCAGTCCTGAATAGGACAATATGGAATTAACCATCTCCTTCAGTACCCTGTTTTTCCTTTCAGAGATACCATTTTGCTGAGGAGTATAGGGAGCAGTCGTTTCATGGATTATACCAACAGACTGAAAATACAAGGTATCCATGTACTCACCTCCCCTATCAGTCCTTAATCTTTTGATCAGGGACCCAAGTTGCAACTCAACTTCATTTTTAAATACTTTGAATTTATCTAATGCTTCATCCTTAATATGTAGTAGATAGACGTAAAAAACCTAGAAGCATCATCAATAAATGTCACAAAGTACTTTTTATTTCCCAATGAGGGAGTGGCATGAAAATTAAACAGGTCACTGTGTATCAGCTCCAAGAACTCAGTCTCACGTTTTACACCCTGAAAAGGTTTCTTAGTTATTTTGGTCATCATGCAAGTTTTACACTTTTCAGTATCCATGTGATGCGTGTACCAAGTGTATATATTATATCCTAAGTTTCACTCAAATTTTAAATTTATAAACACCTTTTTACCGATTATTAAGAAAATGCATACAAGCAAGTATACTCGTCCGTGTGTAATATGGTTTGTGGTAAATAGGGATTGTCCCACGAGACTACGTAGTTTAAGCTTAGCAATTTATGTAGCACAAGAAATAGTACTAAAGATTGTCATACTCTAAAGCACCGTAAATAAACAAACAAACAATGGTTCCGAATTCAATCAATCAAACGCACAAATACTTGTTTAGGAATCATAACCAATTGTGATAAAATGTTGAATATGTTTGGGTGAAACATATATGCAGAAGGCACATACCAATTTTCACAAGGTTTTCTAGTCAATGGGTACTATCAAGAAAATCCATGTTTTTACTAGTTTTATAGGTGAGTCCTTTCAGCCAATACATCATCCCATTACGCTAGCCCTTTGTGTTATCAAATGTATGAAAAAGATGATTAGTAACATTAGTTCATACGAGTCCTTTCGACCCAATCTCGTGATTAAATATTCTCGAATTCATTTAAAAACTTGAATACTTAATATTTTTCAATTATCAAGTACTAATCCATTTGTGCACCAATTTCTTGGAATTAATCAATATTAGAAATCCTTTCGGCCTTTAAATCCAACAATGTTAAATTAACAAGTTTTAGAACATGAATTATATTTAAACAAACTTATGAGAATAATCACTTTTTCTAACTGACTAATCATTCAACATTCACACGAAAGTCTACATAATTCCCAAACAAGTATCACAAATTACTCCATAACAAGTTTCATCAATAAACGTAACATTTCATTCAACATCAAATTGTTCAACATAATAATTAAGTAAAAGAAAGTTACCCAAAGCAAGACTACAATGAGTAAGAAATATAAAGAGTTATAGCACTCCTTAACGCCTCCAATCGAACAAGGGAATTCTCCGCCTCTTCTCACAAGTATCACCAACACTTCTTGGTATCTCCTTAAGAATGACAGGAATTATTGAGCTCTTTCGGGTTGTATAAGATATGATCAAGTCCTTATGGTGTAAGGCTTGATTAAGATTTGTTTTCTTGTCTCTTGCTTCTTCTTGTATATTATGTCCTCTTGTGTGGTGATTAGGGGTCCTATTTATGCTTGAATTTACTCACAAAAGCTGTTACAAACACCTCATAATCATAATGGAGAAGTAATGATCGGACTTGGTGATTAATGGTAGTTAAAACCTTGAATTAATGAAACACTTCATCTCAGACACGTCTCAACCCGCGGTTCAGATTTGAACTGGTGGCTGGGATGACTGCTCAACCTTAGGTTGGGCTATTGAACCTTGGGTTTGAACCTCAACTTCAACCTTAGGTTGGGAGCTGTTTTGCACCTAAATTTCAACCTTGGGTTGGCATAAAACTTAATCCTTTAATACTCTTTTTAGCACCAAATCATGACTCTATCTTTCATTGAAAATCTTCTCAACCTTCTCTTGTACCTCGGAAATAATCATAACATGAATCAATATCTTTGACGACAATCTTTTCTTGAATATTCTCTTAATCTTTTGGCTTTTCTTCGTCATTCTTCGATATTTCCTTGTACTTAGACCTGAACACATCTTAATACCTTTTAAGCGCAAAATGCTCATAAACATAACTAAATAATATACAAAAATATACAAATAACGCGACTCTATCATAGACAAAATGAGCATTATCAAATCCCCCTCACTTAGGTTTTGCTTGCCCTCAAGCAAAGTAATCTTTTTGAAAAATTATTTTCCAATAGCCAACCATCATGATTCTCAAAAATTTCACTAATCGTCCTTATCGCCAAGGCAAAAGATCAAAAAGTGATTTTTACAATTTATACGTGAAATTTAAACGAAGTACTCGATCAAGCTAGATAACACAACTAAGCTCCTTATGAAAAGAAAGTAATAATATAATTCACTCACACTCATTTCTTTTGTTGGAAGTGTATTTCACTCAATTACTCTGTCATGATTTCATTTCATACAATAAGCTTGTACAAGTATCAAAACTAATCCAAATCATGTAAGAAATAAATAAACTTATCAAAGAGGACTTTTATTCGGGTTGAAATGTTAGGCTGAGGGTTAATATCAACTTATGCTCAAATAACTTCTGTATAAACATAATAGATCGCTGGCGCGAAATTTTGATTTACTCAAACAACGGATGGTCACTAAAGTAAAATACCTTAGATCGCTGGCGCGTTATTCGATCACTCAAGAACCGGATGGTCACTAGAATATTCATACAGCCGATATCTTCACAAAGCAACAAGGGTTAGGATAATGCATTGGATTATTTAGTAGATTTAGTAATGTAATAATAATCAAGTCAAATACCAAAATCACTTGTTGCAAAAAGAATCGAACCATGTATCCCAAAATGATTATAGCCTCCGAATCAACTTTTCCTTTCTCTTTGATTTCTTTCATCGATCACCATATATATAAACATCACGTCTTAGCACATAAGCTATTCGATAACTCATAATACTTATTTTTCCTCCATCTTCATAATTATAGCACATTGGCTATATATTTCTTTTTCATCATATATTTTTCTCTTTTTTTTCTTTTCTTTCATATCCCCCACACTTTGGATGAGCATATACCTCAAAAATACAAATAAGAAGTAGCTACCTTCGTCTTCGTCGGAAAGGTATATCTGAAATACAAAGTGTAAGCTCATAATCATCAAAAACTTCTTCACGCCAACAACAAGTAATTCATCGATTTGACTTGACAAAAAGGTTAGGCTAAAGTTTAAAGGTGTAAAATCTTTTTGTATTTTCTGGATGTAACAAAACGAAAAGAATGGCTCAAAGGGTGAACTAAGGGTATCTAGCGCTAACAAATGGGTCCATAAAAAGTGGTTAACTAATCAATGTAGCTAGCTAATATATCAATGTATGTAAATGGAAGGCCATTTGGTTGAAATCATAAGTTGCCTCTTATCATTTAAATTCATTTATATCACACGAATGTGACCTTACTTTGGAATTCGTAATGCATGACAAGCACAAATTCTAGAATCAATTCAATCACCGGCACACTCATAGCAAGAAAATAGAATTTAAGCATAAAGATATGCTTCAAATAATAGGCTCAAATCCTCACATATTTGTAGAATAGGCTATAAATGCACAAGTAATGTTATCAATCCCAAGAACGGATCGCTTCACTTAATCGAGATACGTTAAAATTTTCAAATTGCCATTTTATGCTATTGGAAAATTCCAAGTTGTTTTAATTAGATATAATCTTTTAGGTGTAAAAACAACTAATTTCCTTAAGGGAAATAAAACAAACTCCAAAATAATCACAAAAAATTTTAAAAACAAGATCATTTTCACTATTTACTTCCCTCCCCCACACTTAAGTTTTGCATTGTCCTCAATGTGAAAAATTAACTTCAAAGCAAAGGAAATATGGAAAATAAAGTAGTAAATGATATCACCAAGAAATCATGCGAGATCCATATTTGGTATTTAACACATGAGTTGGTCACTCCAAACTCCAAAATGTACCAACCATATGAATGAGCAATAATTCCATGGTATCTCAAACCTGAAAAATAAACACATGCACAAAACATACAAAAACAAACACACAATAATAATAATAATAATAATAATAATAATAATAAAGTGCTTAATAAAATCCTAAATAATAATAATAAATCCTACATCACATAATAATAATAATTCAGAAATAAAGTACTAGGGAGAAGATAGAATAATTATCCATTACACATCATATAAAACCGCGAATGATATAGTCAAAATCATTCGTCATACATGTCCTCATAGTCATATCCTTGGTAATCAACCAATGCTCCAACGCCAACATCTCCAGATGACGTTCTTGCTTCATAACCTCTAGTCCCCACATCAGAAGAATAATAACCCATGAACCCCTCATGATTAACATTGTACCCTTCACTTCCTTGAAATGCACTAGATGATGTTGGGTAAGGTACATGTTGCAATGGGTATGGTGTATATGAGTATGGGTAAGGTGGAACACTAGGCGGGTCATAAGTCATTGGAAAAGAATATGGCGGAACACTTTGTTGACCAAGGTGTGTGAGAATCGGTGCACAATAATCAATTTGATGTCCAATCCTCATCATAGACATATCTCTCCAAACTTCTCTCTTATCAACTTGTGTCAAGTTCGCATGCCATTCACCCCATCCCGAATCAAGTCCCGAAGGTTCTTCCATACGTTGTGGTAGTGGTTGGTTACGAGCCACATTTGCAATAGTTTCAACCAAACACATCTTATCATGATCAAGCAAACCTTTCAAACTCTTCTTATCAAGCTTCTCACAATCTTTCATTACCGTAATCCTATTCAACTCACTTTGTGTAGCATACCCCAAACTTCTTCCAATCTTTGACACATAATGGCCTCCATTGATAAAATCATGCTCCGACATAAGGGTTGCTATCTTGGACAAATAAACTGCCAAGGTCCATGCCACATTCATCTTCAACTTCTTTCCATCACGACTACTCATCATCATTTCAATCAACCACAAATCCGGTTGATGAACCTTGTCTTGACTATTACCTCGATGTACAAATGAGTTCACAAGTATCTTGTGCAAAAGCCTTACCATTGGTGAATAAATTTCCGGCACCTTTGTTCTTGACCTACTCGGTTCTCTAATCTCATTCCAAATCTTAGTACCATCTTACTTTGGTGGTTCCCTTTCCAACTTACCAAAATGAGCAACAAACTCCTCTTCAGCAAGATCATTATCATCATACAAACCAAGCAATTTTCTAAATTCCAACAAAGTCAACACATGATCATCCCCACACAAGCGAAACCAAATACATTTTTCTTTCAAAATGTTACTCAAATTCACCTCTTGATTGAAATAAATGGTGGAAAAGAACTCCAAACACCATTCTTTGTAGATTTGCTTCTCATTGATCCTAAGAGGGAGCTCGAAACTAATATCCTCAAAAACACTTTCATCTTCATACTCCGTGCTAACATCCATCAACTTCTCTAGATTCTCATAGATATTATACTTCTTAATCAAATTCCAATTAACCAACTTTGGTTACGCAAGATCCTTCCTTTGTAACTTAGCTAAATGGCTATTAAAACAAGCTTTAGCCTCCTTGCTTAGCCTTCCCCACTTCAAGTGTTCACTAGTAATCGGCATGAGACTACCTTCTTTCATGGCTCGACCTTGTCTTACGTACAAAGCAATGAGCGAGTTCTCTTCCTCTTGAGTAACTTCTCTCAGGGGTGGCAATTTGGGTCGGGTTCGGGTTCATGGGTTCGGGTTATCGGGTTCGTGGGTCAGAAACTTTCAACCCAAACCTGACCCGTTTAATAAACGGGTCAATCAGGTCAACCCAAAACCGACCTGAAACCTATTTAGTCTCAACCCTAACCTGCTAATTTTCGGGTCGGTCTCAGGTCGGGTTTCGGGTCATGTAGGAAATTGTGGCAATTCGGGTCGGGTTCGGGTTCACGGGTTCGGGGGTCAGAAACCTTCAACCCGAACCTGACCTGTTTAATAAACGGGTCAATTAGGTCGACCCAAAACCGACCTGAAACCTATTTAGTCTCAACCCTAACCTGCTAATTTTCGTGTCGGTCTCAAGTCGGGTTTCGGGTCGTGTCGGAAATTGCCACCCCTGCGCTTCTCTTACACATTTCAACAAAAACACAACAAAACAAGCACACAAGAAATATTGGAGCTAAAGGTTAACTTGTAGATCAAATAGATAAGTTAAATAAAAATCTTTTTTTTTTTTTTTTTTACACGGCCTAACACCAACCGCCGCGGCTCAGCTTTGAACCGGCGGTTGGGTTTTGTTTGTTGGACAGAAAAGGCTCAGCCGCCGCGGCTCAATCTTGAACCGGCGGTTGAGTGGGTCTGGTGGTGCCTGAACCGGAGGTTGGCTATGCCAGCCGCCTTTTACTGCACATCAACATCACAAACGGGTTTCCCATCTCTTCCACAATTCTTAACAAGTTACTACCTTTCTCCTCTAGGCTTATTAGTGCTTATTCTATTGGCTTAATTCTCCATATCCTCTTAACTTCTAAACCTCAAAAAATAATCCTTGAATCAAATCAAAATCAAACAAAGAAATGGTCCATATAATTAATCAAATAGCATACAAACACTAATCATTAACCATATACCACAAGAAATCCAATCAATCTTGATTCTAATTCTCGAAAATTCGACATCATGAACCCTAAATTTCAAAACCTCAAATTCTCATTTCATACTCAACCAATTCATCTAATTTCACTTGCAATCAATCCTATTATCAATCCTCTAGTAACCCCATCAAAGAAATTCAATCAATTCGAACTATATAAAATTTGCCCAATTCAAAACCCTAAAAATCAAATTCGAATTAAGAACAAATTAAAGTAATTGGATGGTGTTACTTACTCTTTTTGATGCCATTGAATCCTTAGAAACTCAATGTAAGTATTAAACTTCAATCTCCCAATCAATTGGAATGATGTTGAGAGTGATGGTGTTTTGTGGTGTTTTTTTCTTTTTTTCTTGTTTGGTAAAAATGAGGACTTAAGCCGTGGGTTGGTACTTCAACCGTAGGTTGATGAAATTTTTAGCAAAAAACCAGACTTAAACAAAATCGTTCCTCAATTTCTCGATAATTTTGAATGATTACCACAACTCATAAACACTTCAAACATTTCCAATAAACTTAAATTAAACAAACTAAACAAACTAAAAACACTATAACACAATCTTAAAATACTTCATATAAATAAAAGCTTATAAAGCTAAAACACACTAAAAATAAAATAGAAATGCAAACATAACGAGATAATCCAAAATAATCAAAATGCAAACAATCATAATAAGGCTCATCAAAGACAAAATGAGCGGAAGCTTAGCGATAAGCTTCTTTATTCCTCAAAACGCTTTCTTCAATGAAAATAGTTCCCGAAACGCAGAATATCTTCCGAATTGAACTTTCCCAAAAGTATCCTATCGGTTTCCCTTGTATTAAACGCACGAGTGAAACGGCGTCCACTTGGGCTAGTGATCTCAATCTTAGTATGCCAAACCTTTTCTCCCTCAACTTTTTGATACTTACTATAGCCATCGAATGTCCACTCAATATTCTTGAGTTGGATTGGCAAAGAACCAAGAAATTCAACCATCTTCTTATACACAATTATGTTTTTGAAAGGATTGAAATAGTTTTACATAGCCAAGGCACGTTCCATATCATCCTTAATATGTTCAAACGATGGTGTGGTTATTCCATATTTCAGGTTTCCTTCACTATCATGGCCAATATCAAACATGTCCAACCAATCTTCCTCGTCCGATTCCTCATCCGCTAGAATCTTGTTCCTTTTCTTAGCATGATAAATTCTCCTAGCAACTCCATCATCAATCTCCATTGTCCCTTTACCATTATCAATTACGGCTCCACATGTACTCAAAAATGGACGACCAACCAACATAGGCATCTCCTTATCAATGGGCACATGTAAGATCAAGAAGTCACACAAGTAGGTTTGGAAACCTATTTGTAGCCTTACGTTCTTAACTTTTCCATAGGCTTTAGCCATGGTATTGTCCGCCATCAAAAAAACATCAGTAGAAGGACAAGCTCTTCCTAACTTCAAAAGCTTATAAAGTTTATATGGCATGATACTTACGCTTGCCCCGGTATCGGCCAAGGCGTTTAGTGCGGTGGTTCCATTAACTTTAAGCGGGATAAGATAGTTTCCTGGATCCTCCTTCTTCTTAGGCAAATCTTTTTCCATAACTTTTTCTTCTTCCTCTTACTCAATCACACTTTTCTTGTCAAGTTTCATCTTTTCAACCAAAATTTCATCAAGTAGCTTCCGATAATGAGCATAGTGCTCCAAAACATGGAGTATGGGCTTCTCATTAAGTAGTTCTTTGAATTTTGTGGTGATTTCTTCCACACATTTGGCTTCATCAATTGTTCCTTTAGGTGGTGTTGGGTTGGAAGAACTTTCTCCCTTGAGTAGTGTAGTCGGGTGTGGTAGTGATGATGGTGCAGGTATAAGACCTTTGAATGGGGGGAATTTTTGTTTTAGATGAGAAGCTTTTCCCATCTTGGCTATTTCCGTGCTCCCTAAAGTACCATCTTCACAAGCCTCTTCCATTTGCTCAATCAACCAATCAACATCCTTATCATCTTGCAATTCCCCAATCTTAAGTTGCATCTCTCCTAAACCAAAATCAAGAGTACACTTAGTTGCTACCAAGAAATTCCTTCAAACACAACGGAAGGGTCCGTAGTGTCTTCATATTCATCAACAATCAAGTCCATAGTAAAAGTGTAACCATGGATGTCAATCTTAACATCCCTTGCTATCCTTCTATTGTACTTATCCACTTCATACTTTTCATCTCCAAATTTCTCATAAAATGCATAAGTCACATAACTTTCACTTTGTCCAATATTGCACTCCGCATCCCAAGCTCCAAAACCTTCGATTTCACAAGGCGTGGAATACCTCATCCTAGGTTCATCATATTCCCTTAACTTAGCTCGAGTGAAAGTGATCACCCGTGGCTTTTCCGGTTCACATTCCATAAGTTCAACATCTTTTCCTTTAACTTGCAATTCCACTCTCTCCACATCAACCATTTTCTCCATTCTTGCCAAAACATCTCCAACATCCATTAATTCCGTTTCCAAATTGTCCAAATAAGCCGAAACTTCACTAGGCGAATCCATAACTAAAAATAAACTAAAACATTCATAAACAACAAATCCAAAACAAACGTTAGGGGTTAGTTAATAAAAACTAAACTACCTAAACAATAAAACATTAATAAATATTTAAAACTATTTAAACGAACTAAATAAATTAAAACTTAAACAAACTTAAGCAAATTAAAGTAAATAAACAAAATAATTTTTTTTTCCAGAAAATGATAGCAAACCACGGTTCAAAACTGAACTGGCGGTTTGGTTTGGTTTGGTTTCACAGAAAATTGCCAGCCGCGCGGTTCAGACTCGAACCGGCGGTTGGGCCTTTGTGGTTCTTACAGAAACTCGCGAACCGGACCGGTTCATTCTTGAACCGGCGGTTCGCAGTGTTTTTTTTTTTTTTTTTTTTTTCAGACTAAATTAATACTTAAAACAATAAACATTAAATTAAATAAAATCAAAATAAATAAACTGAACAAGAAATTACCAATCCAAACACTTAACAAATCACCAATCAAATAAAATCAAACAATCTCACGAACTAAAATAAAATTAACACTAAAATTCATGCAAAAACAAAAACAAATTCTATGCTACTATTTACAACTAATCTAATCTAATTTCCCGGCAGCGGCGCCAAAAACTTGATGCGTGTACCGAGTGTATTTATTATATCCTAAGTTTCACTCAAATTTTAAATTTATAAACACCTTTTTACCGATTATTAAGAAAACGCATACGAGCAAGTATACTTGTCCGTGTGTAATATGGTTTGTGGTAAATAGGGATCGTCCCACGAGACTACGTAGTTTAAGCTTAGCAATTTATGTAGCACAAGAAATAGTACTAAAGATTGTCACACTCTAAAGCACCGTAAATAAACAAACAAACAATGGTTCCGAATTCAATCAATCAAATGAACAAATACTTGTTTAGGAATAATAACCAGTCGTGATAAAATGTTGAATATGTTTGGGTGAAACATATATGCAGAAGGCACATACCAATTTTCACAAGGTTTTCTAGTCAATGGGTACTATCAAGAAAATCCATGTTTTTACTAGTTTCATGGGTGAGTCCTTTCGGCCAATACATCATCCCATTACGCTAGCCCTTTGTGTTATCAAATGTATGAAAAAGATGATTAGTAACATTAGTTCATACGAGTCCTTTCGACCCAATCTCATGATTAAATATTCTCGAATTCATTTAAAAACACGAATATCACATCATAGATCTTCAAGAAGCATAACTTCTATCATGTATCCGAAAAGATCTTGAAGCCAACATACGAACCAAGAAGCAAAAAGACAAAGGGTTTGTGTTTAATGATCGGTTCAAACAAAAGAAGCTTATAAGTTTTTTTTTTTTTTTTTTTTTTTACATCTTGGAGCGTTTGAGGGTTTGTGGATTTGGAAGTGTTGAGAGTGTTGTGTTTGTGTTTTTTTTTTTTTTTGGATCTGCTAAACGAGAGAAATAAAAAAGAAGGGAAGGATAGAAAGTGATTAGGGTTTGTTGATATGAGAAATATAGGGTAAAGGTCGTTTGTAGCAGTACCAAGCCAAAAAAGGCTTTTAGTCCTTTCTCTGCATCTTGCTGCGTTCGAATACAATCAAACAAGCCCAACATATTAGACTTTCATTACTTGATCAAATGTAGGCCCAATATAAATATAACTCACGAGCTGTCAATTGAGCAGAAATAAACCATGGGCCAACTTTATATTTTCGATCATTTTATCTTTTTAATATGTAGCTTTTTGTGTACGAGACAAAAGAAAAAAACCTAATAATTAAATATGTGTAACCCTTGCAAAACTACGATTCTTTATAAAGTCGTGGCCTCTTTGCAGAAGGAGTCCTTTTTCACAAAATTAAAAAAAATGGCTAAAAATACCTCACAAAGTATGTGACACTTTACAAAACCAATCCTATTTTATATGTTTAGCATAAATATTAAACCCAAAAAAAACCGCCGCAACGCGCGGGTGCATTTGTATTATGTTGTAAACTATTTGATTAATATATGAAATGCATTATTATTAATATTTTCCTCATGCTAAGATAATTAATAATTATCATTCATCTGTGTTAAAACTTTTTGAAACAAAAATATAGTGCTATAATTGGAAACCAAGTAGAATAACACATATAAATATCTTGCTGTTACTTATAGTACTCTGTATTACTAAATTATTTTGGCCAACATGGTTGCAAAAAACTGATGTCAATCACCCCGGCGCAACGCGCGGGCTGCCTGACTCGTTTGCATTAAAAATGAACTAACAACTTACAACCCTTTTGAGTCCTTGAACCCGTTTGCTTTCTGATGATGTACCCTCCGAACAGGTCGAAGGACACCCCTTCGAGCCTGTAAGAAGCCCTCTTTTCGGAGGCCCAGGTTAATCTCTTAACACGTTTCATTGGCGTAAAACCATTCATCTATGAAGTGGTTACCATGTGGGAATCCGCCAATCGAAGCCCTAAGCCCTTCGGGGTATCTCCTTCGAAGGAACTAGAACCGAGAGGCACCTTGACCTGGTCATACCCACATCCCCTCTTCCCTTAGGCTCTCCCGCCAAGGAGGAGAACGTGGGTCACAAAGCCCTAGCGGTTACCATAAATCATGGGACGCCCCCATGATCTCCGAATAATGTGCAAGTGCTCTCTAAGGCCTATTTCATCCCCTATAAATAGCTTAGACGGGCAAGAACAATGGTAAGTTAACTCGACCCTCTCAATTTACTATCAACTTATCATATCACATACTTATTCGCACATCAGAGGTGGTTCGCAGGGTCCAACCCCTGCGCAATCACTTAACGTAGTGTCTTGTTATTTCCTATTTCAGGTTAAAGACAAGCTTGGCGCAACCTCAACACCCCATAAATCCTTGGATCATCATCGAAGGCCTGGTCGTGCAATTTATTGTACAATAAGTGGAGCCATCCGTGGGACCGCTACAATTGGTCTCGTTATTTCCAAGCTTATAACCAACCAACTACTTTCACTATATATCCGGCATGGATCAAGGGAGAGAAGATACTCCCACACCGGGTTTCTCGACCTTGTCGCCAATACCAATCAACGACTCCAACAACCTTCCCCAATAACCGCTTCCACGTTCACAACACGTTCTCACCTAGAAGTAACACCCAAAAATCATGCTTCGACATCAGCCAATCCGGAGCCTGCCATTAGTCCAGCCTTTGTCGAAGCCAACCACAAAGCGTTGGAATCCCTCCTAAGGGCTCGCAAGAGACAAGTTCGGAATGCTGAAATGCGAAGAGAGTTGGAATACTCAAGTGACGAGTATGATGAAGATATGGAAATGGAGCCTAGGCCTCCGGCCCAAGGAGCAACACTCTCGCCCCTAAGGATTGGGTCTCCAGTTAGTCGAAGACTAAGCAGAAGTTCCGTTAGGTTTGAAGGAGACCCGGAGAGGGCTCCGACTAGAAGAGAAGGAGTGGTTACTAAAGGTTCCAACGGGAGGAGCCAACGAAGGGAAGAGACGGGGTAAATCTACATCCATTGCTAGTAGCTCATCTTGGAAGGACTGAAGCAGGGGTTCCGTTACAGCCTTCTCACGCATCAGGCATAGAAGGCAATTCGTCTACAATTAATATGGGGGGAAATCTTCCTCCCAATGGTATGTATCCCTTGTTCCAAACTCAGTCTTACCCTCAAGGTTTATATCCTCCAGTAAATGGGCAGCCTAACAACCTCAGTCTCCCTCAACCTTATGGGAGCATACCCTTCGGGCATCCTACGGTATACCCTCCGTATGCCATGGGAAACGGTTATCCGTTTGGTATGAATACACCTTATCAGCCCTATCCTAGCCAAACTCCTATGGGAGTACCCTCTAACCATACTCCGTACAATACTGTTCCTATGTATGCACCACCCTACAACTGTCTATACTCAGACCCTATGGGTTCGGCTACACCCTTCGTTTGGTGGATAGAAGACTACCCATTGCCTGATGGGTTGAAAATGCCTTCGCATATTGGGACTTATGATGGGAAGAGGGATCCGGACAATTTCTTGCATTTGTTCGAAGGGGCCATTAAGATGCAAAAGTGGGTTATGCCTGTGGCCTGTCATATGTTTACATACACTCTGCGGGATTCTGCCCGTATCTGGTGGAATGGGCAAAAGCCTGGGAGCATTGTCACTCTTGATGAACTCAAGGCTAAGTTTCGATCACACTTCAGCCAGCAAAAAAAGTTTACAAGGACTCATCTGACGGTGCACAACATCAAACAAAAGGAGAACGAAAGCACAAGGGCTTTCGTCACTAGGTACACCGATGAAACTCTACAGATTTTGGGTCTACATGAAGATCAGCGCATCTCGGGTTTCATACATGGCCTTCGAAATCGGAGCTTGGTGGAATTCTTATCCATGACCTTCTGAAAACTTACAAAGGGCTAATGGAAAAGACATACACCTGGATTGAAGCAAAGGAAGTATCTACCAATGGTGCTCCGATTGACAGAGAAAAGTCTTCAAAGCATTCTATGTGGGAAGGGTCAAAGAATGAGAACAAAAATAGAGACAGGTTTTCTCCGTACAACAAAGGTCCCAACCACGGTTTGCTCAGCAGCTTAACTAAGTCTCCAAAGGAAATACTTGCAACAGAGAGGGCTGCTAAGGCTTTCGAAGCACCCCCTCGCATGACAAGCAAGGGTAAGAACAGGGATACGAGCAAGTATTGTCACTTCCATGAAGATTATGGCCATGATACGAACAGATGCAGGGAGCTAAAGAAATAGATAGAAGAAGCTGTAAAGTCCGGGAAATTGGCACATTTGGTGAAGGGTATAAATAAGGGAAAAGAAAAAATGTACGACACCCAATTGGCTAAAGATACTACCCCTCCCGAATCCCATGGTTTGTTGGGGCAAAACCAGACTAAAAAGAAAGGTGGTGGAGCAGGAGGTAAACGAAGTAGGAGAGGTAACATTTCCTCCTATCGCAGGCCAAGTCCCTTCGAATAACCCAGTGGTCATTAAAGTCCTAATCTCCAACCGGGAGGTAAACAGAGCCTACATGGACTGCGGAAGCTCCTGCGAGATCATATACGAGCATTGTTTCCTTAAGCTCAAGCCTTCGATCAGATTGTAGAGGGTTGATTTGAAGATACCTTTAGTGGGATTCTCCGGTGAGCATTCGTGGCCCCTAGGAGAAGTACCATTGGAGATAACAATTGGAGAAGGCAAGCTCGCAAGAACAGAAACCCTCACATTCGCTATTGTAAGGTCTGGCTCCCCCTACAACTTGTTGATAGGAAGGACCGCCATGCAGAAGATGGGTATTGTAGTCTCCACCATACATGCAGCGGTAAAATTCCACACACCTTATAGGATAGGAACCGTATTCTCTAGCTACAACCAGGGAAAGACAGGAGATGCTGGCAAAAAGATTAAAGGAAGTCCGGAGGAGCCTCCGAAGGCCATTCTAAGTTGTACAGATACTGATGCGTGGGTTTTGCAACCTTACAACAGGTTTTACCTCTCGAGGGATCTCAAGAGGCTTACAACCCCACCAGGCAGTGTACCTGACCGATGTAGTATAGTGTAGTGGTAAGTACGGGGGATTGATCGTTCTCCACAGGGAATAGTGTTCGTTAGGTGTGAAAGGCTACTCTAATTAGGTCTAAGGGTTGAGGAAGATTCTTTTTATGTTTTTATAATTTTATGAAAGCAAGTAAAATCTCGGGTTTTGAAGGAGTGGGCGGAATTAGTTGCTAGTCAACTAACCCAAATTACTACAAATGCAAATAAAATAAAATAACAAAAATGAAAAGTGGTGAGAAACTTATGTGTAGAGAAATGTGTTTACTTAGATTTCCTTACTCCCTAACTATCTTTTACCGGTTAATTAGTGTGTATTAGTCGCGTGGATGACGGGTGTATTCCTTAATACCATTCGTGGGGTGGCGTACTTACTTCCCCAAACTCTACAAGCTCCTACTTCACTCCTATGTCGAGCCGGCTAGGAAGCTCCTAACATGGGATCACTAGAATTCGCTTGTGCATTAAATACAACCATAAAAACCTTTAGTACGCGTTTGGTTCATGTTTCTTAAGACGTTCAAGCAAGTTACCGAATAGGAAGTTAGCCAGTTTTCTTAAGCCTAACATAGATAAACAATCATCCAATACAACTAACAAAACACTAACAACCAATAATCAATAGCTAGGTTTCATTAGATCTAAGCAAACACAAGATAAAATTAGCCTAACATGTTAAACAAAAGACAAGCATAAGATAGAATCAAACAACACATAGACATATTGAATGATTAATTGATAACTTATCTTTCAATGAAACATGGAAGATCTCAGGGCAAAAAGCCCTGAAAAAGTAGCTAAAATCGTCTTAGGGTTTTATCCCAAAATTCCACACACTAAGCTCTCCCTTAATGACAAAAAATTAGAAAACTATATATAGACTTTGACATCTGACGGCGTCACCTTATGCATTGTGACGCCGTCACCTCGCCGCTTTTAGGGTTCCCGGATGACCATCTTGACGCCGTCCCTCTTTAGCTCTTCAAAAATCCATTCTGGCTTATCAAGGCTTGACGCCGTCGGATCCTAAACGTGACGCCGTCCCCTTATGATTTAAGCCGTGACGCCCTTGATTTAGTTAAAGCGTGACGCCGTCAGAATTCTCATGCAAACTCACTGGCCCGTCATGAGTAAATTTCACATCCAACTTTTCTTGCCAAGGCATGACGCCGTCTGGAGTTAATGTTGACGCCGTCAAAGGTGACTTTCAGCACAATTTTGAGACTTTGCCGTTTTCTTCACTTTTATGCTCCAAAAACGTCCAAAATGCCTCCTTTTCCAGATTTCTCCTCAAAAGTACCTAAAATGACAAAAGGAACGATTTAGGGCAATATTTGATCAAATAAATACGATTTCGGGCTTAAATGACCCCTTAAAAGCGGTACACTTTTCGCCTCATCAAATACCCTTACACTTGAGATTTGCTTGTCCTCAAGCAAATGCGCTTTTATTCTAATCAAAATACAAGTTAGGGGTCATTTAATGCAAACATAAAAGTAATTACAACAAATAATCGTTCCACTTCAATCATAATAAGCACGGAGATTACATACTAGCACCTCACAAGTAGTGTTTAGATACTCACATCTCTCAAGTGTCATCAAAATAAATCTCATAAATGAAAACGGAAAATATCTCTCACTACCTGTCATAGCAAATAGATTACCATAGGCTTGGGAAAGGATCGAAAACCTCCTCCACTAGGCGTAAGCACCTAAGATAAACTATCAAAGAGGGCTTTTAAATGGGTTATAACGTTAGGTGTAGGGAAAAGGAGAACACGGGTTGGTTGGATAAAGGATATTTTACTGGTGGCGAGTTAAAAATCTTGATCAATTACATGTACTATACAACGTTGCTAAGCCAAGACTAGACTCGATCTTAAGCTAATGAAAGAAAATAACAAAACATAAACATAAAATAAACATAAAATGAAACGGGATGGTAGTCCGTATGTTTTTTTTCTACTTTTCTTTTTCTCATTTTTTTTGTATTTTTCTTGATTTTTTTCGATTTTTTTTTTTTTTTTTTTTTTTTTTTTTTTTTTTTTTTTGCATACACTTTTACCCTACCATCCAAAATAATACATCATAGGGGCGTTGCATCCCCTTACACTTGAACTTTTACATAACTTTACAAATACTAATCTAATGACTCGAATTAAGATAATTGAAAAACTTGGAGTACTTTTAAAACATTTAGCACATATGGGGGTAATAAATGATGTTCTTCCCCATTACTCCATTACACTAGTACTTTACCCATGAGTCCCAATCGTCCCAAAACAATATGTACAAGGATATGACTCGACTTAGCAACCATGTAATCAACTAGATAATTAACTTGGGTTTAAACAAATGTTGTAACAATAATGCACTAAAAATGAGTGCATACAAGGTAGGCTAAGGCGATTTGGGTGTACATTTAAGTGGGGTGTAACAAATTCTTCCTTTAAGTAAAATGCTTAAAGGTCGAAACGAAAAGATAGGCTCTGAGGGGTGTACTAGGGGTATCGTGTACTAAAAATGAGTACAACGCAAAGGGTGTGGGAGAATTACTTGACCAATGTAGCCAATGTAATTATAACAAAAACACAGGTGTAAAACAATGGGTTAATCCTAATGCCTCTTATCATGTAGTAAATCTAACTACACGAATGTAGTCTCACTTGTGGCCTTGGAATGGTCCTAACGCAAGTTCTAGAATCTAAGTGTTACCGGTACACACATCATAGCATAAATGCTTTTCCTACCAATTCTAGGGGTGAACCTCACATATTTGGGGGTGGAAAATTTTTTAGTGGTACGGTTTTTGTGCTAGTCATATAACTCCTATCCGTGAGACGCTCATTAAGATCAAAGTTTCACTCCTATATGTTGTAAAAAATTTTAAATTTGGCACTAAAATTACCTTAACAAGTATTTCTCTCAGTTTTATTACACATCTACTATCAAACAAACAAAAATCAAGCGCAATAGTATTCTCTTAAAATCGTACTTTTACCCTCCCCTTACACTTAAGATGAACATTGTCCCCAATGTTCAAATAACAAGATGTAAAAGCATAAAGTAAAAGAATGAAATCAAATACTCCCCTGATTCGCTCGTTGGATAATGAAATTACACGGTTAAATCGTCCTCCAAAGAGAATGTTGAAGCTCCATGACTAATGCATCGCCATAAGCTTGATTCCAAAAAACATCTCCTTGTCCAAAATAACCTGTTAAACCTGAGAAAACAAACACGAAAACCTGCATAACATCGGCGGGATAAAATCTATATATAAGGATATAATGCTTGTGGAATGATAACTTTGCAGATTCCTGGAGATTATAAGTTGGAGATTTTAATAAAAACTTTTTATGAAAACAAAATTTTCAAAAATTTCTGGAAATTAAATATGACGCCGTCAGGTTATAACCCCTGACGCCGTCAGAAATGACCTGACAAAAATTCTCATTTTAAGTTTCCGGAAAATTTCTGGAAAAACCTTTACCTTACTTCCTGGAAATCCTGCAAAACATCATTATGACTCGATACAAGCATTTGACTCAAACAAATACGAATATGTATGTTAATTTAATATTATTACGATTCATGTTAATTTGTGTTCTAATAAACCGATTTGACTTTCCCTTACACTTATCTTTTGCAAAATACCTTTATATGTAGTTAAGACGAAGTTAAAAACAAAATAAAGCATTTTCACAAATTAGTTTTGAACATGAATCAATAATAATAAAATTTAAACAGACATACGGAAACAAATAAAATCAAACAAACAAATAGATAAACACACAAAGCAAATAAAACAAATAAAGCTTGGGTTGCCTCCCAAGAAGCGCCTTTCTTTATTAACGAGTCTTGTAGCTAGACTCAAAGTCACGTACATTACGTAATTCCATCATTCATAATGACGTATCCCTGATAGATATGATCCTTGTTATCAGGGTGGTGGTGTCTCAGTCGCTCGACATTCGCGGTCACTTCACCTCCTCCTTTGCTGGTCAAGCTTACTATCCCATCTTGGTGTAAACTTTTAATTATGAACGGTCCGTACCACCAGGGACTTGGTTCATTAGTAGGTGCTTCAGTTTCTGAATGCCTTAGGAGCACTAAGTCCCCTTTTGTAAATTCAACGGGGTTATTGGTTTGCTCCTCAGCCTCAATGTAATCGTAATTTCCACCTTTACATTCTCTAATCTCATTTTCCATATAACTCTTAATCCTCGCCTCCCATGCAAGAATTTTCTCTCGAACATTACCACGGATTATATTGGGGTTAGCCTCCATCTTCTTCTGCAGAGCAACATCTCGTATATGTCGTGGGATCGTTGGGAAGTTTATTGTTTTCTTCCCCTTCTTCATTTGGATGGTGCTATTTTCGTAATTGATTTGTGCTCTAGTGGTAGCGAGAAAGGGTGCCCCAAGGATTATTGGCATATTCATATCATTTCTCTCAATGATCATGAAGTCGACCGGATACAGAAATCCGGCAACGTTGACCAATACATCTTCTGCAATTCCTAACGGGTACTCATAAGAATGTTTCGCAAAGGAGAGTTTAGTATGGGTGATGGATGGCAACTCATCGGTTAACTGGACATAAATGGATAAAGGCATCAAATTTACGTCGGAACCTTGGTCAGCTATCGCATCCAGATACTTATGTTTTCCAATGCTGCATGGTATTTCAAAGACCCCGTAGAATTTCTGCTTCTCCACTAACTTTTGTCCTATGAGGCATTCATACAATTGCCCACCGGGTAATGTGTCAGATTTATCATCCGGTTCCACCTTCTTGAACTCCTTGTTGGGTAGATGAGTACGTCGATAGTTTCTCACCCAATCGTTTATGGTCTCCTTGTTTATTTCGTGCTTCAAATAATGCTTCACTTGTTGTGACACTGGCGGTTCAACCAATTGGCGCTCCTCAGAGGGCGCCTCCTCTCCCTTGTCGGAATCGCATTTGTAAGCATTGGTGTTTTCCTTATTAAGTGGGATGAGGTCAATTTTGTTAACTTCCATAGTTATGGATTTCCCTCTTCCATCATTTCCGCCCTCTTGGACGACGGAGGTGGCCTTGACAAATTCAGTGTTAGGAACATCAGCGTCATTCCTCACCAACACTTTTTCAGGGGCTTTAGTATTTGTGTATTCCTTCAAAAGATTCATCATCTCCGCCATTTTCTCTTCCATTTCCTCCTTTTGTTTGTAGACGGCTTCCTCAAATTTAGCCAACCGTTCGGAGTGTTTCGACATGTACTCTCTCATTCGAGCTTCGAATGTTGGACTGAGTTCCTGAGGTGGTGAGTTGGGTGGAGCGTGCTTATGGAAGGGTTTAGTATTTTCCCTACGGGGTGATTCGGACAATGGTATTTGCTTAACGCTTAAGACTGAGTTAATTGTTGCTTTTTGTGGACTTAAGGGTCTCTTTTGCTTTTCCATAAGATATGCAACCCTTTTCTCAAGTTCACTAACGCTTTCCTCAGTGATTTGATTGGCTGTATCGGGCGAAGAATATGTCATGACTGCCGAGCGCACGTCGTGGGAGACTTGCCACAGTTCATCATCGTCGGATGCAAGCTCATCAATGATCTCCCATGATTCCTCGGCGCTTTTGTCGCGCAATCTGCCCCCGGCGGCTCGATCGATGGCACGCTTGGTGTGGTAATCAACATGGTCATAGAAGATTTGGATTTGAAGCCATAGATTTATGCCATGATGAGGGACTTTTTGAAGTAAGTCCTTGAATCGAATCCATGCCCCGTAGAGGGTTTCGCCTCGACGTTGTTCAAACATCAAGATATCCTTCCTTAGCTTGGTAGTTCTCCCCGGTGGGAAAAACTGAGCAAGGAAACGAGTGGTGAGATCGTCCCAAGAGGTGATGGATCCTGCGGGTTGACGTTCTAGCCACTGACTAGCTTGGTCCCGCAGAGAGAATTGGAAGAGACGCAATCGGGTCGTCTCTCGAGTGGCAACATCAAGGTCTATAGAATCAACGATTTTAAGAAAGTCCTTGAGATGTTGATTAGGATCTTCAGAACGAAGTCCATGGAATGCGCATCCGCTTTGCACCAACCGGATGGTGTCGGATCGCAAGGGTGTGATATTGGCTCCTTGAGTGAGCTCAATGGTGTTTCGATAGCCGTGGTGGCTAGGACGGGAATACTCTCCTAAAGTACGGGCTCTAGGAGGTGGTGGTGGTTGTTGTGGTGGTGGGTTGTGTGGGTTAAGGACATTACCATCTTCCATGATGTCGGACGGTAATGGTTACGAACAAAGACACGAAGAAAATAGATAGACTAAAGAAAACCTAGAAAAAGAAAATAAAAATCTCACTAGAAAGGAATCTAGTGAGTAGACCTAATAGAAATAAAAATTCAACCTAAACAATAACTATTCCCCGGCAACGGCGCCAAAAACTTGATGCGTGGGTTTTGCAACCTTACAACAGGTTTTACCTCTCGAGGGATCTCAAGAGGCTTACAACCCCACCAGGCAGTGTACCTGACCGATGTAGTATAGTGTAGTGGTAAGTACGGGGGATTGATCGTTCTCCACAGGGAATAGTGTTCGTTAGGTGTGAAAGGCTACTCTAATTAGGTCTAAGGGTTGAGGAAGATTCTTTTTATGTTTTTATAATTTTATGAAAGCAAGTAAAATCTCGGGTTTTGAAGGAGTGGGCGGAATTAGTTGCTAGTCAACTAACCCAAATTACTACAAATGCAAATAAAATAAAATAACAAAAATGAAAAGTGGTGAGAAACTTATGTGTAGAGAAATGTGTTTACTTAGATTTCCTTACTCCCTAACTATCTTTTACCGGTTAATTAGTGTGTATTAGTCGCGTGGATGACGGGTGTATTCCTTAATACCATTCGTGGGGTGGCGTACTTACTTCCCCAAACTCTACAAGCTCCTACTTCACTCCTATGTCGAGCCGGCTAGGAAGCTCCTAACATGGGATCACTAGAATTCGCTTGTGCATTAAATACAACCATAAAAACCTTTAGTACGCGTTTGGTTCATGTTTCTTAAGACGTTCAAGCAAGTTACCGAATAGGAAGTTAGCCAGTTTTCTTAAGCCTAACATAGATAAACAATCATCCAATACAACTAACAACACACTAACAACCAATAATCAATAGCTAGGTTTCATTAGATCTAAGCAAACACAAGATAAAATTAGCCTAACATGTTAAACAAAAGACAAGCATAAGATAGAATCAAACAACACATAGACATATTGAATGATTAATTGATAACTTATCTTTCAATGAAACATGGAAGATCTCAGGGCAAAAAGCCCTGAAAAAGTAGCTAAAATCGTCTTAGGGTTTTATCCCAAAATTCCACACACTAAGCTCTCCCTTAATGACAAAAAATTAGAAAACTATATATAGACTTTGACATCTGACGGCGTCACCTTATGCATTGTGACGCCGTCACCTCGCCGCTTTTAGGGTTCCCGGATGACCATCTTGACGCCGTCCCTCTTTAGCTCTTCAAAAATCCATTCTGGCTTATCAAGGCTTGACGCCGTCGGATCCTAAACGTGACGCCGTCCCCTTATGATTTAAGCCGTGACGCCCTTGATTTAGTTAAAGCGTGACGCCGTCAGAATTCTCATGCAAACTCACTGGCCCGTCATGAGTAAATTTCACATCCAACTTTTCTTGCCAAGGCATGACGCCGTCTGGAGTTAATGTTGACGCCGTCAAAGGTGACTTTCAGCACAATTTTGAGACTTTGCCGTTTTCTTCACTTTTATGCTCCAAAAACGTCCAAAATGCCTCCTTTTCCAGATTTCTCCTCAAAAGTACCTAAAATGACAAAAGGAACGATTTAGGGCAATATTTGATCAAATAAATACGATTTCGGGCTTAAATGACCCCTTAAAAGCGGTACACTTTTCGCCTCATCAGATACCGAAGCACGTATTGTGGTAAATGAGCTCTATCCAGAGCAAACGGTGGTAATCGGAAAGCAACTCCCTACCAACTTCAAGGCAGATCTGGAAAAGTTACTCAAAGCCAACAAGGATGTCTTCGCATGGACGTACTCAGATATGACAGGGGTCCCCAGGACTCTTATGATTGATGGCAAGCCCTTCGGCACTGAACATAAGCTTAACGAGTTCAAGCACATTGAACCAATTAAGCAGAAGGGACGAAGCCTTGCACCTGAAAGGAATGTTGCTGCTTGCAAAGAAGTGGATGAACTTGTACGAGTAGGAATTCTTAGAGAAGTAAAATACCAAACCTGGGTGGCTAATCCAGTTATGGTAAAGAAGAGTGACGGAGGGTGGCGAATGTGTGTTGACTTCACTGATATCAACAAGGCTTGCCCGAAAGATTGCTACCCTATGCCTGAAATTGATTGGAAGGTTGAATCCCTCTCGAGGTTCCGATTGAAATGTTTCTTGGATGCTTACAAAGGGTATCACCAAATACAAATTGTGGAGGAAGATGAGGAGAAGACAACCTTCTACACAGGAAAGAGTGTCTATTGCTACAGGAAGATGCCCTTCGGTCTGAAGAACGCAGGGGCAACTTATCAACGGTTGGTTGACAAAGCCTTTCACAAAAAGATAGGGAGGAACTTGGAAGCCTACGTTGATGATATGGTAATAAAAAGCAGGACTGAAGAAGACCCACTCTCCGATATTCAAGAAACTTTCGATCAATTGAGGGCAATCAATATGAAACTCAATCCCAAAAAGTGTTCCTTTGGCATAGAAGAAGGACAATTCTTGGGGCATCTGATTAAGAAACAAGGGATCAAGGCTAACTGATTGCACAAATAATTGCACGACCAGGCCTTCGATGATGATCCAAGGATTTATGGGGTGTTGGGATTGCGCCAAGCTTGTTCTTAACCTGCAATAAGAAATACCAAGACACTAAGTTAAGTGATTGCGCAGGGGTTGGACCCTGCGAACCACCTCCGGCGTGCGAGTAAGTATGTGTGATATGATAAGTAGGTTGTAATTTGCGAGAGTGAAGTTAACTTTTAGTTCAACATACCATGGTTATGGCCCGTCTAAGCTATTTATAGGGGAGAAATAGGCCTTAGAGGGCGGTTGCACTTTGTTCAGAGATCATGGGGGCGTCCCATGATTTGTGGTAACCGCTAGGGCTTTGTAGCCCACGATCTCTATTTTGGCGGAAAGGCCTAAAGGAAGAGGAGACGTGGGTATGACCAGGTCAAGAGAGTTCTCCATTGTCGTCCCTTCGAGAGGGATACCCCGAAGGGCTTAGGGCTTCGATTGGCGGGTTCCCACATGGTAACCATTTCGTAGACGAATGGTTTTACGCCAATGAAACGTGTTAAGAGATTAACTTGGGCCTCCGAAGGGAGGGCTTTCTACAGGCTCGAAGGGGAGTCCTTCGACCCGTTCGGAGGGTACATCATCAAGCCCTCCAGTCGAAAGTGATATATACGTACAAGGATAAATTGCATTCGACTCAAAAGATCAATATGCATTATACCTATTAAATTACACTCCCGTGCAAAAATAAATGACTAACTAAACCGCGCATTTAATGCGGGCTAATGATTATCCTCCCACTTGGGCTGTAAACTCAAACGGCATATTTAATCGGTACTAGCAAACATCACTTCAAAATTTAATTGCCCGTTTAAGATCCGTAAGATCTTCAAAGTTAGGTGTACACGTGTGCGCTTGGGATCAAAACCGTCTGGGTACATAAACCCAAAATAATTAAACCCTAGCTCATTTTACCTCCGCCCAAAATATACACATTGCTCTGCAATCTTGTGCTTCCGTTGGAACGAAAAGGTAAAATTCCGATAAACCTTCCTTGATCTTTTATTCTTTTAATATGAGCATGGCCGCTAAGCGAATTATTAGGCAACAGACCTGTACCTTGTCGAAACAAGCCTTATCTGAGTTTCTGCTTGATTACCCTATACCCTCGGAGTACAAAATCATGCACCCTAGTAAGAAACAAAATATTTTCGATGCTCCCGAAGGGTTTGTGGGTTTGTATGTGCATGCATTCACTCAATCGGATCTTAGGATACCCATTCATCCCTTGATTTTAGAGTTTCTACAATACTATCAGGTGCATATTTCTAGGTTAAACCCTTTTCAAATATTAGAAATTGGAAAGGACAGTTTTTCTATGTTGAAAGTACCATCATACCTCCTGAGTATCCAGCATTGTTGGATGAAGCAAACATGTATGATGAGAAGAAGTACAATGACCCTCTTCCCTATGAGATAAGGAGCGACCCCTTGTACCAGCGTCTTGCACGCCACCCTGCTAATGTCCAAACGTTTCCAGAGCCTATATTGTACATGGCTGGTTTAAGTGACAGCTGGGACGGGTCTCCGTCATCACCTGAAATTATTTGTGAAGGAAAAAGTATGTACAATTCTTATTTTCTTAGAATAAATAACTTATCTGCTGATATTCATCTCCTTTTGCATTTGTTTTTGCAGAAATGGCTTTCAGGAACTTTGTTGTCGCAGGTGGTGCAAAGGAAGTAAGCTTCATTCCAAAGGATCCCAAAGATATCAGCTTCGGAGTAGGATCTCCGTCTATATCTGTGAACAATAATGATGTTGATGTCTCCCCACCTAAACCTCTTGCTGTACTACCCCCGATCAAGCCCCTTAATGCTGAGGAAACCCCTCAACTTGTGGAGGATGTTGGTGACTCTAATGATACTCCTTCCGGGAGTGACCAGCTGAAGATCGTAGGGTCTTCCGGTATTACCGATAGAGTTCGGACTAGGAAAGGTACCAGTGCGAAGGCTGCAAAGGCTGCCCCCAAGAGGAAATTGAACATTCCCACTCCTACTTCTAGAACAACAAAGCAGAAAATAGAGAAGTCACGGGGGAAAGCCATTATGTATTCCACTGAAGACATTGTTGATGATGATGACATTTATGGTAAGTAAAGCATTCTTGACTCTCTACTTCTCAATGTGGTACGTGTCTTATGATGACGTTTTATGTAGGGTTGCCAAACACCAAGGAATTGCCGAATGCCCTTTCCTGCCGATTGTTGGTTGAAAATGTCACCCCTGTTTCCTGGAGGAGATCTTTGGGCGAGATGTCTATTGAGAAGCTGTGTGATCTTCATGATAAAAGCTATACTAGGCAGGCTATGTTGGATAACCATTTGAACTTCCGTACAAGGGAGTTAATCAACAAGGTCAAAGAGGCGAAGGGGGAGGTTGCAGTTGTTGTTGCCAGGGAGGAGGATAGAGAAAAGAAATATGCTGAGTTGGAGGCCAGGTGTGATGCAACCATGGCAGATTTTGAGAAGCACCCCAGATACGAGGCCCTGCGTTCCAAGATGAGCAGTCTCGAAGGACAGCTCAAAGAGTCGCAAGATAGGTTAAAGATGGAAGAGGCCCAGACTGCTGGATATAAGACTTAGATTGCAGCTCTAGAGTCTAAATGTACTGGTCTGGAAACTGAGAGGGCTAGGTTGAAAGAGAATGAGATCAAACTTTGTCAAGATATGGATAGGCTGAAGCTTGAATGCAAATACTTGAAAAAAGATAGGGCTGAGGTGGTCTCGAAGGTAGTCCCTTATATTGCTATGGAGTTATACCATAGTGATGAGGTGGGAGCAGTTGTGGGGAAGCTGGTGAATGCAGCCATATTCTATGGTAAGTGCACAACTCTGGAGGAAATAGCCGAAACAAAGAAACCAGTTGTGTTGTCGGAGGTGCTCTACTACCATCCGAATTCTGAGAAAGAATATGATGAAGCTGGGAACGCATTCACTATAGCAGAGTACCCGTTTCTTACCGAAGCCACCAAGGACCCTTTAGCCTCAGTCGAAGATCTCCTATCCAAAAAGCCCAAGAGTATCCAGCCTCCCTCTCCATCCAAAAGAACCATCTCTGAGAAGCCTCCGTCTGCAGCTCATCAAGAGGCTCCTAACTCTTCCAAGAACATTTGAAGGTTTCCATGTTGGCAATAATTTGGTCAGTAAGGGTGGCATGTACCCTTTTTAAACAATGTCCTTTGTGTTAAGGCATGTGCCTTTACCGCGTGGGAGCCTTTGATTTGGTTGGTAACTAGCTGTGAGCTTACAAAGGCGAAGAGGCCATCCGCCTCCATGCCTTTTGTGAGCCGGAGGCCAGCTAGCAGAGCTTCGTACTCTGCTTCACTGTCCGTAGCCTTGAACTCAAATCGCAATGCGTAAGCGTACTCTTTTCCTTTTGGGTTGATTAGGATTAGACTTGCTCCCGTGTTGGGATTCTAGATTTGATGAGACAAAATAAATAGAAGAATGAAATAAAAGGGCTTAAAGTGACAAAAGATGAAAGTTCAAGATTACTACGAAGATCTTTTATTTTTAGAGTTTATCTTTTGTAAATCCTAATATCTCTCTATATAAAGAGATCAAGGGTACATAGGTTTCATATGTGTCTTCCATAATGTAGTCAAAAGGTGTGTGTGTGTGTGTAACCTAGGCGTGTAGGTTTGTAAACGCCTAGGGTTTGTAAAGTTGGTTTGTATCCTTCAAGGTCTGAGGTGTCTTAGATCCCTGTTACAGTTAGGTAACATGTTATATTCTGATCAAATATAATTGAAGGTGATTGTGGAGAAAAACTTTGTGTCAATAACAATTGATTTGTTCTTATTCCGCTGCATATTATATTTATTGTTATTGTTGAACCCTAAGGCTCAAAACGATCCAAGAAACTATCTTTACCACGTTCTTAGTTTCTACAATTGGTATCAGAGCTTGGGGAGCTCGTTACCTAGGGATTCACAAAGTTTATTGTCGAGAAGAAAGCTGCTTTGATATTATATTGTCGTCTTTTAATGTTGCTCTGAAGAATTATTGGCGATAAAGATTAAAAAGCGATATAAAGCTGCTGCTGTTGATCGTTTTAATTGGTCAATGCGATCTGGTATTAATTTCGAATCTTTATTAATCGATCGCTTATTATATTATTGATTATAATTGGTCGGTGGTCAAATAGTTTATTCTTCTCGCACACGTTCTATTAAATTGTCGGATATTGATAGTCAGTTGTGGGGTTATTCTTGGTTAATTAATGTTGTCGTTTTGGTCAAATATTAATTGGTGTTAAAGTCATCATAGCACATGGATCGGTTATTGGTACTGTTGTGAGATCAATCACAGTGATATCACGTGGGTTTTTGTCACGTGAATTTGGTTTTCGAGGAGAGTAATGATTATTTTATTGATGATTATCAAGTGGACTCATTGGTGGGCTTATTGAGTTTATTCTGCTGATACGCTTATATTACTCTGCTGTTATGTATTTTACTCTGCTGCTCGTTAAATTTTACTCTGCTGCTACGTTATTATTATTCTGCTGATGCACTGAATTTATTCTGCTGCTGAGTTTTGACTCTGCTGTTCGGATGTTTTACTCTGCTGATCGGATGACTTACTCTGCTGCTGGGTTTATTTTTTATTCTGTTGCTAGTAGTGTTTGGTTTGAGATATATGATTGAGTTATGAGCAGTAAGGGGAAGCATATTGTGTTGGTTTACACACACATAGGGGAAGTTCACACACACGATGAAGAGTTTGGTTTTTGTTCGTTAAAGGTTTTAAAGGCTCGTTATTATTTTCTTATTGGAGGAGAGGATTATTTATTATTTCTTTGATGATGCGGTTGAATTTATCAAGGTTGTGTCTTATTATATCTTGAGGTGGGTGTTACACTTTAAAGGTAACTTGTTTGTTCGTTCAAGTGACTAAGAATTGACAAAACACTTGAAGGAGTTACATTGTAGTGCTCAGTGATTATTGTCAAGAGATTGCGGTCTCCCTATACGTTAAGTATACGTTCGAAGTCGTATTTAGTACAAGGCATAAGACACAGGGTTGGTTTCTTCTACTTCAACATCAAATTGGTAATGATATTTTTCTTCAACAATATATAAAGCCTACTGATTTGAAGAATCATTTTATGTACATGCATCACTCGAGGGGAAGTTTCTACGGTTTATTCATTCTCTATTTGTTGATAACAAAAAGGGGAAGAAATATTGTGATGGCATGGCATGGTTTAAGGGGAAGACAGTTTGTTTCATTCAGGGAGATGATTACATCTCAACTTCTGCTACTTCGTCTAGGGAAGTTCGTACACGACTTTGTTTGTTTTGTCATCATCAAATAGGGGAAGATTTAACTGAAAACAAGATCTGTTTAATCATCAAAGCAAGCAATGGATTCCGATTCGACTCACATGGTTACTGCTTCAAGAGTTCCCATGCTCAAGACTGGAGAGTATGAGATCTGGAAGATGAGGATGCAACAATACATGCGAATGGTTGATTACTCTCTCTGGGAAATTGCTATGATGAATGATAAGGATCAAGAGGATGTGATAGGTTCAGGGGAGGTAGATAAGGATGGTGTAAAAGATTCAGTAGAGGTTGAAGTTGAAAAAGACTTTGTTGTTGTTGAGAATGTTGGTGAAAAGGGTGACTCTGCTGGTGCAGAACACTCTGCTGATGAGTTGAATGTTTATGCTGAAGATACAGAGAAAAGTGCTGAAGTTAAGAACTCTGCTGATGCTGAATCAGATGATGAACAGACCTTAGCTCAAGTGCTGCTGAATATGAACAAAGCAACTAAAACACCTACAACATCACAAGAACAACCTGTTGCTGACTCTGCTGAAGATTTTGAAAGGATGCAGAAATTGGCTGAGAAGGCTCAAATTGCTCAGGATGAAGAACTTGCAAGAAGTTTTGCAGCTAGTGAAGGAAGAGATCAGTCTGAAATTATGGAAAGCACTGCATTTAAAGAAGTTAGTCAAGAAGAATTAGATGCACAATTGCAGTATTTCATTGAGTCTGATATGATTGTCAGAGGTGAAGCCAGGCTGATATCAAATGATGAGCAGTTGGATGGTACTGAAAAGACAAATGAGCTTGTTGCTTTTATACTTAAAAAGAATGGATTAGCTAGGTGGGAAGAGCTGATCAAGAGGATAACAGAAGCACAGAAGCATGGTTATAAACCAAAGTCAGCTTCAAGGAAAGCATTGGTTACTGACATGAAATACTATTTGAAGAATGCTAGAAACTATCAGATGAAGGATTTTAAAGGAAAGCCAGATCACTTAATTGAAAGGGAATTTTATGAAACTTATGCTCAGCTTAATCCAAGAAAAGTTTCTGAAAAGAAGAGAAATCCAGAAGTTATGGGATCTGACAATCTAAAAGCATCTGGAAGTGGAAGTGTTTCAAAATCTGTAGTATCTGATGTGGAGAAAGAGAAAGAAGTTGTTGTTGAAGCTGAAGAAATGACTGAATCATCTGCTGGTACAAAGAGATATAGAAGGAGAGTAAAGCAGGTGAGCAGGAAGAAGAGAAAAACTCAATCAGTGGTGATGAGTGATTCTGAGGAAGAGGAGAAAGAAGATAGTGATTCAGGGAATGAAGAAGTGACTGAAGATGACATAAAAGGGGTTATGGATCTCACAGTTCGTGAACCTCAAG
Organism: Artemisia tridentata subsp. tridentata; assembly: GCA_021014915.2. Classification (NCBI taxonomy): domain Eukaryota; kingdom Viridiplantae; phylum Streptophyta; class Magnoliopsida; order Asterales; family Asteraceae; genus Artemisia; species Artemisia tridentata. The sequence continues at coordinate 22,429,529 of CP139509.1, forward strand.
AAGAGCCTGAGTTACTTGATGAAGTACCTTTATCGGTAAAATATCCAATAATTTCATATTCACATGATATTTTAGCTGATAGTAGTGTATGCTGGATAGTAAAAAGATCAAATGGTTCAAGTGTGGGCTATATTAGTTTTTCTCAAATGCTGCACTATATGGATAGAGATGATATTACTCAACTCTGGAATTTGTACAAGATGAGGTATGGAGATACTAGACCAGAGATAGTGTTTGAGAGGCTAAATTATTACTACTTGAAGAACATGTTTGAACCAGATGAGAAAAGTATTGAATGGAGGAAGTTACTGAGCTCTACAGTTCAGAAGTGGTACTTATATCAAAGTTGTGGAGTTCATGTTTTGTCTTGCATAGGTGTTACTGTGTATATGCTTGTGGAGAAAGATTATGTTATCAACAACAGTACATCTATTCTGTATCAAATGTTGCAACCTGGAAAGTTGACACTTCAAAGACCATTTGATTCAGATTATCAAGCAAAAGAATTGATTGAGAAATACAAACAGTTGCTGGTATCACAGGTTTCAAAACAGTAAGGTGTTTGGAAGCATCCTCCTGGTGGTTATCTGGGATTAAGGAAACTTGATGATTTTTGGAGAAAAATATCAAGTTTAGGGGAGGATTGTTGGGTCTGAAATGCTGCTGATTGGAGAATTACAACTCTGCCGGATAGTTATGTAACTCTGCTGATTAGCACAAGAACTCTGTTGTTTTGATAACTCTGCTGTTTTGGTATAATAGGCATATTGTAACTCTGCTGCTAGCTCACGAGGACTCTGCTGCTAGAAGGATTACTTTATTGCTTGTTATTTATGTAAAGTATGTTAAGATAAGTATAGAAAAGATATGTATGAATATTTTACTTGTATAGGAAGTCTTGTAAACCGACTAGGACTCCTTACGCTATAAAAGGAGGTTCTAGGGTTAGAGTTAGATATCGATTGATTGGTAATCTTAGCATACGTATTGTTTTACACTTCAAGGTTTCTTGTAACCCTATTGCTATTCAGAGCAATCGTATTAATATATTGAAGTGTTGTTTGATAATTCGTTTGTGTTTATTCTTCTTAAGATCAAATATTAGTTTCCGCATAATATTTGATATACAACTCAAGATCAGTTTCTATACCGATTACCTTAGATTTATCTAAAGTAATTAATAAGATCGTGAAGCTCAACTGGGATCAACATCCCAAACCATCAGAATTCAAGGTCCTGTCTATGTATAATTTCCACTTCTCCTTCGTCCTTGGTGGCTGTTTTCTGTCCTGACTGTGTTCGAAAGGTGCTTTAGCGAAAGGACTTGCGAATATCTTATTTCTGACAGAGTCTGACCCCCTATGCCTTTTTGATGATTTCGAAGCTTGCAGATTATCGGTAGCTTGGACTTTTGAAGAATTAACCTTGACCCCTTGCTTAATTGGTTCGACGTGTTTGGACTTATCAAGCTTATGTTTTGCGTCGGAGGATTTGCCCTCGGTCCTTAGTGTTTGAGGGGCTTCAGCCATGTCAGAACATGTACGCGCGAGGGTTTCCTTGTTGGCTTTGCGCAGCTTTTCCAAATTTGTCTTGGGATTAGTAGGGGGTTGCTCTTTGGTGACCATCGCCTGCTCTGGATGGTACTCATTTATCACAACTTGCTTTTTGGTGCTCGTATGACTTGGAATAGCCTTCGAAGGCTCTTGAGGGCTTTCCTTGATCCTTCTACCAATTTCTCTTTCCCTTCTATGACGATAGCTAGAAAGTACTGTTCCTATTCCATGAGGTGTGTGGAATTTTATTGCCGCGTGTATGGTGGATACCACGATGCCCATCCTTTGCATGGCTGTCCTTCCTATCAACAAATTGTAGGGGGAGTTGGACCTTACGATGGTGAACATGAGGGTTTCTGTTCTCGTGAGCTTGCCTTCTCCAATGGTTACTTCTAATGGAACTTCTTCCAGAGGCAACGAATGCTTGCTAGAGAATCCTACCAAGGGTATCTTCGAGTCAACCCTTTGAGACTTGATCGAAGGCTCGAGCTTTCGGAAGCAATGCTCATATATGCCTTCACAAGGGCTTCCGTAGTCCTTACAAGCTCCATTCATTTCCTGGTTAGAAATGAGGACTTCGATGACCACTGGATCATTCGAAGAGACCTTGCCTGCGATAGGGGGAAACGTTATCACTCTTATCTCGTTAGTCTCCGGCTCCGGCACCTTTCTTTTCAAACTGGTTTTGCCCCAATGAACCATGAGTATTGGGGCTTCGAGAAGAGTAGTATCTTTAGCCAATTGAGTGTCGGTCATCTTTTCCTTTCCCTTCTTTATACCCTTCACCAAGTGTGCCAATTGCCCGGACTTCACGGCTTCTTCTATCTGTTTCTTTAACTCTCTACAACTGTTCGTATCATGACCATAATCTTGGTGAAAGTGACAATACTTGCTGGTATCCCTGTTTTTGCCCTTACTTGTCATACGAGGGGGTGCTTCGAAGGCCTTAACAACCCTCTCCGTAGAAAGTATTTCCTTTGGAGACTTGGTTAGACTGCTTAACAAACCGTGGTTGGGACCTTTGTTGTACGGAGAAAACCTGTCTCTGTTCTTGTTCTTGTTCTTTGACCCTTCCCACGAAGAATGCTTCGAAAACTTGTTGTTGCTGTCTCTGTCTATCGGAGCCCCATTAGTGGATACCTCTTTCGCTTCGATCCAAGTATACGTCTTTTCCATTAACCCTTTGTAAGTTGTCGGAAGGTCGGTGGACAAGAATTCCACCAAACTCCGATTTCGAAGACCGTGTACGAAACCCGAAATACGCTGATCTTCATGAAGACCCAAAATCTGCAAAGTCTCATTGGTGTACCTAGTAACGAAGGCCCTTGTGCTTTCGTTTTCCTTTTATTTGATGTTGTGCACCGTTAAATGAGTCCTTGTGAACTTCTTTTGCTGACTGAAGTGTGACCGGAACTTAGCCTTAAGATCATCAAGATTGACGATGCTACCGGGCTTTTGCCCATTCCACCAAATACGAGCAGAATCCCGTAGGGTGTATGTAAACATATGACAGGCCACTGGCATAACCCATTTTTGCATTTTGATAGCCCCTTCGAATAAGTGTAAGAAATTGTCCGGATCCCCCTTCCCATCATAAATCCCAATGTGCGAAGGCATTTTCAACCCATCAGGCAATGGGTAATCTTCTATCCACCTAACGAAGGGTGTAGCTGAACCCATAGGGTCTGAGTATAGACAATTGCAAGGTGGTGCATACATGGGAACAGTATTATAGGGATTGTTGTTTTGGGGCATTCCCATAGAAGTTTGACTTGGGTAAGACTGATAAGGTGTATTCATGGCAAACGGATAACCGTTTCCCATGGCATACGGAGGGTACGCCATAGGATGCCCGAAGGGTATGCTCCCATAGGTTTGAGGGAGGCTTGGGTTATTAGGCTGTCCATTTACTGGAGGATATAAATTTTGAGGATAAGACTGAGTTTGGAACGAGGGGTACATACCATTGGGAGGAAGATTTCCTCCCATATTAATTGTAGGCAGATTGCCTTCTACGCCTGATGCGTAAGAAGGCTACAACAGAACCCCAGCTTCAGTCCTTCCAAGATGAGCTGCTAGCAATGGAGGCAAAATCACCCCCACTTCTTCCCTTCGTTGGCTCCTACCGTTAGAGCCTTCGGTAACTGCCCCTTCTCTCCTTGTCAGAGCCCTCTCGGGAACTCCTTCGAAACCAACGGACCTTCTGCTTAGCCTTCGACTGACTGGAGACCCAATCCTTAAGGCCGATTCAGTTGCTCCTTGGGTAGGAGGCCTAGGTTCCATGTAACGCCCCAACCCAGCAAGGGTAGAAGTATCACGTTAATGGCTTCATATCAGATCAAACAAAGCATACATTCAATAGTAATACAAAGATTCTCAAAGGTTACAAATGAAATACTGAATACACAAGGATACAAAGGAAACAAAAACTAAATACTAAGTCTGCAAATGCAATCCTTCTAATGACTTCTACTTCAGAATAACTATCAAGGTCTTCTAAGTCTAAAAGTCTCTTCACTCTTACCCAGCTTCCAACTAAAACCTGCCGCGGGAAGAGAAACGCGGCTGAGCTTAAAAAGCCCAGTGAACAGATATATAATAAACGGAAACGAAAGTAAACGGAAATGAACAGAAGTAGCATAATGAATAAGATATAAGTAAAGGTTTAAAGAGTAAAGGTTTAGGACAGTAATCCACCACGAGCCCAAATCATAACATATCACATATCATATCATATCATATCTTCATAATCATATAGAAGGGAGACCTCTCAGATAATCAGATAATATGAGGGGTGTCCTCATTCTTCAGGTGGAGTAGCTAGCTCCCAAATTTTGTGAAAGGAGTGGATTGCACCCATCCCCAGTCATCATATCATATCAAAACGAACTGTCCACGAACACGGACACGAACCTAGGATGCATCCATTCGCCCCCCGAACAAATCATATAGGCCATAATAAATCATATAGTGTGCATGCATATCATAATCAAAATGGGGACGGTGTAACCAAATCACTAGGGCTACACGCTAGTCATGCCAGTGGTGCATCACAGACACGGCCATGTTACCTTCATGGCTAGGAAACGAACTTGGCTTGGGTATCAAACTGGGGTTAAATGTCAAAGGTCCAAATCATAGAAAAGGTTCAAATAGTCTCAGTCATCGAATCATAGTCAAAGTCCAAATATCAAAGGTCAATGAATCCAAACGAACTGATCAAAGGTCCATCATCAACTGGTTTATTTAAAGTAATCTTTATCAAATGATTTTCATAAAAATGATCTTTAATAACAGTTTTCACAATAGTAGTCTTTAAAATAGTTTTCATAAAAGCTTAGTCAAATTCCAATTAAAATGGTAGCGCAATATTTCGTAAACATCATTTTAAAAATAGTTTTCCCTCAAAACATTTCCATGATCTAATTAAAATGTTTTCACATCTAGTTACCAAAATCAAATGAACCTTCGAAGTATCAAGTGTCTCGAATACTAATATCACAAGGTAATCGAACGAATATCAAATGGGTAATTATAGAGGTTCCAAAGAAAAAGGTCATATCGAACATCAAAGTCAAAGTGGATCAAACGAACCAAAGTGTAGGGGAACATAGCAATGGCTTAGGGAATCTTAAAAACGAATTAAGATCAATGAGTCATGAGAGGGAAAACACCCTTACTGCAAAAGGGTAGAATATCTGTACCTCAAACCGCGAACGAAATCTCATCAGAACACACAAGTATCAGGAGTTACTCCTTCTTCATCGAATCTACACGAATACATGATCGTCTTATTATTAATATGTTATTTAAATCGAATTACTTATTTTAGTCGGCTTTCCATTTTTAGTAACTTTCCTTATTTTAGGGTTACTATTGACAATTTCATAGTTTAGGGTTTATATTGTGAATTAACATCATGAATGACCAATTAGGCTTAGCCGATCATTTTAACACATTTTCCGATAAGTTAAACTTGACATAAAACACGCACGTTCGCACACACACTTACATACTTCTTGGTACGAACACTAATTCATCATTTCACGACTCCAAGATAACACCGAGACATACCCCATCAACCTAGTCGATATACACCTTTATAACTTAATAATTCAAGCAAGACACAACACCTTTTTACCTAAAACTCAAATGGGTAACAAAGTTACCCAACCCATTCCCAGTAGTATTTAAACGTGGCACACCCTTCCAAAAGTGACCAATCAACTTAACCATTTAAATCAGCTTGTGTATACATTTTAATGACCACTCAGACCACTCCATAACCCATGCAAAACCGTACCTTTAGACAACAATTTAACGTAACCTTATCATGAAATAACAAAACAAAACAACTCTTGACCAACTACTAACCCACGCCCAACACACAACTTGACACCTTTTAGTGACACATATGCATGAATTTCCATTACTAGCTTACAAAACATTATATATATCTACCGATCATTAAGTTCATGCATAAAGAAGACCTATATTACATGTTTTCATATTTGTTGACCATGTTATATGAAGACATACAAAACCAACATGCATTATAGATAAGTTTTATTGAATCATGTAATCTATTATATATAAGCCGAAGGAAATGAACGAAGATCAATCATATAAAAATTGCCATGCGGTTTGTTTCGCCTTAACTCCATTCTGTTAACGTCGATGCTAACTAACATGATTGTATCCGATGCTAAAGACAACGTGTTTGTGCACATGTTCGTTTCGCACCTCAATTATGTATACATATAAGCTTACAAGTCTATTTTACTTACAATCGACACATTCCAGTATATATTCTATCATGACGTTTATTTACATATTATTTATGACCAAGATTTCTTAGGTGCTTTATGATTAGGGTGTAAAAGTGATAGGTTAAAGTTACCTCGAAGTTACAACGAGTACGTAACTAACAGAAGCCGACACCAAACTCGAAGTCAAACACGAGGACGAGCTTCAATAGATCGCGATCAAACCCACAACGAAAAGGCATTGAGATCGAAACCAAGTATCAGCCAAACCCTTTGAGCCACAGCTCACGACCAGACCGAGTATCAAGACACCAACGATCATCAGCCTAGCTTTCATCCTTCGTACCATGATTTCTTGAGGGAATACAATGATAGCTAATTTGTGTTATTACGTTTCTTAGGGTTTTTGCAAAGTGGTGAGAAGTGTATGATTAAAGGAAAACGAGTGAAGGGTAGTTATCACAAATGGGAATGTCGTGAAATTTAGGAGAAAAATCAGGAACTCCTCAAGGCTTAGCCGAAGATTGGGGAAGGTGATTTGCGGTTTTTTTATTGTCACAAATAATTTCCATATTTCAAAATCTTAAATAATAACTTAAGGTACTCGTTGATTTGAGGTCCGGTTATTAAATGATTTACATGAAACCTTTTAATACAAATAGTAATAACTTAGTATGAAATATGCCTTGTCAAACCATAACGTAATGCTTGTGAAATTTTGATTGATTTTCAAAAGGAAAATGATCGAGTATTATGGGATTGATATCAATCAAATTTTATGCTTGCTTAACTCTTATGGATCCTAGCCGAAAGTTTTTATCATGGACACAATAACATGTCGCCAATCTGGACTTGCCTTAGGAATCATTTATTTTGTGAACTTTACTTATAATGTAAAGTTTAATTAACTTAAATTATTAGGTAACTTAGGATTTAATTACTTTAGGTTAGGTTCAAATAATATTCAATTGTATGATTTTATGTATTCTTAAAATTTCAAAATTAGAGGGTATTTTGGTCATTTTGGATTGTGGTAATTTTGGGGTTTTACATTCCATCTCCATTTCTTCATCATACTCATCACTTGAGTATTCCAACTCCCTTCGCATGTCAGCATTTTTGACTTGCATCTTACGAGCCCTTAGGAGGGATTCCAACACTTCGTGGTTGGCCTCGACAAAGGCTGGGCTAATAATGGGCTCCGGATTGGCTGATGTCGAAGCATGATGGTTGGGTGTTGTTTCTGGGTGAGAATGTGTTGTGAACGTGGAGGCGGTTATTGGGGGAAGGCTGTTAGAGTCGTTGATTGGTATTGGTGCTAAGGTAGAGAAACCCGGTGGGGGAGTATCTTCTCTTCCTTGATCCATGCCGGATATATAGTGAAAGTAGTTGGTTGGTTATAAGCTTGGAAATAACGAGACCAATTGTAGCGGTCCCACGGATGGCGCCACTGATTGTACAAATAATTGCACGACCAAGCCTTCGATGGTGATCAAAGGAATAAAGGGGTGTTGAGGTTGCGCCAAGCTTGTTCTTAACCTGAAATAAGAAATACGAAGACACTACGTTAAGTGATTGCGCAGGGGTTGGACCCTGCGAACCACCTCTGGCGTGCGAGCAAGTATGTGTGATGATATGTAGGTCGTAAATTGAGAGAGTGAAGTTAACTTACATTGTTCATGCCCGACTAAGCTATTTATAGGGGAGAAATAGGCCTTAGTGGGCGGTTTGCACATGTTTCGGAGATCATGGGGGCATCCCATGATTTGTGGTAACCGCTAGGGCTTTGGAGCCCACGATCTCTGTTTTGGCGGGAAAGGCAAGGGAAGAGGAGACGTGGGTTTGACCAGGTCAGGATTGTCCTTCGTGCTAGTTCCTTCGTAGGAGATACCCCGAAGGGCTTAAGGCTTCGATTGGCGGATTCCCACATGGTAACTAGTTCGCAGGCGAATGGTTTTACGCCAATGAAAAGTGTTAAGAGATTAACCTGGGCCTCCGAAGGGAGGGCTTTCTACAGGCTCGAAGGGGAGTCCTTCGACCCGTTCGGAGGGTACATCATCAATGATGTACCCTCCGAACAGGTCGAAGGACACCCCTTCGAGCCTGTACGAAGCCCTCTTTTCGGAGGCCCATGTTAATCTCTTAACACGTTTCATTGGCGTAAAATCATTCATCTATGAAGTGGTTACCATGTGGGAATCCGCCAATCGAAGCCCTAAGCCCTTCGGGGTATCTCCTTCGAAGGAACCAGAACGGAGAGGCACCTTGACCTGGACATACCCACGTCCCCTCTTCCCTTAGGATTTCTCGCCAAGGAGGAGAACGTGGGTCACATAGCCCTAACGGTTACTATAAATCATGGGACGCCCCCATGATCTCCGAATAATGTGCAAGTGCTCTCTAAGGCCTATTTCATCCCCTATAAATAGCTTAGATGGGCAAGAACAATGGTAAGTTAACTCGACCCTCTCAATTTACTATCAACTTATCATATCACATACTTATTCGTACGCCGGAGGTGGTTCGCAGGGTCCAACCCCTGCGCAGTCACTTAACGTAGTGTCTTGGTATTTCCTATTTCAAGTTAAAGACAAGCTTGACGCAACCTCAACACCCCATAAATCCTTGGATCATCATTGAAGGCCTGGTCGTGCAATTTATTGTACAATCACTTTCAAACCGGTGTACTAAATTTATTTAATCATTTTATATATAATATGTCATGAATATCACCCAACAATAACACCTATCTCTTGCAAAGTTTCAGGGGAAGCTGATGACGAATCAAAGGATGAAGTGAATGCTTGTGACATCGGTTGAATCTGAACTGTTTGGAAATTCTGCAGAATCTACCGACGTACATAGATCAAGTATAAATCAGTAACGCGTGCTGTGAAATATTGAAGAAAGCCAGAATTCAGAAAATGCTGATTGGGCATGTCGAGCCTGTATTCATGTTGCTCCATCGTTAGTAACCCAAAATTCGTCTTGCTCCATTGTTAATAACAGTATCATGAAGTGTCATTTTGCATGAATTTTTATCAAACGGGTTATCTGATTCTTTTCAACCTACTTCTTTGGCTACAAAAAAGTTGTAAACTATCGTCTTGATGTCAAATTGATTACATAAAATCTTTTGCATATGTGTAATGAACTTTTTGAACCATTATGGTTAGCTTTTTGGTTCTAACTAATCATCGTCTTTGTCTTTGCATTTGCATTTGCATTTGCGGATCTGTCTGTAATACAACGGAAAAAAAACAGGCCCGCCCGCAATGCGGCGGCCGGCGCCATTCTCGTACTTCTAAAACTACTAACAAATAAACATGGGACTAATGCATAAATTGGTGGTCCACTCCTCTTTTCCTAAATGCATGCAACAATTATGAATGTGCATGGAAACTAAATAAATATTGTTGGGAATTATATTTTCATAGATTTAATGGTACAAAACAAGAAGAATGAAACATGAAGAAATACTGAAATGATAAGCAAAATACGCTGAGTAGATACTGCTGCTGGTACAAAACATATTATGAAAACAGAACTGTTCCTGCATGTAGTGTATCTGTTCCTGCTGGTCTGTTCCTGTTGGTAGTGTACTGTTCCTGCTGCTAGTGTATCTGTTCCTGCTGGTAGTACAAATGAAGCTGCTGCTGATCAGTGAGTCATACTGCTGCTGGATTGATAAGAATGAAGAAGATATTATTTGTATCAAAGTCAAAGATGTACAAAAGATAATATCTAGATATGTTCTCAGTCAACAAAGTTGCAAAACAAGATACATGTTGACTGACACATAACAAGCAAGTAGTAGACAAAGACTTATCATATTGTAAAAGGTTTTCTTGGATTATAAAAGAAAACCTTACCCCTTAGATAAAAGATATGTTTTACAGAGACTCTAAAAGAGTGCTTAGAACTAAAACACCAAGTGTGTTAAAATGTAAAACATCAAAGAGAGTGCGTGGGAACATCAGACGAGGGGTCTGATGAACATTAGACATGGGGTCTGATGTTGTTTAGTTTGTTTAGCCTCAAGGATCTTTGATCCCTGATTAGATTGTAATCGTACTACTATTGATCAAGTAGTATTGGGGCTAGTTGGAATAACAAACGGTGAAATTGGAAAAACCTTGTTGTGATAGTATTGTATTCTTTGTTTGAATATTCCGTCAATATTATCATCACGCTTATCATAGTTAATCCTAGATCAAAGGCTTAACAGCCTAGAGCCCATAAACGATTAAGAAACTTATTGTTAGATGTAAGTAGCTCTAAAATAAGTTTCCACAATTGGTATCAGAGCGGGGGGCTCTGGATCTAGGAAAAGAAAAGGTTTTAGCTAAAGAAAGAAAAAAAATCGGATCTGGTTCGTATTTTCGTAACTCGCTACAGGGCTGTTTTCAAAAGGCGATAACTCCTTCGTTAAAACGTTGGATCGGGCTGAAATTTTTACTGGAGGTTCTTGGTATATCAAGGTAGATTCTCACCGGAGGGATCTTCAATCTGAGCCTTAGGTTGCAAGATATGCATCGTTGAAAACTGCTACAGAAACAGTTGAGGTATGGTCGAATTTTTGGTTTTCTTTCAAGGTTCACACACAAAGGGGAAGAATCACACACAGAAGAGAGTTGGTTCTTAAAAGATAAAAAGGCTTGTTTATCAATTTATTATTGGTGAAAAAGGTCATTTGTTGCTTATTTGAAGTTGAGGTTGAATTTTTCAAAATTGTGTTTTATCATATCTTTGGCAGAAAAGATAACTTGTTTGTGCTGCAATTTTATATGACTACGAATTGACAAACACTTAAAGGAGTAACGTTGTAGTGCTCAGTGTCTCATAGAAGATGAGTTTATTGTCAAGAGATTGAGGTCTCTCTATATAGGACACAAAGATGGTTTATTCAGCTTCATCAACAAGTTGGTAATGGTTGGTTTTTCTTCATCAATCATAAAAGCCTACAGAAATGGAGATTCGAATGGTTAACATATGGGTTTCAGGGGAAGCTTAAATGTTCAAGTGTTTAACCATTTATTGTATTTATGCAACACCACAAGGGAAAGTTATTGATTTTTATTACTGTTGATTAGTATTGCTACTGATGGTTTAAAATTTTACTGTCTCAAGTTCATTTTTAGTGCGGAAAGCTTAATGGAGGGTAATTTGAGATATTAGAAGGATAGATTGGATTTGTAATATTAGTTTGTAGTTGTAAAGATCATATTTGTAATATTCTCTATTTATTGATAACAAAAAGGGGAAGAGAAGTGGTGGATAGCATAGATTAAGGGGAAGACAGTATAGTTTCATTCATGGTGAGATTTAATTATCTCAATTTCTCTACTTCGTCTAGGGAAATTCGTACAAGAACGTATTTGTTTTGTAATCATCAAATAGGGGAAGATTGTTGGGAATTATATTTTCATAGATTTGATGGTACAAAACAAGAAGAATGAAACATGAAGAAATACTGAAATGATAAGCAAAATACGCTGAGTAGATACTGCTGCTGGTACAAAACATATTATGAAAACAGAACTGTTCCTGCTTGTAGTGTATCTGTTCTTGCTGGTCTGTTCCTATTGGTAGTGTACTGTTCCTGCTGCTAGTGTATCTGTTCCTGCTGGTAGTACAAATGAAGCTGCTGCTGATCAGTGAGTCATATTGCTGCTGGATTGATAAGAATGAAGAAGATATTATTTGTATCAAAGTCAAAGATGTACAAAAGATAATATCTAGATATGTTCTCAGTCAACAAAGTTGCAAAACAAGATACATGTTGACTGACACATAACAAGCAAGTAGTAGACAAAGACTTATCATATTGTAAAAGGTTTTCTTGGATTATAAAAGAAAACCTTACCCCTTAGATAAAAGATATGTTTTACAGAGACTCTAAAAGAGTGCTTAGAACTAAAACACCAAGTGTTTTAAAATATAAAACATCAAAGAGAGTGTGTGGGAACATCAGACGAGGGGTCTGATGAACATTAGACATGGGGTCTGATGTTGTTTAGTTTGTTTAGCCTCAAGGATCTTTGATCCCTGATTAGATTGTAATCGTACTACTATTGATCAAGTAGTATTGGGGCTAGTTGGAATAACAAACGATGAAATTGGAAAAACCTTGTTGTGATAGTATTGTATTCTTTGTTTGAATATTCCGTCAATATTATCATCACGCTTATCATAGTTAATCCTAGATCAAAAGCTTAACAGCCTAGAGCCCATAAACGATCACGAAACTTATTGTTAGATGTAATTAGCTCTAAAATAAGTTTCCACAAATATTAAAATGGATTTTGGTCTTCTGTCAACACAACCCAAACGTACGTTGTTTGACTCGACTGTTTTGTTTGGACTTGGTCTTTAACTTCAAGCGCGCGCGCGCGCGCGCACACACACACACACACACACACACACACACACACACACACACACACACACACATATATATATATACACATATATATATATATATATATATATATATATATATATATATATATATTGATGATGTACCCTCCGAATGGGTCGAAGGACTCCCCTTCGAGCCTGTAGAAAGCCCTCCCTTCGGAGGCCCAGGTTAATCTCCTAACACGTTTCATTGGCGTAAAACCATTCGCCTGCGAACTGGTTACCATGTGGGAATCCGCCAATCGAAGCCTTAAGCCCTTCGGGGTATCTCCTACGAAAGAACTAGCACGAAGGACAATCCTGACCTGGTCAAACCCACGTCTCCTCTTCCCTTGGCTTTCCCGCCAAAACAGAGATCGTGGGCTACAAAGCCCTAGCGGTTACCACAAATCACGGGACGCCCCCATGATCTCCGAAACATGTGCAAACCGCCCACATGCTAAGATCTTCTTGTGGAATCACTATCTTCAAACCAGCAAGTTGGCTAACAATTCTTTGTAGCCTGTTAAAGACATGATCAAGAGTCTCAGTGCTTGTAGCACTAAAATTCTCATAGCTTTGCTTCAGCAGGGTCCTTTGTGCCTTCTTGGTGGCTTCATTACCACCAAATCTCTCCACAATTGCTGCAAAAAGTGTCTTTGCAGTCTCATAATGACTAAAGTTCAGCACCTGATCATTGGGAATTGCCATGAGTAACAAACTCTTGGCTTTGAGATCATTCCTCTTCTTGATCCTTTCATCATTGGTGATTGGTTCAGTGGTGAGCTTTGTAGTTTTGAAACCATCAACAAGTGTTTCTTCAGAAGTTGTTGGTTTAAATGAATCACCATGCAGAATGATGTCCCATAGTGCATAATCTTGCACCATGAAGTACTGCTCAATTCTGAGCCTCCAGAGATCATACTCATTCTGTTTGAGCATTGGTAGTTTAGCAGTGATTGAGGTTTGTGAAGTTTCCATGTCCATCTTCCTGGTTGAGAGAGAAAGAGTTCTTCTAGATCTTCTAATTCAAAGTATCAGAACCTGTCTCTGATACCACTTGATAGGATCTAAACACACGCCTTGTGTTGAAGATACTTTGAGTATATGCTAAGTAGCACGCGGAATTTACTACAAAGCACTTAGAAGATTTGTATGTATTGTGATGTGGTTAATAGAACAGTATGAACACAACGTAAACAACCGAATAACCAGCTTCAATATTATTATCAATACGAGTGATCTTTTGCTTATCACTAGGGTTACAAAAACCTTGAAGCTCTATGAATAATGCGTACATAAACTCTAACCTAGGACCTCCTTTTATAGCACAAGGAGTCCTTTACAAGTAAACTAATATACGTATCAATATATAATAATAAGATATACATCATATCTATTCTATATATATCCACACGCTTTTCTGTCTTTATTTTATAACCAGTACTAACCATCTGTAATAGCAGTACTAACTGACTTAGTATTGCTGGTGTAATCTTCAGCAGTTTTAACTTCATACCTGGTAGTACTAACTGTTGGTTTAATTCCCAACATAACTAATAAAATAATTATTTGATAAATCTTCTTTAAGAGAAACTATATTATTATTGTTTCTTAAAATAGATTCTTGATAATGTTTTATTTGTTTTTTAAGTTCGTACTGATATAAACTCATTCTAACAAATAGCTAATTTTGATCTCACTTCTCTTATCTCACTTTGATTTACTTTTAAATTATCTTTTAATATTTTCATACCCCAATTTATATCATAAAATCTTAAAGTACCACAACTAATATATAACTGTCCTTCTTTTTTTCCATTTTTCAACAAATTTTATTTCCATTCTTATCACCTTTTCCCTTTTATATAATTCCTTTAAATGATTAATATACTCTTGATTTTTATTATTTCTATATTTCCATCAGTATGTTCTATAATATTAGATACTTCTTTATTTAATTTTAAAGATTTAGGTTGAACTACTTCTTCTAATTTCCATGTTTGATTTTGAGTAATTTCACTCCATTTTAATCTCTTAGGAATACATATATTAGAATGTTCGAAATTAGCTTCAAATATTGATGTTCCATCTTTTGGTGACTTAAGTTTAGCAAGAGGTTGTATAGTAGTAGTCATAGTTTTATAATATACTCTATATGTTACTACTAATGGATCTGATCCTTCTTTTATCTCTAGATTTTTTGTTTTTATACTTAAAGTTAAAACATCTAAAATATTTCTATCAAATAATGATACTGTATAATTTGGATAACATTTAAAATATATTGAACCATTACATATATTAGACTCAGTTAAAGCTAATAATGATTGCTTAAAATTTTCTAATCTAGCATCCCTTAATATAATAAGCGTAGAAACATCAATTCCTAACATCGTACATAAATAATCGATAGAGTAATAAAAATACAAGCATTAGGTATGGTGAAAATGCAAGGTGTTTCGTCATTTCAGCGCCAACTAACCATTTCACATTTCACATTAAAAAAAAAAAAAAAAAAAAAAAAACTCTTATGTAGTGGCTCAAGTCGTTTCCTAGTTTTTTAGCCCCACAATTTTATTTTATTTCCATTTATTCAAAAGTTATGGTGGACAGCTAAAGAGTGAAGATAATTGAAGACAATGAATGATAAGAAATCTGGTAAATCACTATCAAACCTATAACAAATTTGTATATTCTCTCTATTATACATTTCTCGGCGACTTTGGATTCCGAACCGCAATAAAATATAGTTTTTTCTTTGGCCCGCCACGCTAGCCCAACAGGCCAGCCCATAAGCAGATTGTAAAGAGCCCAGTCATGCTTACATTTCAGCCGAACATCCACATGTTGGGTTTCTAAAAAGTTGCAGATAACTTCCACCGTCTTCAACAATGCTAATCTCAAAGTGATAGAGAAAGAAATACACGTGTTTAGTAGACATCAACCCACCTCAATGAATCATCACTCGACACACAAAACCTCTCCAGACACAAAATAACTCACAGATTTAGCCCTCCCCTCCCTCACCTCACACATAGTACCATATCCGTATGATTGATCAAACCCACAAGACAGAACCAAAAGTTAGCATCAGCGTTTGATTTCAATGCCTAAATCAAATTAATTTGATATTTATATAAGGGGTTTAGGTTGCTATGTTTTGATTACTTGGAATGGAATTTAAGGTTGTTCATGTTTGAATTAGCTGATATTTATATTATGCCCTGTTGGGAATTGCTTATTTAAAATGACATAAGACAATTTTTTTTGTGTGTGTAAAGGTTTAATGCTAGATTGTCATTAGAGGGTATCTGGAATTGCTTATCAAAACTGCTTATTTCTTTTGCGGATAAGGAGTTTGGAATAAGTAATCGAGTAAATTCCAAATTGCTTATTCGTAACTGTTTATTTCACTCACAAATGGCCACATAAACAGTTTGGGTTTTATATTGTTGTCTTATGGGTTATTTGTGACATGATTAAGACGTGAAAAATAAGCTAATCTGAACACCGGTTTACTCGTCTTCGAGTGTCACTTATTTGGTTATTGAATAATTGTTGATTTTTTGTATGTGGATAGGGATGCGGACGACGAAACTGCTCCTAAAGCTGACTTTCCTCGACTGTTGTGAAGGTAGCGAAGAACATGATTACTTATTGGTTTTTTAAGCTTATTTCTGTCCAATTAGTACTCAAGATTTTCAAACCGGTATGCTAAGGCTTATGATTAAAAATAGCGTAGCGATGAAGGGGTTGTTGTTTTTGGTGGAACACACTTATGGTGGAAGAAATAGGACGACGAAAGGTCAGTGATGCTGTATGCTCTTTATGCAACCTCTATTAATCAGGCTGCTGTATGCTCCTTATCTTTCATATCCGACGGTTCTTACTTTCAAACTGCTTGACGTGATCTTATAAATCTTCTGGATGCAGGTCACGGACGATCAGAAACTGTACTTTAAGATCACACAATTAAAAAAAAAGAAGAGTTGCGTCTGATTTAATTGGTAAGCCCATATTTTGGTATATGGTGATATATGTTTATTCGAACAAGTACTGTAAGAGTGTCAACGTTGGTGTAAATTTGGTTGTCACATGTTTCCTACATTCCCAGAGAAAGTTTATTCCCTCAAGTTACCGGAACACCGAACGCAGATGCTCTCCGTCTCAGACCAGGTGAATTAATTGGTTCCTACATAACCGATTTGTTACATTATCACTACTCTTTTTTTTGGCCGGTTGAACCTGTTCAGGGTATCTCATTTATTAACTTTTATCTTCTTCGTAAATATGCAGGAATGACTTTAGACTATATGTATTTGGGGCACAGTGACCAGGTTTGCCGGCATCATGTTGCATTCTTAGGGTATGAAGAGAGGCATACAACCTACTATAGACGTAAAATGATAGAAATGATAACTGGTCGGTCAAGAACTTGAGCAGCATGTTGAAATTGGTGGTTACAATTATCCAACATTAATAGCATTGAACATCAACAAGGGTGCATACGGCGCACTTAAAAGTCCTTTCAAACGAGACCAAATCACGTAAGTATTTACCTTTTCCTCCACTATTCTAACATGCGGATAACAACTAACCTCATACCCCATCTGACAATTTTCAGTGACTTCGTGAAAGTGGCTGCGTTCGGGAGAAAGGGTACTCTACCATTGGAAGGGACATTGTTATTTGCATTTGCCATCTTACGGCTAAGCCCCGCCTAACATTGGTGACAACAGAAACCACATGAGAGAATGTACGCTGGCGACTATGTATTCTTGGGTTGCTGCTACTCATCTTGATAACATGGTCCATTTCCTGTATATCTTTCTTATTCTTAGGTCTTGATTAAAAAAAAAAAAAAAAATGGTTTATTGATGGATTATATTGGTATTGATTTTATATTTTTTGACATACAACTAAATGAAATGTAATAACCTGAAAACTGTTCCTGCTTAAAAATACGTTGCAATGACAAACAATCCGTAGCTGATTCCGAAACATATCTAGAAACAATAGTCGCCATTTATTTTGCAATTGTTCCTGAATATTGTGTTTGGATTTCTAAAATGGCAGTAACATAAAAGGAACTTCATCTGCCGGACAAGGTACACGAGCTAGGATTCAACCTGAATTATCAGCTTATAATATCCTCTCTCATATGTATTCACTCTAATGACTTCTGTTTTTAACCTGTAGTGCCTTGGAACGATTAGTGCCTTCCATATTTTAGAGCGTTATTGTGACTCTACAAGTACCTTCACATCCAATGTCTTGAAGAGGCGCTTAGGAGCTTTAGTTAAGACAGCCGTGGATATTTCTTCGTTACCACAACTTCAATCGACAAAGGTCCTGAGTAGTGCCTAATACTACTACTTTGTCTCTTTATGTGAATTATATTTTCCCGGTCAGTCACAGGTTGCTGTATTTCTTCGTTAACACATTTGCTAACGGGATTTTAACATATATTTGCCATCACGGGACTACAGCACCACAGGCATGCTGATATAGGCCAAGAAAAGATGACGAACCGAGTTACGCTGAACAAACTACTGCAACAAAACCCACAAAATCAAATGGTACGCAAAGCATATTTAACAAAGAATATAATGAATATATAGAGACTGAAAAACTTTTTGTCTATGCAGAATGTCAGGTTGACAACCATTGCTACGATTTCCGAAAAAGACCCTGGTACTACAGCCAGTGCAAAGAACGCGGGCGAAAGATAATTGAACGGTTTCCGCACACGCAATGTCAGGCATCACGTTCTGACAACGAGTCTAATCACAGGTAACCACAAATGCTTTCCAGAACCAGTAGTTGTTACAGATAACAAAGACTATAGTGTGACAACTGCAAGCAGCCAAACTGATTAATGTGTAATTTCCTCCAACAGCTATTGTTTCAAGGCAATCATCTTCGATGACACTGGGAAATTACCGTTGACATGTTTCAGCGATGAGGCGCACTGCTTGGTAAAAGACTGCAACAAACTGATGAAAGAACTGCAACGCAATTTTTAGGGTGTGAAATGCCATTAAACAGCTTAGCGTCACCTTTCAATGCCGCCGTTGTCCATCTCAAGAATGTAACGGTTCCTGTTGACTTGACATTCTTGACGAGGTCAAAAGCATGTGAAGTCAAGTTTCACAAAAAAATTCTCACGGCAGGTTACGTTCTTCCCACTAGGCTTAAAACATGCCCTTTTTTGTAAACAACAGCGGCCATAATGTAACTATCTGCCTTTGTGCCATAATGTGAGTGTCTTCTTTCGTACTAGAATTCAAAAAAACTGGCAAACACACCTTTTCATTGACATGATCAAATTTAGACATTTATAGTTGTTTTTTCATATGGGTATTGTTTTTTTTTTTTTTTTTTTTTTGTTTTTTTTTTTTTTGTTTTTGTTTTATGTACCGGGTATTTTTATTTTCATAAAGATTGTTTCTTGATTGATTTTGTCAATCATTTTGGAGATTTTTTAAGGATCTGATTCAATCTTATACCATTTTCATTACTAATGGCATCAGGAAACGGGATCTTTCATGTCTGGCTTGACATTCTTTTGGGAGCATGAGTTGTGAATCTATAATTAAATGGTAGTATATGAATTAAAGGATTTTTCAGCCCAAAATCTAAATACGACGCTCGAATTTGAAAAGTGTCCTATTTGGTTGTATACTCCTTTATGAATTTATTGCCATATGCATATATGAATGATTAACATTGGAAGTTATGCAGCTTTTTGGGTGTGCATATCTTGGACCGTTTGGGCATTTCTATCACTTATTGTTGGATAAGTTGTTCAAGGGCAAAAAAGATTCTGCAACAGTCGGCAAGAAGGTATTATATGAACCTTTAAATAAGGATAAATACGGAAATATACAATCTTGCAACCCCAAGTTATTCGATGCCTAATTGGTGATTTCATCGACAATTGCAGGTGCTGCTCGAACAAGTGACAGCTTCTCCATGGAATAACTTAATGTTTATGCTCTACTATGGGCTCATTATCGAGGGTAAGGTCTTCTTACTACTAGCAGCATTAATGGTTTGGATATATTAATGTTTATGCTCTACTATGGGCTCATTATCGAGGGTAAAGTGAATAAATGATTCTTATAGAGTTATAGTAGATGAATCAGTAGATGGATAGTTTGAGAGTGATTATTATGGCTTGAGCATGCAACATCAAATAATCAGATGATCAGAAAATGATAAATATATGTTATTGTTGAGCGCTCCGTGAACATTTTGTTTTGACGGAATACCCAACAGTACAGTATGCATCATGGACGGTACTTCCATATTTTCCGCTATTATGCTCTGCTATGTTTTACATGTTGGTTGGTTCACCTTTATTTTTATGTTTTGTAATTAGTCAATAATATTTATTAACTAATGTGCAGTTCTGGGCAGTAATTGGATGGATAAACCACCGTCACGTGCTGTTGCAATTCCGTGTGATTGTCCAAAGCGCTGTCGCAATGTGCTGGTACGTGTTATTTGTTCGGTGCTAATAGTATAATACGCAGTCCCGAATAAAAAAGTGTTTTCTTCATGGGTTGGTTGCTTAGCCCGTTGGGCTCATTTTTGGTCGAGTGGAAACCCGTTTTCTTTTAAGTACACAAATATTGTCGGCAACCAGATTTATCCACAGATAAATCCACCGGCTTCGGGTTCATTTTTTTCGTTTTTGTTGTACAGGACTACCTTTAGATTATATGTTACAACAAGCGATTGTAAGTTGATGCAACCGAAAGGATTCTTGCAACAACAACCAAGTTGACGACGTCACATGTCCAAGATAGGAAATAACTTTGTCAGGCCTTCATTTGGGGTTCTTATGTTTTTAATGCAGATGTGTTTGTTTTAGAGGTTATTTTGTTTTTTGCACAGTTTTTAGCAACAAACACAACATTATGTTTTTCTTTGCTTGACCATCTCTGCACAAACAATCTTCAGATGCACATATCTTGGTATGCAATTAGATATACTAACTTATTGCAATAATGTTGCTGCAATGTGACGGTGTTGCAGCATATATCTTGCTCCGCAATGTTGTATAATAGCAAAAAAGAATGTCAAAAAAGTCCAGCCGCAACGCGGCGGACGCCATCTTCCTTGTTAACAACATAGTACATATATTGCTTTCTACGTGGTTTTATATTGTATGTGCACATGACCACCTAGAAATGCATCCAAGATCCGTTTTACATTTTGCTACTGTATTAGTTCTAGATGTTCTCGTGATCAATTTATAATTCAAAATGCTTCTTTTGTGTTTTTCTCTACATACCAACGTTAATATAAATATATAAAAATGTGGTCATGTGGATGTTTTTTAAATGAACATAATATATTATATATGTTCATTTACAAAAAAATCAAACTATTGCTACTAAGTTGTCATTCATGCGTTCGGTGAAAACGACAATTTACGTTAAATCGATAGAGTTGCAGTTTTCAATATTCACTTTAAAACATTTGGTTACGTGTATATATTTATCGATAGAATATAGTTACCATCTTTTGGCACATACCACAATTTCTACAGCGTGCGAATTAACTCCTAGAATCTTCGATTCATTCTAACAAATTCTAAATGTGGTTTAGAAATTTCATATCTCCCCTTCTTTTAATTGGAAATTTCATATATATTCAAACATGCATTAAAAACATTGTACATTGTGCATTCAATACTTGCACTTTGGGTATATATGAAATTTATCATGAAAATAGGGTGATATATGAAATTAATTCTAGAAATTTTAGAAATGCACAATTCATTTTCCAATTTAATATAATTTTCCCTTTCAGCGTACTCTTACAAATAAACAGATAATATAAACAACTTCGACTTATATAGAAGATAATGGTATATATGAAGCAAATGAAAATAAGTTGTATATTATCAATTTCTACGGTTTATTTGGCAGTCTTATCTTTTAATTGTTCTTTTAAGCTATCTGGATATTCTTTCTTTATATCTTTATCTTCAATTTTATTCAATAATTCTATTAATATTTTTACTTCTTCATTTTCATTAGTTATATTATTTATTTCTTTATAATCACATGTGCAATTTCCTATACATTCACATGCTTCGGATTCGCTGCTAGTTTCAGAGGAATTTTCTTCTAATATATTTAATCATTCATTGTCTTCAATTATCTTCACTCTTTAGCTGTCCTAAATAATCTAAAAAATTATAAAAATCCGCTATAAAGGTAGTATTTTACTAAAAACGTGTTCACCACCCTTATAGCGGATATTTACCAGACCTGAAAATGTTACTATATTTTTGCAACATTACAATTCTATGAGTATTTATTAACATTTTAAATGATTTTTTCACGTTTAATGATGGAGTATAACATAGTTTTGTGATATGTAACAATTTAACTATTTTAATAGTATAATTCGGTATTTTATAAGTAAATATTTTAAAACTGGTTGGTATTATGCCTATACAAATAGTCTAAATACTACATTTTATATATTAAACACTAAAACTTGAACCATAAACACCAAAAACTAAATAATCTAAAAAATTATAAAAATCCGCTATAAGGGTAGTATTTTACTAAAAACGTGTTCACCACCCTTATAGCGGATATTTACCAGACATGAAAATGTTACTATATTTTTGTAACATTACGATTCTGTTAGCCTTAAAAGTAATGTCATAATCGGGAATTGCACTAGTTTAATTATTTACTTAAACACAGGGACTAGTCCTGTCTATAGGGCATAGTTTAGAGTGTTAAGTAGTATAAATACCCCTCCCAGTCACAACTAGGAGGGTTGGATGTCTCTTTGTATCACCAAGGTGTGTGTGTTTTTCTCTCTCTAGAAAACACACACACCTTCCCATTCTTTAATCTAATATTACCATGTTTAACCTTTATTTTGAGCATCCCCGACCTCCTAAAAGTGTATCCCAGTTATCTTCATTTGGGGGATCAGAGTTTCAAAAATTTCCGAGTTTGGAAAGTTGGAAAGTTGGTAATACAATGATTCTTCGACTTTGGATTTTTGGACATCGACTTAGGAACCGAGCAAGGATTATTAAAGACTCTTCAAGGACACCGACAAAGGACTTAACTTAAACCGAACATAACTCTTGAACCGTAACCAACATCAAATCACAACTCCTATTTTTTTGAACTGATCCAACATCATCTTTATCATACAACTTCAACAATGACGACTCAGCAAGACATCCATGCAGCCGGTGCCAAAAATCGTCCTCCGATGCTTGAAAAAGGTGGGTACCTTCCATGGACGAGCCGTATGCTTCGCTATATCAGAACCAAAGAAAATGGTAAACTCCTACTTCACTCCATCAAGAATGGACCATTCAAGCCTCGTCAGATTCTAGACCCTGGGGATCCAAATGGAACACCTCCCACACCACCGTTCTATCGTGATCAATTCGAACATGAATACACAGAAGAGGATAGGAAGCAAATAGCAGCTGATGACTTAGCAATGCATTTAATTCAACTTGGTTTACCACGTGAGATCTTTGCTGCTGTTGACAGTTGTGAAACTGCTTATGATATGTGGGAACGAGTTAGAAGACTTTGTCATGGTACAGAAATCGGGCAACAAGATGTTAAAAACAAGCTTCTAACTGAATGGGAGAAGTTCACATCCCCTCCATCGGAACCCATTGAATCGTATTACACCAGGTTTTGCACTTTGATGAATGAGCTAATAAGAAACAAGTTGACACCAAGACCAATTGTTCAAAACATCAAGTTCATCAACAACTTACCAGAAGAATGGGGACGATTTGTTACGATTGTCAACCAAACAAAGGATCTTCATCAAGTGAACTATGATCAGCTTTATGATTTTCTAAAGCAAAACCAGGCAGAGGCAAATGAAGTCAGGAGGGAAAAACTAGCAAAGCAACATGATCCTCTTGCATTACTTGTTCAATCACCAACACCTGCAACAGTGAATACACAACCACCTTCATCTTCCACTCAGAACATCATGCAACAATAATATGTTCCACAACAACCATTCTACCCACAACAACAACAAGTCTTTCCACAACAACAATACCCACAATACCCAGAACCAGAATTCAATGACAATGATGAGTCCACTGCTGCTTTGACTCATGTATTTGCTTACCTAACCAAGGCATTCCAAGGATGCTACTCTACACATACCAACAAAAACCAGAGGATTTCATCGAACACTCGCAACAGGCAGATTGCACAGCCGAGTTTCAATATGGGTCAACAAGGACAAATGGTTGGAGGTTATGGGAATCAGCAGGGATATGCTCCTCGATATCAGATGGGTAATCAGAATGCAGGGCAGTATGTTGGAAATCAGATGGGTCAGTATGCAGGGAATCAGATGGGTCAGTATGCAGGGAATCAGTTGGGTCAAGTTGTTGGAAATCAGAAGGGTCAGAATATGGGTAATCAGATTGGGAATGTTGCTGCTCCAGTTGCTGGGAATATGAATCAAGGGAGTTTTTTTAAAGTGTTTCAACTGTTAGGGAGTCGGTCAAATGGCAAGGAACTGTCCCACCAGGCCGAAAAAGAAAGATCCAACTTATCTACAGAAAGTATTGCTGTTGGCACAAAAGGAAACGACCGGGTTATAGTTGAGTGCAGAAGAGAATGATTTTATGGCCCTTATGGAAGATATGGAAGACCTTGAGGACATCGACGCAAACTACATTTTCATGACAAATCTTCAGGAGGCTAAGTATGACACAGATTCTGAAGCACCTCCTGCTTATGATGTCAATTGTAACACCCCGAAATCGGATCAGCGGAAACATACGGGTCAGGGGGGTGTTATTGAATAGTTATCACAATCACAAGATACAAAGAACGGTTTTACTTAAACCATTTTAGAAGAAATTTCATAATTTAAAGAGTAAACTACACCATTAGTCCTTGTGGTATGCGTTGACCGACACATTTCGTCCTTTGACCAAAAAAATTGCACCGTCCGTCCTTAATTGCGAAACGTTATGCATCGTTGGTCCCTCACTCTAACTGGCATCACTAACGGGCGTTTGTTGAGGTCCAATCGAGGGTATTTTAGTCTTTTTATAGTACATACACTTATATATAAAAAATACAAACAATTAACCAAAGACAAACACAAAACATTATCTCCTCATCATCTTTTTATCCTCCATTCCCACCACCGGACCCCACCACCACCGCCTGACCTCCACCACCGCCTGACCTCAACTACTACTAAACTCCTTTCTCCACTTATGATATACGAACACAAACACCCATTTCTTGTTAGCTAATCTGCCAAAAACTGAAACACATGAGCCTTGTCTTCTTAATCGAGTAGCACACAAGCACAAGGTCTCGACTTCAAGATCTCTTTAAAGAGGTCTCGGGTAGGTTTTTGGTTTATGTTTTTCGCTTTTAAGATCAATGATGGGTGTTTGTAAGATCTTTCGAAATACGAGAAACACGCTGAGATCTTTTGTCCTTTTTCTTTTGTGTTTTGAGTCATAGATGTGGATTGGAGATGGGAAATAGGACATTGTTTGTTGGGTTAATTGCAAAAGATTTAATTTTGATTGTGGGTTGTAGTGAAAAAAATGCGATTTAATTTTGATTGTGGGCTGTTGGGATTGGAATCGGATCTGTGTTTATTCTTGCACTCAACCAACAGTTTTGATCAAGCAAACATAATCGGTTGTGGTGGGTTTGGTCTCATAGATGATAATCCTTAAACTAACAAGAAAATAGATTTTTTTTTCATAAGATAAACATTAGAGGTTTTAAAGTTGTTATCGTTTGTGTAAGAATGTTTAGATTACCACCGAATCTATAAATATATGATTCATATTCGATTTTGTGAAAGTTTGTCCAAGAAGAAGTGTTATAGAAGATTGTAAGTTTGATATAGATGGGCAAAAAGCTTTTTTGTTCTTAAAGATTGTTCAAGAACAGATTTTTGTATAGATGGGCACAAAAGTATTATGATGACTGGTTATAGGTTTCATCAAGAATTAAGGTGATGTTAGTTTGGTTCATATTGTATTTTTGATGTTATCAAGGATGCTCCTTTGAGAATATTATATACTTCTTTTTGAGTAATGGAGTGTAATTTTCATTGTTGTTTTAGGGAACCCATTAAGATCCGAAACAAACCCAGATCGTATAGTTTTAGGTGTCGATTATTTCCAGTTATATATAATCATTAACTTATTTATCCGAAACAAACCCAGATCGAGATATGGATTTTGGTGTCGATTTTGTTGGAGTTTTATTTTTTCGGTGATGTGTGTTGACCGGATTTGGGTTTATCATTTTTGATGATGATTTTTAGATGTAGATCGAGAGTTTGTGAGGTGTGAATTTGGGTTTTTGATGATGATTTTGAGTTTGTGTTTTGTTGACCGAATTTGTTTTGTTATGGTGTGTATTGTTTGATCCGAATTTTCTGGACATAAGGGGGTTTTGCTCGGTGGTGGTGGTGGCCGGAGTTTGGTGGTGGTCGCCGAAAGGGTCGCCGGATTAGAAAAATTGATAAGAACTTATGCACGCCATCATCAAATAAGTTCTTGGATCGTTTTGAGCCTTAGGGTTCAACAATAACAATGAATGATCATGCAGCGGAATAAGAATAAATTAATTGTTATTGACACAAATTTTTACTTCAATCACACCACGCCTCAAATATTATTTGATCATAATAATACGGTTACACTGCCTTGTAACAGGGATCAAAGATCCTTGAGGCGACTACACAAATCTATCACTAGTCTAGGCGTTTACAAGACATACGCCCTAGACACACACACACACTCTTTTACTGACTACATTGAGGAAGAGATATATAAAAACCTGTACCTCTAATTTCTTTATATAATAGAAATTAGGGTTTACAAAATACTACGAAGGACTAAAATATAAATCTTCTTTTGCAAATAAGTCCTTCATGTTTCATTCTTTCTTGTTTCATTCTTTTTCTTTTGTATCATCAAATCCATAAACCCAACAATCTTCCCCTCTTTGATGATGACAAAACAAACTCGTTCTTGTACGAACTTCCCTAGACGAAGTAGCAGAAGTTGAGATAATTAAATCTCACCATGAATGAAACAATCTTGTCTTCCCCTTAAGCCATGCCATGCCATCACAATATTTCTTCCCCTTTTTGTTATCAACAAATAGAGAATGAATAAAAAGTAAAAACTTCCCCTCGAGTGATGCATGTACATAAAATGATTCTTCAAATCTGTAGGCTTTATATATTGTTAAAGAAAAATAATCATCACCAATTTGATGCTGAAGTAGAAGAAACCAACCTCGTGTCTTATGCCTTGTACTAAAAGACTTCGAACGTATACTTAACGTATAGGGGGATGTTGCAGTCCCTTGACAATAATCACTGAGCACAATAACGTAACTCCTTCAAGTGTTTTGTCAATTCTTAGTCACTTGAACGAACAAACAAGTATCTTTAAACGTAATGGAGCCATTTAAGATGTGATAAGACACAACCTTGATAAATTCCACTGCATCATCAAAGAAGCAACAAATACTCCTCTTCGCCAATAAGACAATTAACTCGAGCCTTTAAATCATTAACGAACATAAAAATCCAAACTTCTTGTGTGTGTGAACTTCCCCTGTGTGTGTGTAAACCAATAATCAATACTTCCCCTTACTACTCGTAATCAAAGAAATATGTATATCGAACCAAAAACTACTAGCAGCAGAATTAAAATCCTTTAGTAGTAGAATCAATACATAGCAGCAGAGTGAATATGTCGAGCAGCAGAAAAATTTAACAGTAAACGCAGCAGCAGAAACTCGAAGCTAGCAGCAGAGTAAATTATAATTAGCAGCAGAGTGTATCAGACGTAGCAGCAGAATAAAAAAGCATAGCAGCAGAATGAAGTCATAACAGCACATTAACCAATTTCATCCCACTACCTGATAATACAATTAATGTGATTCACTGACCCCACAAACCATGCGTCCCATGCGAAAAACCATCAATCCCAATCAAATCACAATTGAATCTTGAATATTTAAACTCGTACGAGATATATTTAAATAAATCCAATCAGTCCCACATACACGAATATAACAATTGTCGATTGATCAGTAACACATGGATTGACAAATTAAATTAACTCACCGACCACCAATAATCCACTTGTGACAGATCGCAATTAATTGCATCAAAACTCTCAGTACGAGGTTATCAATAAATAATTATACCAGTGCAATTATTTAGTACGAGAATGTAATCCAGTAAGCGACAAGAATTTTCAACACAGATCATTAATTATTGTCATCACATAACAGAACAGATCGATACACATAAAATAATTAAATCCGTTGATACCTCTTAAGAACCAGTCCGATCCTTCTTCAAATCTGCTTCTGTCATCAAATAAACTTTGTGAATCCCTAGGTAACGAGCTCCCCAAGCTCTGATACCGCCTGATAAGAACTTATGCACGCCATCATCAAATAAGTTCTTGGATCGTTTTGAGCCTTAGGGTTCAACAATAACAATGAATGATCATGCAGTGGAATAAGAATAAATTAATTGTTATTGACACAAAGTTTTACTTCAATCACACCACGCCTCAAATATTATTTGATCATAATAATACGGTTACACTGCCTTGTAATAGGGATCAAAGATCCTTGAGGCGACTACACAAATCTATCACTAGTCTAGGCATTTACAAGACATACGCCCTAGACACACACACACACTCTTTTACTGACTACATTGAAGAAGAGATATATAAAAACCTGTACCTCTAATTTCTTTATATAATAGAAATTAGGGTTTACAAAATACTACGAAGGACTAAAATATAAATCTTCTTTTGCAAATAAGTCCTTCATGTTTCATTCTTTCTTGTTTCATTCTTTTTCTTTTGTATCATCAAATCCATAAACCCAACAAATGTTTTGTCCCAGTTGAGCTTCACGATCTTATTAATTACTTTAGATATAAACCTAAAGCAATCGGTATAGAAATTGATCTTGAGTTGTATATCAAATATTATGCGGAAATTAATACTTGATCTTAAGAAGAATTAAACACAAACGAATTCTCAAACAACACTTCAATATATTAATACGATTGCTCGATAGCAATAGGGTTACAAGAAACCTTTAAGTGTAAAACAATAATAATACCTATGTAAAACCTAACCCTAGATCCTCCTTTTATAGACTAAGGAGTCCTAGTCGGTTACAAAACTTTCTATACACGAAAAATATCTTTATGTATCTTTTCTATACTTATCCTTAACATACTATACATATCCAATAAGCAGCAGCATAATCTTTCTAGTAGCAGAGTCTTCGTGGCTAGCAGCAGAGTTATACTTAGCTTATTATTCCAATCATCAGATATCACTAAACAGCAGAGTAATAGACTAACAGCAGAGTTACTTAGTATCAGCAGAGTAACACTTAGCATATTTCACGAACAGCAGCATCTTTAGACCCAACAATCCTCCCCTAAACTTGATATTTTTCTCCAAAAATCATCAAGTTTCCTTTAAACCCAACTAGTCACTAGGAGGATGCTTTCAAACACTTACTGTTTTGAAGTCTTCTCTTGCAAAATCTTTTTATACTTCTCAATTAGCACACCTGCTTGATAATCTGATACAAATGGCCTTTGTAACATTAACTTTCCTGGTTGTAACATATCAGTAAGAATATCAACATTGTTGTAGAAAGGATAATCTTTCTCTATCAACATGTAAATACCAAATCCACTATCTCCAATCAGTTCATGCACTCCACATGACTGATATAAGTACCACTTGACAACCTTCTTTGACCTTCTCAATTTTTCCCATTCAGTATACCTTGCATCAGGCTCAAACATGTTACTCAGTGATGAAGCGAAAAGTGTACCGCTTTTAGGGGGTCATTTAAGCCCTAAATCGTATTTATTTGATCAAATATTGCCCTAAATCGTTCCTTTTGTCATTTTAGGTACTTTGGAGAAGAAATCTGGAAAAGGAAGCATTTTAGACGTTTTTGGAGCATAAAAGTGAAGAAAACGACAAAGTCTCTAAATCTGCTGGAAAAGTACCTTTGACGGCGTCAAGCCCCAATGTGACGCCGTCAACCCTTGATAAGCCAGAGAGGATTTTGGAAGATTAAAGGGGGACGGCGTCAAGAAGGCCATCAAGAAACCCTAACCGCGGCGAGTTGACGGCGTCAAGCTCTATAACGTGACGCCGTCAGATCTGTTTTCCTATATATACTTTCATAATTTTTAGTCATTAGTGTGCAACTTTGTGAGGAGAAACCCTAGACGATTTTTCTGCCATTTTTAAGGGTTTTATACCCTTGGATCTCCCATGTTCAATTGAAGATAAGTAATCAATTAATCATTCAATATGTCTATGTGTTGTTTGATTATATCTTGTTCTTGTCTTTTATTTAACATGCTAGGCTAGATTTATCTTGTGTTTGCTTAGATCTAATGAAACCTAACTATTGATTATTGGTTGTTGGTGTGTTATTAATTGTATTGGATGATTGTTTATCGATGTTAGGCTTAAGAAAACTGGCTAACCTCCTATACGGTAACTTGCTTGAACGTCTTAAGAAACATGAACCAATGCGTACTAAGGTTATTATGGTTTTATTTAATGCATGAGCGAATTCTAGTGATCCCATGTTAGGAGCTTCTTAGCCGGCTCGACATAGGAGTGAAGTAGGAGCTTGTAGAGTTGGGGAAGTACATACGCCACCCCACGATTGGTGATGCGTGCGATGTGTCGTTGCGGTTTAGCAGTTTTAATGCCTACTCAAGTTTTAAATTTATATTTAGCTGACTTATCAATAACACACACACTTAACGAGCAGTGTACCCGGTCAGTATGAATATAATGGTAAGTAGAGTGTCGATCACTAAGAGTGGAACGTATTATCTCGTTATTCTAATCAGTATTTTAATATATTAAGTTAGCTATACAACCTAATCTAACGCAAGGGGGTTTCAGCCTGAGAGACTGGCACGATTGGTTGTAATTAAATAATAAACTAAACTAATAGGCACGAATCAGCAAGTAGCACACACGTACACAGATAAATACACGAGACAATAAGAAGACCTGTCCTGATAGATAAGTAGTTTGTCACTTGTTTTATTGCTAGTTTTATATGAAGTGTATAGTTCGATGCAACGCACCGAGATTAAGTCCTTTCTTGTTGGTTCTAATCTTATCGACGAGTAAACCCTTAATGATTACTTATGACTATCCTATTTATCTTTCTTCCTACTTTTCTACAGACGATAGAATGCATAGGCGATCTAATAAATAGGCGAGGGCAGAGGCATGGCGACCCGATCAACGCTCAGCTAGACACAGAGGTTATCAATGCACTAATAAAAGTCACCAAAGACATCAACATATAAACTTTAATTAATGGGAAAGCAGTTTTAAGGGAGTGCAATCTTTCCGTTGTCACATTACACAAGCCACCAATCCTGATGAATTAAAGTTTACTAACACAATAAAATAAAACTACTTAATGAATTAAATACATGGAGGACCTTCTTATAGCTCTTGTATCTTCGTTCAAGGTGTGTCTTGTGCTGCTGCCTTGACTGAATTCGTCCTAGGGTTTCTGTACTTCGGTCTCGTATATAATATATGTGCTATGAAATTCGTCTGGTCTTGGGGTATTTATAGTTTCTGTCTGAGGGTAAGATGCGGCGCATCTAGTAAGTAGATGCGGCGCATTGACTTAACTTCGCGTGGGGTCCAAGATTAATATATTCAGGAATATTCGTACACCGCCAGAAGATGCGGCGTATCTTCATAAATAGATGCGGCGCATGTCCTCTTATATCTTGGATCGTATCTGGTGAAATCTTGATAGTGATGCGCCGTATGTAATAAGTGAGATGCGGCGCATCTGGAGCAGATTGTCTTGATCTTGTACATTTCAGTAGACTCTTAACTTCTTGCATGTTTTGCTCCATAATTAGTCCAAAATCGCCAAGTTTCACCAAATGCTTGTTTTTACCTGAGAATTACAAAAGTAAACGATTAAGTATCAATTCTCACAGATAATATAATAAAACAAGTCAAATAAATAGGATAAATGATAGTAATAAAATGTACTTATTTGAGTTCATCAAATATCCCCCCACTTGAACTTTACTTGTCCCCAAGTAAACCTTAGAATTAATCTTATGAAAATGTATCCTAAAAGATATTAGGATTTATTTTTATATTTAAGCATGTATTCATTTTTGTCATAATCACACAACCAAACACTTAACAAATTAGAAGTAAAATAAAATATTCTGATAAAAGCAAATCTAATCGTTTAACTGTCCAGTCGTGACAAATATTCTATCATAAGCTTGGCAAGTATACACATCTCCCCCACTAAAGCCAAGGAATAACAAGTCTAAAGCGGTAAAAAGGGTTTTTAGGCTTAAAGGGTTAATTATTCTCCTTAATCTCTATCGATCTCAAATTCCAGAAAAGGCGACAAAATCACAAATACATGATCGAATCCACGAACACGATACTTGCAATTGCTCAAATCCTCAACTCGAATAGGCTAAAGATAGGTCCAAACTTTACCAATAATAATATATCAAAAAGGGCGACAAAATCATAAATACATAGCCGAATCCACGACTACGATACTTAAGATTGCTCAAATCCCTAATCTCAATAAATCAACGGTTTGGTTGGATAAAGAATAATACAGGGTATGGATAATATTTGGGATATAAATTGGTGTAAAATGAAAAATAAACGAAATAAATAAATTATAATCCTAAGTGTGGTTAATCACTATCCCAACCATCCCATGAATAAGACTCATATCATAGAATAACTCACGCTTTAACACTTGAAACACACGCTTTTAGGTAGACACGAATTATACTCAACAAGATCTTAATCAAAGAATAAACCTTAGTTGGTGTTCCCATTACTGCCAACTCCCATTCAATCCATAGATATAATATACAACAACTAGTGGTGATATCGACCACTTAATACAAAACTTTACATAAGTTGGTTAAAACAAACATCCAACTTTTCCTTTTTCTTTTTCTTTTCGATTTTTTTTTTTTTTTTTTTTTTTTTTTTTTTTTTTTTTTTTTTTTTTACTTGAAACATAAACATAGATGTGTAAAATTTCACCACATCACTATAATGATAATTCTGGATAATTTTTCCATACTTTTCATGACTTCAGAAATAACGGTAATAGTGAAAGTAGTAAACACACGAAAAATAAACTCAAAGATATACAATATTTACTTTCACTCCAATTGCATTGTGCAATTTCCCGACCTAACCATAGATAATGAATTACGCACGCGAACACAGGTAATGTATGGAAACACACTTTGCCTAAAGCAATTAACCAACCACGGATTTTAATCTACAAGGTAGGCTAAGGTGTAAGGGTGTAACGAAACATTTTAACAAAGGTGTAAGAAACGAAAGGAATGGCTCTGAGTGTTTTTCTAGGGGTATCTTACTCTAAAAGTGAGAGTAACAAAAGGGTTTATACGGGGGTTAACTAACCAGTGTAGTTAGCTAATAATACATAACATATAAAGGCTATTTGGGTGTAATCCTAGAATTTTACCAAGTTAGACAAGTCATTCCAATTATATAAATAATACTTATTATGGTGGTCTCGAATAGTATACAAGCCAAGTTCTAAAGTTTACAAGTCACCGGCACACTCATAGATTTGTGAGTTTTGAAAAATCACAATTTTTGAAAATAACGTCATGTGTGCAGCTATGCAACTTAGACTTTAAACAAAAACATGCTAAAAAATTTTAAATTTTTATATATTAGGCGCATTTTAAGCATATTTTGAAAAAGTTTAGGACAAGTAAGTGTTAAGTGTTCTAATTCTCCAATCCCCCCACTTAAGTTAAACAACGTCCTCGTTGTTTGTATCAAAGGTTAAAAACTGGAAAATAAAAGAATTAGAACAGAAAAACTCCCCTGAGATTTGCTCGGTATGATCCTCCATTTGTATAAGAGCAAAAATCATCTTTCTTGTGGATTAGAACGTTTAAGCTTCATAATAGATGTATCCACAGGAAATGCAGGAATCTATAATACCACCAAGACTTTAAAACACACCTAAGTTAAGAAAGGTTCAAACTTGCATAATACATTAGTAGTTAGGAAAAATAAATCATAAAAATAAAAATGAAAATCATCAGGTCAGTCGATGCGCCGTATCTTATGGAAGAAGATACGCCGTATCGAGCCTGGAATAAATACGGATCAGAATAGAAGATGCGTCGCATCCTTAACCAGGGATGCGCCGCATTAAAATAAACTGACAAAAAGTTTTAAAGTCGAAAGTAAAAATGCAGAAAAATAAAGTAAGATATGACCAGTGCAGGAGATGCGTCGCATCTTAGGATTGAGATGCGCCGTATCCTCTACGGGCCTGACTGACTCGACACAAAACAGAATAATAAAAATTTTCCGGGTTGTCTCCCGGTCAGCACTTGTCTTTATTCCAGAGTCTTCAAGTTAGACTCACGTTCAGCTCTTTAATATCGATCATTGAAGGATTCGGAAACATCGCGCTCCCTCATCGCCAATTCAGTAATATTGAACACTCCTTGCTCGTCCTTAATTTCCACGCCGTTCTTCTTCAATATCTGTATAAACAAAGTTCTGTCCCTTTCGGGCAGAGATGACAAAATGATAGACGGGAAATTCTTATTATCATATAGGCATAAATAGGCAAGGTGGGGTGGTAGTTCAATAAACACATCATTATTCAAATTCGTTTTCTCAACTATTCTCCTACGTTTGTTAATTACTACGCAATCATACCACTCATCATCAGAATCATTAACAATATCGCGTCTAAGTTCGGTAGGTACATTAAGGTCAATAAATTCCTCAAAGTTCTCATGATTAGGATTAGTTGAGTTGTTTTGAATCAATGTTTCTCCCATAAGTCTAGCTTCAAGATCGAGGTCCATACGCTCTCTTAATCCTAGCACATAGACACCTCTAATTATGCTTTTAACAGGATCTTGGCACTTATAGACTAGTTTATTATTCCCTACCCTTAACGAGATTTTTCTTTTAAACACATCAATCTTAGCATGGGCAGTAGACAAAAAAGGTCTTCCAAGGATTAAAGGAATCTTAACATCCTCGGGCATATCTAATATAACAAAGTCTACAGGGAAAATAAACTTCTCAATCTTAACTAGCACATTATTAGCAATCCCTTTAGGTCGTTTTACCGTTTTATCAGCCAATTCAATAAGTAATTTAGTTGGTGCTAATTTTCCTAGTCCTAGGGTAGCGAATGTCTTAAGAGGCATAACACTAACACTAGCTCCTAAGTCAGCTAACACATTATTGAAAGATATATTATTAATTGAACAAGGCAAAGTAAAACTTCCTGGGTCCTTTTCTTTATGAGGCAAGGCATGTAAGTCGGTTGCAGAGCTCTCTTCTTTCATTGTAGCCTTGATCTCCCCTTCAATCTTTGTCTTCTCTTTTAGTAGTCTCCTTAAACTGATTGAAGAATTAAAGAAAAATTCGGGTCTTGCACCATCATTACCATTCATCGGTCTTCTCGGAAAAGGAATGTTAGGAGTGACTTCTTCAGTGGTGCTTATGGCCTTGACATGATCTATTGGGTTGGTTTCGGTTGAGCTAGGTAAACTTCCATATCCCCTTTCTTGAAGAACTTTGCTCATTTAACCAATTTGTTGTTCCAATGCTTTGATCGAAGCTCCTTGATTTCTTGTAGTAGTGTTCGTTGAAGCTCGGATTTCTTTGATCATAGCAGTATTCTCTTCATGTCTTTTAGCAGCATCGGCCATAATTTGCTTTAGAGTGTCATATAAAGTCTGCCTCCTTTCTTGATAAGCGGGATTAAAGTTGTTCTTTTGATAGAATCCCGGGGTGGCTTCCCTAAATCTTCCTGAAGGTCGGAATGGTTGTCCAAATTGGGTGTAATATGCTTCTTCAAACGTCTCACTTTCATTCTTATTCGGGCAATCTTTAGTGTAGTGAGGTCCTTCGCACTTTTCACATCCAACTTGGGCAGCATACACTTTTTCATCACGCTTCTTCATCTCTCTACTAATTTTATCCAATTGAGCTTGAATAGCAGCAATCCCGTCAAAATTAGTGCTGCTCTTAGATCTAGTAGAGGTCCCATCGTGCCACTTTTGAGAATGATCAGCAGCTTCTTGGATCGCTTTCCTAGCATTGGTTGCACTCATTTGAGGCACAGCTCCCTTAGCGTCCAAGATTTGTCTAGTAGGCACGTCCAATCCTTGATAAAACAATATTATCTCCTGCATAGGGGTTAGATAGTGTTGAGGACATTTTACCAGTAAATCTTTAAATCGTTCCCAAGCTTGATAAAGAGTTTCATCAGGCTCTTGCTTGAAACTGTTGATAGCCTCCATCTTTTTAGCAGTCTTAGCAGGTGGACAATATCTCTTCAGGAATTTGCTCTTCAAATCTTCCCATGTAGTGATTGAACTAGCAGGTTCATTCCTTAGCCACTTGTTAGCAGCTCCTTTTAGCGAGAGTGGAAAGATTCTTAGCATGATTTGATCGTCAGTGACTCCTTCTGAAGTAAACAAATCTGCAATCTCGAGGACCTTTTCAACATGCTCATTAGCATCCTCATGTTCCGATCCACTGAAAGCATTCTCTCTTAACTCCTTGAGAAACTGACCCTTCAATTCAAATTTTGACTTATCAACAAACTTTGGTCTAGCAACTCCTGAAGTGTAATCAGCACGGGTTTTGTTCATGTATTCCTCCATAGTTGTGTTTTCGCCCATTGTTTCTGTTTCTTCTTCCTCTTTCTCTTCAGAAAAATAATCAAGCTCGAATGAACTTGAAGTATCAAAGCTTTTTGTGTTGAAAAGCCTTTTAAGCGAATGAAAGACTCGTTCAGGATCTTCGAAAGGTTGAATCAAGTTCTTCGTAGAACTCCTGGTCATGCACTTCCTGAAATAAACACAAAAATATCAGTAGGGTATGCTCAAGAAAGTAATATATCAGAAAATTAACAACGAAAACGGAATACGAAAAATTAAAGTTACTGATATCTGCAGAAGATGCGCCGTATCCAAAAAGTTGGATACGCCGTATCTTACAATCGTTAAAATTAAATCAGACTTTATTCAGAAAATAGATACGCCGCTTAGAAATTAGAATGCGCCGTATCAGTTATTTTATCAAAAATCGATATTTATTAAAATTAAATGCGTCGTATTAACAAAAGTTAATGTGCCGTATTTTCGTTACGTTTCAAAATATAAGATTTTTGATTCAGAAGATACGCCGTATCGACAAAGATCGATGCGTCGTATCTGTTCAATAATTCGAAAACTG
Organism: Artemisia tridentata subsp. tridentata; assembly: GCA_021014915.2. Taxonomy (NCBI): domain Eukaryota; kingdom Viridiplantae; phylum Streptophyta; class Magnoliopsida; order Asterales; family Asteraceae; genus Artemisia; species Artemisia tridentata. The sequence goes on from CP139509.1 coordinate 22,466,656, forward strand.
TTTTTAATTAAAATAATAGATACGCCGTATCTGCCAAAGCAGATGCGTCGTATGGCGTTAACGTTTAGAAAAAATTTTCCTTAAAAACAGATACGCCGTATCTTGGGGAAAAGATGCGTTGTATCGAATTAATTAAACACGTTGTATTTTATAAAAATTAAACGCAATACGCCATATCTGAGAAATCAGATGCGCCGTATCGTTTGAATAAGCTCAGTACAACGATAGCAGAACACAGAAAATACGAAAAATAAAAACAAATAAAAACAAAAACGAAAATAAACACAAATAAAAGAAAACAAATAACACACAAAACAGAAAATATGCAAAATAATACAATGAATGCAAATTAATCTAATATACAACATAGAATTAGCGGTTAGATTAAAAAAAATTAAAAACCTAATTAAAATACTAATCAAATTAACAGATAATAACAATTCACTCACCGGCAACGGCGCCAAAAACTTGATGCGTGCGATGTGTCGTTGCGGTTTAGCAGTATTAATGCCTACTCAAGTTTTAAATTTATATTTAGCTGACTTATCAATAACACACACACTTAACGAGCAGTGTACCCGGTCAGTATGAATATAATGGTAAGTAGAGTGTCGATCACTAAGAGTGGAACGTATTATCTCGTTATTCTAATCAGTATTTTAATATATTAAGTTAGCTATACAACCTAATCTAACGCAAGGGGGTTTCAGCCTGAGAGACTGGCACGATTGGTTGTAATTAAATAATAAACTAAACTAATAGTCATGAATCAGCAAGTAGCACACACGTACACAGATAAATACACGAGACAATAAGAAGACCTGTCCTGATAGATAAGTAGTTTGTCACTTGTTTTATTGCTAGTTTTATATGAAGTGTATAGTTCGATGCAACGCACCGAGATTAAGTCCTTTCTCGTTGGTTCTAATCTTATTGGCGAGTAAACCCTTAATGATTACTTATGACTATCCTATTTATCTTTCTTCCTACTTTTCTACAGACGATAGAATGCATAGGCGATCTAATAAATAGGCGAGGGCAGAGGCATGGCGACCCGATCAACGCTCAGCTAGACACAAAGGTTATCAATGCACTAATAAAAGTCACCAAAGACATCAACATATAAACTTTAATTAATGGGAAAGCAGTTTTAAGGGAGTGCAATCTTTCCGTTGTCACATTACACAAGCAACCAATCCTGATGAATTAAAGTTTACTAACACAATGAAATAAAACTACTTAATGAATTAAATACATGGAGGACCTTCTTATAGCTCTTGTATCTTCGTTCAAGGTGTGGCTTGTGCTGCTGCCTTGACTGAATTCGTCCTAGGGTTTCTGTACTTCGGTCTCGTATATAATATATGTGCTATGAAATTCGTCTGGTCTTGGGGTATTTATAGTTTCTGTCTGAGGGTAAGATGCGGCGCATCTAGTAAGTAGATGCGGCGCATTGACTTAACTTCGCGTGGGGTCCAAGATTAATATATTCAGGAATATTCGTACACCGCCAGAAGATGCGGCGTATCTTCATAAATAGATGCGGCGCATGTCCTCTTGTATCTTGGATCGTATATGGTGAGATCTTGATAGAGATGCGGCGCATGTCATGAGTGAGATGCGGCGCATCTGGAGCAGATTGTCTTGATCTTGTACATTTCAGTAGACTCTTAACTTCTTGCATGTTTTGCTCCATAATTAGTCCAAAATCGCCAAGTTTCACCAAATGCTTGTTTTTACCTGAGAATTACAAAAGTAAACGATTAAGTATCAATCCTCATACATAATATAGTAAAACAAGTCAAATTAATAGGATAAATGATAGTAATAAAATGTACTTATTTGAGTTCATCAATTGGTATTAAGGAATACACCCGTCATCCACGCAATTAATACACACTAATCAACCGGTAAAAGATAGTTAGGGAGTAAGGAAATCTAAGTAAACACATTTCTCTCCATATAAGTTCCACGACCTTTTTATTTTCAGTTATTTTATTTTATTTGCATTTGTAGTTATTTGGGTTAGTTGACTAGCAACTAATTCCGCCCACTCCTTCAAACCCGAGATTTTTACTTGCTTTCCATAAAATATAAAAATACAAAAAGAATCTTCCCTCACCCTTAGACCTATTAGAGTAGTTTTTCAATCCTAACGACACTATTCCCCTAGAGAACGATCAATCCCCCGGTACTTGCCACTACACTATACTACATCGGTCAGGTACACTGCCTGGTGGGGATTGCAAGCCTCTTGAGATCCCTCGAGAGGTAAAACCTGTTGTAAGGTCGCAAAACCACGCATCACTCAGCCAAAGATAATGTACTTTTTCAGGCACTTCCTCTGGTTTCTTGTCACTATATCTTTCCTTGTAAAGTTTCCAGAGTTTCATAATATCATCTCTATCCATGTACTCCAGCATCTGAGAAAATCTAACATACTTTTCACATGCAAAGTTAGATCTCATAATTTCCCATTTTGCATCACAGACATCAAACACATCAGAAGAATAAGAGATAATTGGATACTTTGTTGATAAGGGGACTGCATTGATTACTTCAGGTTCTGGTTGTGGTTTATGAACTGTGAAGTCCATAAGGGCTTTCATAGCATCAGCTTCTTCTTGTTTGTTCTTATAACTATCTTCAGTTGCAACTCTTCTTTTCTTTCTAGCACTCATCTTACTTCTTTTACCAGTTCTCTTATAACCAATGACTTCCTTAATTTCTTCCCTTTCACCCTCCATAGGTTGCTTATCACCTTGCTTCTCCAAATTACTTCCAGAAACTTTCAAAGTAGCACTTGACTCTGGAGTTTTATAAGTCCATGGATCTGCTCTTCTTGTTAATTTAACAACCTCATTATCATCAAACTTCCTATCAATCTCCTTCTTTGTTGTTTCATACATCTTTTTCACTTCATCATCTGAATAACTTTTCAAATCTTTTAGCTTCCAACTCTTCATATTTTTCAAGTAGTATTCATGATGTCTTCTGAGTTGTTTTACAGTAGGAGGTTTAATCACTTTCTTCTTCTTTCTTGCAGCAATCAATTTCTTCTTTTGTTTTGCTCTAAACTCCTCCAAGAAATCAAACTCATTCTTATCAGCAAAGTCATCTTGTAACTCCTCCTTTACCATATTAGCCCATCTGATCACAGCCTCATTCTTAGCCCTTTCATTATCCCATTCATCCAACAATGCTCTAGTCTTTGCTTCATTCTCAGCCAACTTCCTTTGCCTTTCAAGCTCTTCCTGTTCATCTTGTTCCACCAATTTTCTTGCAGCCTCTTTATCATGCCTATCCTGATCTTCTTTTGACCAGAACTCAAATGGAATATGTGTAGGATAAGGTGTAGATTCCTCAACAAGTTTACCTTTTCCTTTATCTTTTGGTGCAATGGATGATGGTACAGATTTTGGTGTGGGAATAGGCTCTCTTATGAAAATACCTTTGGCTTTGGGTCTAGAGACAACAGATTTTGAAGTAGGAGCAACAGCAGATTGTTTTTGTTGTGAAAGTTGTTGTTGTTTGGATGGTGTAGTTGTTTTGGTTGCAAGGTTTAGAAGTACTTGTGCTAAGGGCAGAGTATCATCATCTGATTCAGCAGCATTCCCTGTATCAGCAGCAGAGTTCTTTATCCCAACAGCAGATTGTTCTACACCAGCAGCAGAGTCAACCTTTTCTCTCTTTTCACCAACAGCAGCAACATTTTCATCTGTTTCCTTTACAACCTCCCCTGAACCTATTACATCCTCCTAATCATTCCTCCCCTGTTTGGAAGCATCCTCCTCCAAACATGGTTTGGAAATCTTCCTTTTCTTGGATTTCATGAGATGAGAAAATCTTGCTCTTTTCCATTGAACTCTCTCTAAATGCTTTACCCTTAACTTCAGTCTATGAATGATTTCATCTTGAGAGTTTTGATTAGCCTTCATCACCTGCAACTCTTCAGTAAGAGCAAGAACCTCTTTTGACAATTTTGTACATTTATCCGTCAATTCATCAAGTTGTTTCATAATAGTCTCACCACTTCGGTCTGTGTTACCTGACCCGAGAGGTGGATCATTGACATTGACATTTTGTACAAGTGGATTAGCCATCAATTCAATAAGTGGATGTTCAAAACTAGCCTCAACACTTTGACCTGTGTGACCTGGTCCGAGAGGTGTATCATAGGCATTGACATTTTGTACAGTATCATCCATCAATTCATGAGTAGTTCCATGGCTGTCCTCATCACTTCGGGATGTGTGAACTTCCCTGAGAGGTGAATCTTGGGACAAAAACTCAGTCTCAACCCTAGGGTGAACAGCTGAGCCCCCCATATTAGCCAGTTGGCTGGGGTTACCATCTTGTGCAGCAGGTTCAAGTGAACCGTCATCATTAGATGTTGCCAAGGTTGGGGTCTTACTTATGTTGACACTGGCCTGCTCAGTTGCTAAACCAGAGACAGTAGTGTCAGCCCCTTCCTTCATGCCATCTCCATCACCTATGGCAGCCTTATCTGCTTCCATACTAGCACTAGTCTGAGGTAACATAGTGCCCTTTTCTTGTGAAGTCCTAGGTGAATGGGTATGTTGGGATTCATTTGAGGATGATTCATTTAAACTTGAAGATGAGGATGTGTGATGGGAAGCTGTGGGAGTTCCAGCTTCTTCATCCTCATTAACAGCAGCTACAATGTCCAAAATGTATTGAGATAGGGGAGTGATGGTGCCAGAAAAACCTTTCCCATTTTTCCTCAGAAAAGCAAACATTTTGATAGTCATTTTATTGCTTGGCTCAATATGTGTATGCTTCAAGGTTTTCTTTAGCTGATGGTTGATAAAGAGTTGTAGAAACCTTGGATACAAATAAAACTGCTTTTTGACATACTTCTTCATACCTTCAAAAATCATGGATGAAAAATCAAACGGTTGTCCTGTGGCCAAACAAACCAAGGCCGTGGCTTGAAAAGCACTAAATTCATTCCATCCACCTACTTTAGGAAACAAACAATGTTAAAGAGTATGCAAAAGAAACTTCCAATGTGGGCAAAGAAGACCTTTATAAAATGTTCCACTAGCCTCAGGTCTCTCATACCCAATTTTCTCTAGCTCTGTCAAGATAACATCTGTGGTAAGATTAGGGGGTGTTGTAACACCGGATAGACGAAGGCTTCTCTTAATAGATGTTTCACTAAAAACAATACTCTCTCCATCCACACTACCAATCAACCTTTCCTCCCCGTCTAGAGTATCAAGCTTAACAGTTGACCAAAACTGGTGCATATGAGATTTAAATATGGGAGGATCAACTGTTAAAGCATACCTTAAGCGTGATGCACTGAGAAAATCCATGACTTCATGAAAACCTTCAGCAGCTGAAACCTTGCTAAGAAAAGTGATCTGATTTTGCTCATCAGGAAACTTTCTTCTAGCCATTTTAATTTTGGGGTTTTGGATTTAATGAGATGAATTAGTGTTTTTGGGTGAGAATTGGATGTAACTTTGGGCAGTTAAGATGTAATGAGATTGAATTGGATTTTGAGACCGTTTTGATCTAATTAGGTTTTAAGACGCGCCAAAATTTACAAGTTGACCCCTTTACTTTCAAACTCAGCAGCAGAGTTATGAAAAGTTTGACTAAAAGTCAACTTTTCCAAAATTAATTCCACATACCGAATTGAGTGTTAATTCCTAAATACCAACCTCGCCTTTAATGCCATTAATCCGTAATTAACTCAATAAAATCCCTCAACTCATCTACACACATTGATCTCCTTCCACAAAATTTTCAACACAAATCATAACCATTCCAAGCACCATGAATCCTTCAAAGATCATTGAAATCTCATCGGATTCATCATCTGACTCCGGAAGCTCTGGTTGGAATAACTATTTTCCACCTGATTATACCGAACAAACTAGCAAAAGACAAAGGACAACTCCTCCAATATCATCGGGTGAACTAACAACTCCTCCATCTTATTTAGACGATTCATTCACCTCTTCAGATTCTTCTGATGATGATGAAGTTCAAAAACTATCAGAATTACTAACCAAAGAGTTTGAAAAAGCAGCATCATCAGTGAAGATCCCTGTTCCAAAGAAGAAGCCTGAGAAGAAGCAAGTTCCATCCCCAAGTCAAAAGCAAACTCCATCTCCAAGACCAGTAATACTGGCCCTTCCCTGCAAGAAGGTGTCTGAACTCATGGGTAGCAGAGGACCCCGCAGCAAAGTCATGCCGGATATCGTTGGAAAAGGAAAAGGAAAGCTTGAGTAGTTGTGTGTGGTAGGTTTGTGTAGGTTTATGTGTAGTAAGGTTGTTGGTTAGTTGTTTGTTTTGTGGCTTTTGAATCTTGAATGTTGATGTAACTCTTGCTAATGTAGTGAATGTTCCCAGTAATGACTAAACTTCTATTATCTTTGTGTTTATGAACATCCACTCTTATGCTTTTGATCCTGAATTGTTAACCTCCCCTGAACTTCAGAATCATCGTATTCTTATCAAGCAAACTTTTGTGACTTAACCTGTAAAAGATTAGTCCAACAACCACAAAACACAAACAAGAATATCGCTCAGTAATCACAAGATAGTCAACAATAACTATCTTAGCAGCAGACAATATACATACATAGCAAGCATTAGAAACCACTTATTTGATCAATAACAGCACAAATCCTCAAAAACTTTTTACAAAACATACAGAGATAAGATTTTAAAGATTGATCATACCTATACTAGCAACTAAAAATTGAAATCTACTTATATCAAAACTTTTTGTAAGTAGATCAGCAACATTATTGTCAGTATGTATTTTAACCACTTGAATTAACTTTTTCTCATAACAATCTCTAATAAAATGATGTCGTATCTCTATATGCTTTGTTTTAGAGTGAAAAACAGGATTTTTGATTATACACATTGTGCTGTTATTATCAATATAAATTTTGGTGTTCATGAAATTGTACCCATAATCCAAGAGTTGATTCTGAATCCAGAGTACTTGTCCACAGCAACTAGACGCAGCTACATACTCTGCCTCAGTTGTTGAGTTAGCCACAACAGTCTGTTTCTTGCATTGCCATGAGATTAGCCTATGACCAAGGTATTGACAGCCTCCAGTGGTTGACTTTCTATCCAAACTAGCTCCAGCATAGTCACTGTCTGAGTATGCTATCAAATCAAAGGGTGAATCATTAGGATACCAAAGGCCCAATTTAGGTTGACCCTTTAGGTACCTAAAAATTCTTTTGACCACTTCCAAGTGTGAAACTTTTGGGGACACTTGAAATCTGGCACAAGCACACACAGAAAATATGATATCTGGCCTTGAAGCAGTCAGATACATCAATGAACCAATCATTGATCTATAAATATGTACATCAACCTCTTCCCCATCTTCATCCTTGAGAAAAGGTTTGTTGTTATCCATTGGTGTCTTAGCTGCTTTCACATCATTGACACCAAATTTCTTCAAAATATCAGCCACATACTTGTCTTGGCTAATAAAAATCCCATCTGATTTCTGCTTGACTTGAAGTCCTAAAAAGAAAGTGAGTTCTCCCGTTGAACTCATCTCAAACCTGTTGTGCATAAGCTTCTCAAATTGTTCACATAACACCTTATTTGTAGACCCAAAAATAATATCATCTACATAAACCTGAACAAGTAGAATATCATTTTTGTCTTTTTTAATGAACAAGGTTTTGTCAATAGTTCCCCTTTTGAAACCATTGGCCAGCAAATACTTGGATAAGGTGTCATACCAAGCTCTAGGAGCTTGATGTAGTCCATACAGTGCTTTCTTCACCTTGTAAACCCTATTAGGATACTTAGGATCTTCAAAACTAGGTGGTTGCATCACATATACTGGTTCTTCAATCTTTCCATACAAGAAAGCACTTTTCACATCCATTTGATACACAGGAAAATTCTTGTATGAGGCATATGCCAAGAATAGTCTGAAAGCTTCAATTCTTGCAACTGGGGCAAATACCTCATCATAATCTATTCCTTCTTCCTGAGTGTATCCCTGAGCCACCAATCTAGCCTTGTTTCTGATAACAATGCCTCTTTCATCTCTCTTGCATCTGAACACCCATTTTGTACCAATTGCCCTTTTCCCATTGGGCAGATCAACTAATGTCCAGACTTCTTGAAGCTTGAACTGCAGCAACTCCTCTTGCATAGCTTCAACCCAACTTTCATCTTTTATAGCCTTGTGAATGGTTTTGGGTTCTTCTTGAGATAAGAAACAGGCAAACATGCAATTTTGTAAATCCTTGTGGATATTCCTCTTTTTAAGTGTTTGAGCAAACAATCCCTGATCAAGCAAATCACTCAAACCTTTTGATTTACTTCTGGTCTGTACAGCAGAGTGAACATCACCAATAATCTGCTCCTTTGGATGATTCTTGTGGATTCTAGTTGTTGGAGTGGGACTAACAGGTATATCAGTCTCCAAATTGGATAAATCAGCTTCAGTACCAAAGACATCAACAATTTCATCATCAGTGTCCACATACACTTCTTCTAATTCAGGCATCTCATTAGAAGAATCATCATAAGAATCACCATCTTTATCAGCAGTAGAGTCCTTGGGCAAAGCAGCAGAGTTACCAAGCTTAGCAGCAGAGTGTTTTGGCCTAATAGCAGAGTGTTTTGGCCTAACAGCAGAGTGTTTTGGCCTGGCAGCAGAGTTGAGAGAACTGCTGCTACGTTTATTCCCTTGGATTCCATCAATTTGTGACTCTTCATCCCTTTCCTTATCATCATTCTTGTCATCATGAGAAGGCTGAAAACTTTCCTCTGCATCATTCTTTGGAACTTCTGCATGAACATCATCATCCAGTGAACTCTTGCCCTCATTAGGTGTGAAAGGCTGATAAATGTTCCATCTTTCAATCAACACAAACTCTTTAGCAGATGCATTATCCTCAGCTTGAGTACCTGTAGTAGGGTTAGTTTGTGTACCTGCAGACATGTTAGTTGTACCTGCAATGACTGGTTGATAATTCATACTTTTGGTTAAAGAATCAATATCAAACATCCATTCAGGACCTTTTCCATCAACATTAGGTGTGGTTTCTCTAATTTTAACATGTAAATTTTCCACCACATGCCCAGTCCTTTGATTGAAGACCCTAAAAGCCTTACTTTCAGTGGAGTATCCAACAAAGAAACATATGTCTGCTTTCTCACTAAACTTGCCTAAGTGGTCAATTGTGTTCAAGATAGTAACAGGACACCCAAATGGTCTTAAGAAATCTATCAGAGGTTTCCTACCATGTAATAACTCATAAGGGGTCTTGTTATGAGGCTTAACTATCTTACTTCTATTTTGCACATAGCAAGCAGTGTTGACTGCTTCAGCCCAAAAGATAGTGGGTAACTTAGACTCTGACAACATGGTCCTAGCAGCCTCAATTAATGTTCTATTTCTCCTCTCAGCAACACCATTTTGCTGAGGAGTTCTAGCCACACTGAACTGTCTAGTTATACCCTTTTCCTCACAGAACTGATTCATCACTTGGTTCTTAAATTCAGTTCCATTGTCACATCTGATGATCTTAACCTTGTGATTAAATAGGTTTTCTATCCTTGTAATAAAAGCCTTAAGAATGCCAGGAGTCTCATCCTTAGTAGCTAAGAAGAATACCCAAGTAAATCTACTAAAATCATCAGTGACCACTAAGCCATACATCTTTTTGTTCAAGCTTTTCACATAAGTAGGTCCAAATAGGTCCATATGTAACATAAACAAGGGTTCAGTAATAGAATTCACCACTTTGGACTTACAAGATGCTCTATGTTGCTTTCCCATCTGACAAGCAACACATACTTCAGGGTTTTCAAAGACCTTTAAAGGTAATCCTTTGACCAAGTTCCCTTTCACCAACTTGTTGATAGCCTTGTAGTTCAAATGTCCAAGCCTTCTATGCCAAAGTTTGGATTCATCAATAGTGGCTTTGGCAAACAAACAAGTTAAATCTCTTTTGGGAATAATGTTCTTTATATCCACACTGTATATGTTGTCATTTCTAGGGACTTTAAGAAGTACTAATTTATCATCAGGTATCTTATAGTCGGGAGATAAGACAAGACACTCAGTATCTGTAAAAAGAACAAAATTCTTTCTGTCACACATTTGTGAGGCACTAAAAAGATTAAACTTTAGTCCATTCACCAAATACACTTTCTCAAAATCCAATTTTCTAGTTCTGATGATGCCTTTTCCAACGATTTTACCTCCTTTAGGATCATTCCCAAAGGCAACATATCCACCATCCAAAGCTTCAAAATTTTCCAAATTGCTTTGGTCTCCAGTCATATGTGAAGAGCATCCACTGTCAAAAATGCATTTATCCTTTAGCTCCTTTTGTAGATTGCCCTGCACAAAAAGTAATAGAATTAGTTTCTCTTTGGGACCTAAGCCATTACTGACTTGGATCTGCCTTGTGCATCAAAGTAGTCAAATTTCTTCAACTGCATTGGTGCACTACTGTGTCTGAGAACATGATCCAAAACTTTAACTTTAGGTTTCCAGACCCAGCAAGCTAAGGCCTTAACAGCATAAAAATGGTTGCCTACAACAGTATCAGTAACCACTTTTGGCAAAATAGCAGAGTCTGCCTTAGCAGCAGTATCAACTATGTCCTTCTTTATGGGCCCTTTTGGTGCAATAGGTGAGATAACTCTAGAAGTACCATCTCTCATCAAAACTTCCTTGGGAACCATGTTTCTTTTGGGATGAGGGTGAGTCTTTCTAGCAAAATTTCTATGGTTCACCCTTGTGTATTGGTTCCAAACTGGTTTTTGATAGTAGTAGCACTCATCTTGCAGATGTTCAAAACTACCACAACTATAACATGCCTTTTTAAGTAATTTAAAATCAGTACCTAATCTTTGTGAAACTAGGTTGTTCCAATTCCTCTTGTTTCCTCTAGGCAAGTTATTGGTTCTCTTAGGATATACTCTAGGTGTGTTTTCATACTCAGCCATCTTCCTAGAGATACCTTTACCTAGCTTAGGCTTAACAAACTCAACCTTTTTAGCTTTAGGTACTTTTGATTCAACAATAGCAGGAATTTCTTCCTTTTTGTTCTTAGGGGTTGAATCAGATTCCACAACTTCATCATCACTGTCAGACTCCCAATCTTCAATAAGGGGTGCATCAGACCACTTTTTCTCAACCTTAGGTGACTCTATTTTAGTTTCACTAGTTTCACCTACAGGTTTGGCCTCAGACTCAGGTATGAAAGATAATGTCCTAGTAGGAGGGGCTTTGGCACTAAGTTTCTTAGGTGGAGCAACAACATTGTATCCTAGACCACAGCCTGAGTCTGCAAAGTGTCTTCCTATTGGTTTACTGAGGATGTCAGTGGCAAATTGTTGTTTTTCCACCCTAACAACATGTTTTTCAGTCTCACTTATAGCTGAATCTTTAGCCTGTTCAGCCTCTTCTACTTTCCCCATAAGAACCTTAATCTCACAATCTTTCTTAATAAGCTCAATTTCTAGACTATTGATCTTATCAAGATATTCAATTTCAGCCTTTTTATAAAATTCAAGCTTCTCTTCTAAATTCTTTAAACCATATTCATAACTAAGATTGTCTAACTTAAGTTTTTCATTCTCCATTTTAAGATTTCCATTGCTAGACTTAAGTATTTCTATTGTATCAGAACATGATTTAAAAGAACAAGATGATTCATTGGATACCTCAGAGTCTGATCCAGAGGAAGAGTAGGCCATGAGAGCAAATTGTTGTTCTTTAGGTTCTTCATCAGCTACCAATGCAAAATTTGGACCATCTTCAGCATGATCACTCCAGTCAAACTCTCCTAACCCATCACATGACACCATAGCAGTATTAGGATTTGGCTCTTCATCAGTAGGCTTCTTTGTATTCTCATTGTTTCTTTTGGGTGCTCTGCACTCTCTTGCAAAGTGTCCCTTCTTATGACAGTTATAACATTCAGCCTTTGATTTGTCAAATCCCACATTCTTGTTTCTTCTGAACTTCATTTCTTTACCAGTTCTTTTAAGAAACCTTCTTGCCCTCATAGTTAGCATTGCAAACTGCCATTGCATATCAATCTCTTCAACATCATCAGGATCAAGTTCATCCAGATCTTGAGGCATAACTGAAGTGCTTGTAGTAAGTTCAGCCAAATAAGCACAAATAGCAGCATCACTGATGGTGTTGGTATTGGTAGAGTCAGCAGCAGAGACATGTGAACCAGCAGCAGGAATGAAAGTACCAGCAGCAGAGTGCTGTTCTTGATGACTACCAGAATTCTTGTTGCTTGAGGACACAAAAGCAAGATTGTTTGAGGTAGAAGATGAACTTGACAATCCTTTGACTTCAGATTCATATACTTTCAAGTTGTTATACAGATCATCCAATGTTATACCAGAATTCTTGTTGCTTGAGGACACAAAAGCAAGATTGTTTGAGGTAGAAGATGAACTTGACAATCCTTTGACTTCAGATTCATATACTTTCAAGTTGTTATACAGATCATCCAATGTCATCTTCTCAAAATCTTCCTTGTGCCTCCAAATCACTGTGTGAGTGTTCCATTCAGGAGATAGACTTCTCAAAAATTTTAGATTGATATCTTCTTGAGATACATCAATCTTCAATAGAGCCATCTGACTGGTCAGCTTATGAAGTCTATCATAAGTTCCTTCAATATTCTCAGAACTCAAAGCAGTAAAAGTTTCAAACTGGTGCTTCATTAGATTCTTTCTTGACTTCTTGGTAGCTTCATTCCCACCAAATCGAAGTTCAATAGCTTCCCATAATTCCTTAGCAGACTCAATATGATTAAAACTTAGTTGATAATCATTAGGTATTCCCATCATGAGAATACTGTGAGCCTTGACCTCCAATCTTCTCTGTGCTTTCTCCTCACTTGTCTTGAGAGTCAAGACTGATCCAGTAGCAGTCTTGGCTGGCTGACTGTCGCCATGTAAAACAACTTCCCAAAGTGAGTAATCAACCATTCTCATGTATTGTTGAATTCTCATCTTCCAGATCTCGTATTCTCCAGTCTTGAGCATGGGGACTCTTGATGCAGTAACCATGTGTGTTGAATCGGATTCCATTGCTTACTTTGATGATTAACAGATCTTGTATTCAGTAATTCTTCTTGGTACCAGTTTCTAGATCACAAGCTTTGATACCACTTGTTGATCCCAGTTGAGCTTCACGATCTTATTAATTACTTTAGATATAAACCTAAAGCAATCGGTATAGAAACTGATCTTGAGTTGTATATCAAATATTATGCGGAAATTAATACTTGATCTTAAGAAGAATTAAACACAAACGAATTCTCAAACAACACTTCAATATATTAATACGATTGCTCGATAGCAATAGGGTTACAAGAAACCTTGAAGTGTAAAACAATAATAATACCTATGTAAAACCTAACCCTAGATCCTCCTTTTATAGACTAAGGAGTCCTAGTCGGTTACAAAACTTTCTATACACAAAAAATATCTTTACGTATCTTTTCTATACTTATCCTTAACATACTATACATATCCAATAAGCAGCAGCATAATCTTTCTAGCAGCAGAGTCTTCGTGGCTAGCAGCAGAGTTATACTTAGCTTATTATTCCAATCATCAAATATCACTAAACAGTAGAGTAATAGACTAACAGCAGAGTTACTTAGTATCAGCAGAGTAACACTTAGCATATTTCACGAACAGCAGCATCTTTAGACCCAACAAAAATGGTTTGAAAAATGTGAGTGCTAGGGTGTGTTGAAATATAAAATGTTAGACAGAGAGAAGCAGATAATAAGGAGAGAGAGGAAAAAAGAAAGAGAGAGTGTGTATTGATTATGATTTATGTGGGGGAAAGTGGTGTGGGAGGGAGAAGTGGTGTGGGTGGGAAAAGACTAAAATACCCTCGATTGGACCTCAACAAACGCCCGTTAGTGATGCCAGTTAGAGTGAGGGACCAACGATGCATAACGTTTCGCAATTAAGGACGGACGGTGCAATTTTTTTGGTCAAAGGACGAAATGTGTCGGTCAACGCATACCACAAGGACGAATGGTGTAGTTTACTCTAATGTAAAACATCTAATTTACATTATTTAAAATAGTGCGGGAAATAAAGTTTCATAGAAGGGTTTAGAGTTGTTCAAAATAGTTCTCTGAGTCTTCTATGACCATGCCATGCCCTTCGCCAAGCTTCTCCAAAGGTAAGATATGCAGCGGAAATGATTTAACACCTGAGATAAACATGCTAAAAGTCAACACAAAAGTTGAGTAAATTCATAGGTTTAAAGTAAAGCAGTTGATCACAATATTTCAAATTTCCAAGAAAGTGGGCTACGTTCTTATACGCCCGAAAGTTATTACCACTGCACTAAGCTCATGACACGAAAAGCGTTAACCAACACCAGTAACCCTGGCGTAAGTCGACAGTAACCATGGAATTTCATAATCATAATAGTTGCCCCCAAAGTAGGTATCTTGCCAAATACCTAGGTAACTCAAATATAGCACACCCGTGTTGCCTAGCCGGTCAACAGGGATGGGATGGTCAATCCTATAGGCCTATAGACTATATTCGCGCTCATTCGCAAGTGATTAATGGTGCATGATCGAGGGACTTAAGTTGTGGCAATGGTGGTACTTAGTGCTTATCAGATGTCTCGCAAAGTGGCTACTGCTTTACTCACAGTACCAGAAAAGTAGAAATGGCTACTGCTTCACTCACAGTACCGGGCAAGTAATAAATGTTGTTCCAGCACAATTAAAGTTTCAGTTAGCAGAAAACATAGTTTTCAGTTCAAATATAGTTTCCAAACAATTGTGATCATAGTCAAAATAGTAGCATGTATCTCACCCCAAGTAGCTTATAAAGCAGTTTAAGCAAGTAAAAAGTGAGGCTATGAACTCACCTCAGTATGCAGCAATGCAAGACATTCACAAAGATCACAACTGGCATCAAGTAGTAAGGCATGACGATATCAAAAGTACAAGCATAACGGTACTGGATCGGCACAACCTAACAAGTAATATGTTTCAGAAATAGTACTCAAGTAATTTATGAAGTAGTGTTCATTGAATACTTGTATTATTATAAAAAGGTTTAGTTTTCAATGGCGTTTGAAAGAAAAGATATGTTTAGGTCTCGTGTAGAAGACAAGAAAGGTAAAGATATGATAAGTCGGAGAATACGAATAAATACTCAAGAAAGACGAGAAGAGAAGTAGAAGGAATATGAAAGAAAGAATAAAATCAGAAAAAGAATAAATAAACAAATAAACAACATCGATAGATAGTTTCGGCTTTTCCCCGTTTTTCCCAAAATAGATAATATATTCGTTAAAACATAAGAGTTTTGAAAAGGTTTTAGAACATTTAATAAATCAAAAATAGTTTAAGTTTATAAAATATTTTATGAAATTTCGGAATGAAGTGCCCGTTTACAAGACATTCCCAAGTCATACGACTTATTTGAATATTTCAATTATCGACGAGTTTTACAAGTTTTAATATATAATTGGACATATTATTCGCGTATATATTAGTTGTTTAGTTTTATCGACCATTTTGTATAGTTCGGGTCCAGATAGGTTAAGCTCTTATGAGTCTAACGTATCCTTCCGTCTCGTGTACCAAAGGGTCCATAATAGTCCAATCAACTAATACCGTAAATCCAATACGTCCAATCCTTGTCCACAATGTTACATCATTACAATATTATTCAAGTCCAATCGATAAATATTAAGTATCTCATATGTTGCAATTATATCCCATATCGTTTCCAAATATTCCGAAACTCTCATGTCGATAACAAACGAATAAATAATAATAAACGTCTAACCTAAATATAACACGACTCAACAATTAAATAAATAAAATAAACTAGAAAATAAATAACGACTAACTAAATAACCGCGACTCAACGTAAATAAATAATAAACGGAGACAAGTAATTAAATACGACTCGACGAGAGTAATTAAATAAACAATAAAACGACAAGTAAATAACCTTAGCCGTGACTCGCCACGAGTCACGGCTCGACTCAATCCGAGCCGTTGAGGCTCTTGGCCGCAAATATATCCAACACAACACAACCATTTCCACAATATCTAATCCTACTCTAACTGATGAGTGTGTAAATACTCATCATTTCTTTTACATTTGAGCTACAGAAACAGTCAAAAATACTTTAAAAAGTCTAAAAATGTATAAAAATATCATCTGACTGTGTTTTTATAAGTTTCAGGGAAAAAAACAAACAATAAATGGCATAATTTGCTTTTTTAGTCCCTGAACAATCAAATTTTATTAATGTCGAATTATTAAATTTCAAGTTCTTAGTTTAATTTTAATCTTGCAAGTGTTGTAATTTATGTTTTCAGAGTGTTATAAACCTTTTCTAATAATTAATTTCAAGTTTCAGTTGTTATCTCAGTTTATGCCATTTCTACTTTTATCTCAAAAATCTAATTAAGCTGTATTGTTGTTGTTGTTTGTTTATATTGACTCATAAGTAAACATAAGCTCCCATATAGCTTATTAAAGCTATTAGTAATCAGTAAAACAAGTTTAGTAATCAGAAAATCAAAAATACAAAAACAGTCAACAAAAGTCAAAGTTTCATGATCATGGTGATTAATGCTGGAGCAGGGTAAATATTGGATTGCCCTGGGTTAGTGAACCTGAGGAGGTTCTATAGGAGTGATTCATTGGTCCTTGTTCTTGGATTTTAGCTGGAAAGCAGTTGTAAGCATTTCCAAGGAATTTTGCATTTTACTTTTTAAGTTGCTTTTAAGCTTTGATCTTCACATTTCTGTGTTTCTTAGTTGTTGTTGAGTAGGTTTATGCTATAAAACACTTTGCTTGTTCATTAAAAATCTTAGTTGTTAAAAATTTCATTTTGGCAGTCAAAAATTGCATATTTTTGTTTCTGAGTATCATGCTTGTATGGCTGTTGGTTTATGTTTCTTTAGTCCTAAGATATGATACCATAAGTTCTCAAATTATAGTTGTGGTTTAAATCTCTGAATTCACTTGAAAATCACCATTTCTGAGTTTGAAAGGGGTGTTTGGATTTGCTGAATCAGTAGGTCTATAGGGTTTGTTTTGTTGTTGTTTGCTGTTGTAACTTGGTTCACTAGGGTCTATTAGCTCAGTTCTAGCATAAAATTCAGTAGTCAAGAGTTAAAAAGTCAAAATTGTATTTAAATCTTCATCACAGTTAACTGTGATTGGATTTGAGTTCATGATTGTTCAAAATCATTTCATAAGTGTGTAACCTTGCTTGATCTAGTTTCTTTTAGACTTATTACATCAATATCAGTCAATTAGAACTAATCAAATCTCACCAAAGTCAAAACTTCTACTTTTCTGCAAAAGTCAACTGCATCAGCAGAAACATGGTTCTGAGCAGCTGAACTTGTGCTCAATTGGAGTACAATTGGTGTGATTCTCATAGGGCTTTTGTGATTTTTAGATAGCCCACTAGGCTAGCTAAGTTTTGCCCCCCTTAGGTTGCCTTTTAGACAGCTTATTGAGTGCTTAATCTAGCCCTCAAGTTTGCCTGTTCAGAGTAACTAAACTATCCCTAAAATCCAAACCCAATATTCACTAAACCCACCACCCAAATACCAAAGCCAAACAACAAATAAGCCACCCATTGAGTTTAAAACACTCACAACCCTTGACTTTTCAACCAAACCCCAAATAACCTAGTCCATCCCCCCAGTGGCTCATCCACCTCAATCCCCCTCCTCCATTCCACTAACATGCCAAACCAATTTAATCATCCTCCACTCCCAATGCAAAATCAGAGATTAATCACCAATTTCCACTTTCCGCAAATGCCAAATGTCAAATCTGATAATTCTATGGAAATCAAATGGCTCAGATGAGTGTGGATACTCAAATTCGACAAGTTCAGAGGCTATAAAGAGCAAGAGGAGTGATCAGATATCTAGAGTTAATTTAGTTTTTTATTAATGTCGAATTATTAAATTTCAAGTTCTTAGTTTAATTTTAATCTTGCAAGTGTTGTAATTTATGTTTTCAGAGTGTTATAAACCTTTTCTAATAATTAATTTCAAGTTTCAGTTGTTATCTCAGTTTATGCCATTTCTACTTTTATCTCAAAAATCTAATTAAGCTGTATTGTTGTTGTTTGTTTGTTTATATTGACTCATAAGTAAACATAAGCTCCCATATAGCTTATTAAAGCTATTAGTAATCAGTAAAACAAGTTTAGTAATCAGAAAATCAAAAATACAAAAACAGTCAACAAAAGTCAAAGTTTCATGATCATGGTGATTAATGCTGGAGCAGGGTAAATATTGGATTGCCCTGGGTTAGTGAACCTGAGGAGGTTCTATAGGAGTGATTCATTGGTCCTTGTTCTTG
Organism: Artemisia tridentata subsp. tridentata; assembly: GCA_021014915.2. Classification (NCBI taxonomy): domain Eukaryota; kingdom Viridiplantae; phylum Streptophyta; class Magnoliopsida; order Asterales; family Asteraceae; genus Artemisia; species Artemisia tridentata. The sequence goes on from CP139509.1 coordinate 22,485,061, forward strand.
GATTTTAGCTGGAAAGCAGTTGTAAGCATTTCCAAGGAATTTTGCATTTTACTTTTTAAGTTGCTTTTAAGCTTTGATCTTCACATTTCTGTGTTTCTTAGTTGTTGTTGAGTAGGTTTATGCTATAAAACACTTTGCGTGTTCATTAAAAATCTTAGTTGTTAAAAATTTCATTTTGGCAGTCAAAAATTGCATATTTGTTGTTTCTGAGTATCATGCTTGTATGGCTGTTGGTTTATGTTTCTTTAGTCCTAAGATATGATACCATAAGTTCTCAAATTATAGTTGTGGTTTAAATCTCTGAATTCACTTGAAAATCACCATTTCTGAGTTTGAAAGGGGTGTTTGGATTTGCTGAATCAGTAGGTCTATAGGGTTTGTTTGTTGTTGTTTGCTGTTGTAACTTGGTTCACTAGGGTCTATTAGCTCAGTTCTAGCATAAAATTCAGTAGTCAAGAGTTAAAAAGTCAAAATTGTATTTAAATCTTCATCACAGTTAACTGTGATTGGATTTGAGTTCATGATTGTTCAAAATCATTTCATAAGTGTGTAACCTTGCTTGATCTAGTTTCTTTTAGACTTATTACATCAATATCAGTCCATTAGAACTAATCAAATCTCACCAAAGTCAAAACTTCTACTTTTCTGCAAAAGTCAACTGCATCAGCAGAAACATGGTTCTGAGCAGCTGAACTTGTGCTCAATTGGAGTACAATTGGTGTGATTCTCATAGGGCTTTTGTGATTTTTAGATAGCCCACTAGGCTAGCTAAGTTTTGCCCCCCTTAGGTTGCCTTTTAGACAGCTTATTGAGTGCTTAATCTAGCCCTCAAGTTTGCCTGTTCAGAGTAACTAAACTATCCCTAAAAATCCAAACCCAATATTCACTAAACCCAGCCTACCCAATTACCCAAGCCCAAACACAAATAAGCCCAACCCCCATCTGAGTTTAAAAACTCAGTCAAACCCCCTTTGACCCGTCTCTTTCCCACTCACCCCAGCCATAACCAGTGATCCCCCCAGCTGGCTCATCCACCTCATCCCCCCTCCTCAACACTCCACCTAACATGCCAAAACCAATTAATGCATCCCTCCCACTCCCCAATAGCAAAATCAGAGATTAATCACCAATTTCCACTTTTCCCGCCAAAAGTGCCAAATGGTCAAATCTGATGAATTCTTGGAAATCAATGGCTCAGATGAGGTGGGAAGTACTCAGAGATGTTGACAAGAAGGTTAGAGGCTATAAAGAGCAGAGGAGAGAGTGTGTATCAAGATATCTAGAGTAATTTAGTTTTATTAATGTCGAATTATTAAATTTCAAGTTCTTAGTTTAATTTTAATCTTGCAAGTGTTGTAATTTATGTTTTCAGAGTGTTATAAACCTTTTCTAATAATTAATTTCAAGTTTCAGTTGTTATCTCAGTTTATGCCATTTCTACTTTTATCTCAAAAATCTAATTAAGCTGTATTGTTGTTGTTGTTTGTTTATATTGACTCATAAGTAAACATAAGCTCCCATATAGCTTATTAAAGCTATTAGTAATCAGTAAAACAAGTTTAGTAATCAGAAAATCAAAAATACAAAAACAGTCAACAAAAGTCAAAGTTTCATGATCATGGTGATTAATGCTGGAGCAGGGTAAATATTGGATTGCCCTGGGTTAGTGAACCTGAGGAGGTTCTATAGGAGTGATTCATTGGTCCTTGTTCTTGGATTTTAGCTGGAAAGCAGTTGTAAGCATTTCCAAGGAATTTTGCATTTTACTTTTTAAGTTGCTTTTAAGCTTTGATCTTCACATTTCTGTGTTTCTTAGTTGTTGTTGAGTAGGTTTATGCTATAAAACACTTTGCTTGTTCATTAAAAATCTTAGTTGTTAAAAATTTCATTTTGGCAGTCAAAAAATTGCATATTTGTTGTTTCTGAGTATCATGCTTGTATGGCTGTTGGTTTATGTTTCTTTAGTCCTAAGATATGATACCATAAGTTCTCAAATTATAGTTGTGGTTTAAATCTCTGAATTCACTTGAAAATCACCATTTCTGAGTTTGAAAGGGGTGTTTGGATTTGCTGAATCAGTAGGTCTATAGGGTTTGTTTGTTGTTGTTTGCTGTTGTAACTTGGTTCACTAGGGTCTATTAGCTCAGTTCTAGCATAAAATTCAGTAGTCAAGAGTTAAAAAGTCAAAATTGTATTTAAATCTTCATCACAGTTAACTGTGATTGGATTTGAGTTCATGATTGTTCAAAATCATTTCATAAGTGTGTAACCTTGCTTGATCTAGTTTCTTTTAGACTTATTACATCAATATCAGTCCATTAGAACTAATCAAATCTCACCAAAGTCAAAACTTCTACTTTTCTGCAAAAGTCAACTGCATCAGCAGAAACATGGTTCTGAGCAGCTGAACTTGTGCTCAATTGGAGTACAATTGGTGTGATTCTCATAGGGCTTTTGTGATTTTTAGATAGCCCACTAGGCTAGCTAAGTTTTGCCCCCCTTAGGTTGCCTTTTAGACAGCTTATTGAGTGCTTAATCTAGCCCTCAAGTTTGCCTGTTCAGCTGAATTTTCTGTTTTGATTTTCATAGCAGTCAAGTGTGTAGTTTGCTCAAATCTTGTGCTTATTTGCATATTCAAGTTGTTCTGTGTTTAATATTGTTGTTTAATCCATTCCTGAACTTTTGGGAATTTTTGGATTCCATTTAGCTTATTTTGGGCTTATTAGCTTATTGCTTATTAGCCCAAATCTGCTTATTAGGCCTTGTCAGCTTTTCATTTTATTTTTCTTATCTTTCTAATATTATTTTAGAATTATCTGTAATTTTTCATAATTTTCTGATCAGTTTTAATATTTTTAATCATTTTAAGTAGTTTTTAATAGTAATTTAATCATAAAAAATAGAAAAATAATCAAAAAAAAATATAATTCCAATTTTCATAATTTTCTTTTGTCATTTTTAATCTAGGAAAAATATAAAAATATTTTTAGGACTTAAAAACAAACGAAATAGAAATATAGTGATAGCTTCTATTTAATAGAATTTATCTTTTTAAATTTTAATTAAGTAATTTTCATTTTTATAATTTTCTTATCTTTTTATTACCTTAGAGTATTTATATAAAAAATTTTCAGATTTTTGTTTGATCTTTTAGTATTTATTAGAATTTTAATTAGTTTAAATAATTATTAAATAGTTTTTAATTAATAATAATTAATTAATAAGTTAAATAAATAATTTTCTTTTTCCAATAATTTTCTTTTATTATTAGGATTGTAAAAATATAAATTTCATATCCGTAGGCTGTTTATTTCTTAAAACTCACTTTTTATTTCGTACGTTTACGTTTATTTAAATTTAAACGTACGCTTTTAGGTTTTTATACGTTTTTAGTTAATTTGGTTTCCAGTTCTTGTTTATATAGCTTGGTTAAAGCTATTTTCTTATCTCATTAGTGTAATCAAAATCATAATCCCTTTTCTGTTCATTAACACTTGATCACAATCCGTTTTTAATCACAATTTCACACTTCGCTGGGACTTAAACGACCCGGGGATAAAACTATACTCCTTGGATTATTGCATTGTGTCCTTGATAGTTTGACTTTGTTTGACCACATCAGTGGTTGATTTAAGTAGACTGTTCAGAGCCAATCAAATTTTGGCGCCGCTGCCGGGGAGGTGTGCAGCGTGTTTCAAACGTTTTGCAGTATCGTGTCTTTGAACCCCAATCTGTGAATATCTTCTCTCTCTTGTATATTTATCATATATAAAGCAAAACGCTTGTGAAGTTAACTCATTTAACGGATCAAGCACCAAAAATATCGTATTCCTATTCCCCATAAACCATATAAAAAACAAAAATATTTTCTTTTCTTTTCTATATATACTATCATATAAAAAATAAAAACATCAAAAATATTTTCCATTTTCTGTGTTAAATAATAAACAAATAAATAAAAATTAACCATCGAGAACCAAGACTGAGCACTACCTAACTGGGGGTGCGGCCATAATAAGTTCCCAAACCTAAGATAAAAACTTGCCTTTGTATCACTTGCGAATATCGGCTCACCTTTAATTGATAAACAAACTCTAACGGAGGTTCTAGGATAGTCTGACATTAAATTGTCGGACTGAAAGAAGCGGGTTTTTAAGGAGCGTAACTGCCCACCTTTGCTTCTCCGCCACTCTGTGCGTTTGTCAGTTAGAGAGCTACCGTACGCCTGTTGATTATTGGTTTAAGTTCACTTGTGTTTTTTCTCGATCTTGATTTTTAATAGAAAAATTTTGTTTAAATAAAAATCCAAAAAGAATCTTCTTACCCCTTTTCTGAGTTTCCTCCACTATAAAGGATTCTCAGACTCGTCTTAGTGCATGCGCACTCGTTCTTCTAGGTCATCAAGCCCTCTCCGTGAGCTTGGAAACATACCTCGAAGGCGTCGTAGACGTTCTGCCCCATCAGGCGTATCTGAGGAACGTACTGATCCTGTCGTCATGGCAGAATTGCCAATGAATGAGCTTCTCCAGGCACCCATCGAGGGTTATGGAGATGCCATTGTTGTTCCAGCTATTGTAGCTGAGAGTTTTGAGCTCAAAACCGGGTTACTGAATCTTGTGACCTCAAGCCAATTCTACGGTTTTGAGAGGGATGATCCTCATGCTCACATTCGATGGTTTAACAAAATTACATCTACCATCAAATACAAGAACATCCCTGCTAGCTCAATCTAACTTCTTCTATTCCCATTTTCTCTCGAGGGACAAGCCCGGATATGGCTTGAAAAACAACCCCCTCGTTCAATTGAGACATGGGAGGACTTAGTTACAAAGTTTGTGAACGAATTTTTTCCACCGTCTAGAACGACAAGTCTTAAAAATGAAATTATCAAATTTACACAAAGATTTGATGAATCGTTTAGTAACGCGTGGGATCGTTACAAAGAATTGCTTCGTAAATGTCCTCATCATGGTTTTACCAAGTTGATGCAAATCGACACTTTCTATAATGGAGTTAGCCAATCTGACCAAGATTCTCTCAATGCCTCCTCAGGAGGTAACTTTTTGAGCAGAACTGTCAAAGAAGCTTTAGCAATTATTGAAAATAAGTCTAAGGTCCGTACTGCACGAAAAAAGCCATATCATTCTCAGGCTAGTGCCGGTCCTTCTACTTCATCTCCCGTGAGTACTTCTAGCACAGATGCTAAGATTGACAAACTCACGGATGCTATTCAAGCTTTGGTTCTCTCAAGCCAAAAGAAAGTCACTTTCACACAAACTCCTTCACATGCTGAAGTGAAGAAAGTGGAAGTCTGTGTTACTTGTGGTGGCCCTCACGCATACTACGACTGTACTGCCACTGATGGTAGTCCTTTTGAAGTTAATGCTATAGCCGGTACTTCAAATCAAGGAGGTAATCAATACCGTCCTCAAATGGAACCAAATTACCGAGCTAGTAGTTACCAAGGACCACCCGGTTTTAATCAAAACCAGAATTTGCAAACCCGGAACCAAAATCAACCTCGAATGAACCAAGGTTATCAAAACCAAGGGAATTTCAATTCTGGACAAAATCAAGGTTTCCAACACCAAGGAAATTTTAACCGAAACAATTCCAACCAGGGAAATCATTTTCAGGGAAATGGTAATCCAAATCAAGGGAATTTTCAACATCAAGGTTATAATCAAAATAACCGAATGCAAAATTTCCCTAATCAACATCAAGCCATTCCAGCCCAACATCCATCATCTGATGAGTTGTTGAGGCAGTTCATGAAAGCTCAAGAGGACACAAACAGGTTGTTGGTCAGCCAGATATCTGAGATTAAAAAATCTTTAAATGATCAACCTTCGGGCTCAGGAAAACTTCCGAGCAACACGATCGCTAACCCGAAGGGCGATGTTAAGGCGATCACAACCCGAAGTGGTGTTTCATATGAGGGACCCACTGTTTCCACTACCACTTCTTCTTCTTCCCCCAAGGTAGTGGGAAGTGAACCTGAGGTGACCAAGGACCAGGTACTTCCTACTAATAACGGAAGTACCAACAACGTCCAACCTCAAAGTGTCCCGAAACCCAAGACTAAACCTCAAGTTGTCTTTGAACATCCTGAAACTCCGGTTGAAGACCCTAAATCCAAAACTTCTATTCCCTACCCATCACGTTTAAATGAGCAAAAGCTCCGCGAAAAAGCTAGTCAACAAATGGATAAATTCTTCCAAATTTTCCAAGAATTACACTTTGACATAAGCTTTGCGGATGCTATCATTCTGATGCCCAAGTTTGCATCCACAATCAAACACTTGTTGAGCAACAAGGAAAAACTGTTTGAAATGGCAAAGACTCCATTAAATGAGAACTGCTCAGCAGTTATCTTGAAAAAGCTTCCCGAGAAGCTTGGAGATCCTGGAAGGTTTCTACTACCTTGTGTCTTTCCAGGAATGGTTGAATGCTATGCCTTGGCCGATCTTTGGTGCAAGCATCAACCTGATGCCTAAATCAGTATGGAAGAAACTTTCTCTTCCTGAACTTACTCCTACCTGCATGACTCTTGAGCTTGCAGATCGTTCAATATCTCGTCCACTTGGCATTGCTGAGGACGTATTTGTGAAAGTAGGAAAGTTCCATTTTCCAGCTGACTTTGTGGTTGTGGATTTCGATGCTGATTCCAGGGTTCCTCTCATTCTTGGAAGAGGATTCCTGAGAACGGGCCGTGCTCTCATAGATGTATTTGAGCATGAAATCACATTACGTGTGGGTCATGAAGCTGTTACCTTTAACCTCGATCAAACTTCGAGGTACTCCTCAAATTATGATTCTGAATCGGTTAACCGAATCGATGTCATTGATATTGTTTCAGAGGAGTATTCTCAAGAGTTTCTTGGTTATTCTGATAATTCTGTGAGTGGGGAAACCACCACATCTTCTTTACCTGGCATTTCCGACTCTTCCCCTTCTCTCACTCCGTTTGAGGGAGGTGATTTCAATTTGGAATAGATCGATGATTTTCTCAAGTGTGATTCATTCCTAGAGGGGATTGATGACGCTGAGATTGATCTGGAGGGAGATATGCTTCTTCTTGAGACATTGTTAAATCAGGACAATTCTCCTCCACTCCCTCCCGTTGAACTTCATAATGAGGAAATCAGAGCAGTTGAGAAAACTGAAGAATTTCCTGAGGTCGAACTCAAAGACTTACCGCCTCATCTTGAGTACGCATTCTTGGAGGGTGATGATAAATTACCCGTCATTATTGCTAAAGATTTAAGTGATGAGGAAAAGACTGCTCTAATAAAGGTCTTGAAGTCACACAAGCAAGCAATTGCTTGGAAACTCTCCGACATAAAGGGTATTGACCCTGAATTTTGTACTCACAAAATATTAATGAAGGATGACTTCAAACCAGCAGTCCAACACCAGCGAAGGGTAAATCCCAAAATCCATGATGTGATCAAACAAGAGGTTCTCAAACTTCTTGATGCAGGATTGATTTATCCCATCTCTGATAGTCCTTGGGTTAGTCCCATTCACTGTGTTCCAAAAAAGGGTGGCATGACTGTTGTCACGAATGATGAAAATGAGTTGATTCCAACTCGATTGGTTACGGGGTGGCGTGTTTGCATTGACTATCGTAAGTTAAATGATGCCACCCGCAAAGACCATTTTCCTCTGCCTTTTATGGATCAGATGCTTGAGAGATTAGCAGGGAACGAGTACTATTGTTTCCTTGATGGTTTCTCGGGTTACTTTCAAATTCCCATTGATCCACAAGATCAAGAAAAGACTACCTTCACATGCCCTTATGGAACCTTTGCTTATAAACGTATGCCTTTCGGCTTATGTAATGCTCCAGGCACATTCCAGAGGTGTATGATGGCTATATTTACCGACATGATCGGTAAAACAATGGAGGTCTTTATGGATGACTTTTCGGTCATTGGGGATTCGTTCCAAGCATGTCTCTCCAATTTAGAAAACATGTTGAAACGGTGTAAAGACACCAATCTTTGTCTAAATTGGGAGAAGAGTCATTTTATGGTCAGAGAGGGCATTGTCCTCGGCCATAAGATATCAAAGAACGGGATTGAGGTTGACAGAGCTAAAGTTGATGTCATTGGTAAATTACCTCATCCCACTACCGTCAAAGGTATTAGGAGTTTTTTGGGTCATGCCGGTTTCTATCGTAGATTCATACAAGATTTTTCTAAAATCGCCCGGCCTATGACTCACCTCCTTGAAAAGGATGCTCCTTTTATCTTCTCACCAGAGTGCATCAAAGCTTTTGACATATTAAAGAAAAAGCTTACTGAGGCACCCATTCTAGTTGCCCCCGACTGGGATTTTCCCTTTGAGCTCATGTGTGATGCAAGTGATTTTGCAATCGGTGCAGTCCTGGGGCAACGAAAAGCCAAACATTTTCAGCCTATTCACTACGCAAGTAAAACCATGACTGAAGCTCAAACTCATTACACCACTACAGAAAAAGAATTATTGGCTGTGGTGTATGCCTTTGAGAAATTTCGGCCATATTTGATCTTGACAAAATGTGTAGTGTATACGGATCACTCGGCTCTCAAATATCTCTTTGCAAAACAAGATGCAAAGCCGAGATTACTCCGTTGGGTTCTCCTTCTGCAAGAATTTGATATCATTATACGTGATAAAAAAGGAGCTGAGAACCTAGCTGCTGATCATCTATCCCGATTAGAGAACCCACACCAAGATGTTTTCGAGAAAAAGGAAATAAATGAAACATTTCCTCTCGAGACACTCAATACGGTTACTTTTCGAGGAGATTCTACTACCCCATGGTTTGCTGACTTCGCAAATTACCATGCGGGTAACTTCATAGTGAAAGGGATGTCGACCCAACAGAAGAATAAATTCTTCAAGGATGTTAAACATTATTTCTGGGACGACCCCTACATATTCAAAATCTGTGCGGATCAAGTCATCCGACGGTGTGTTTACGGACAGGAAGCTATTGACATTCTCAAAGCTTGCCATGCTGGACCCACGGGGGGCCATCATAGTCCAAACTACACCGCCAAAAAGGTGTTTGATTCCGGGTTTTATTGGCACACAATCTATAAGGATGCCCAAGAACTCATAAGAACTTGTGAAGCTTGTCAGCGTCACGGTAATATTTCACAACGGAATGAAATGCCACAAAATGCAATTCAAGTCTGTGAAATCTTTGATGTCTGGGGCATCGACTTTATGGGGCCATTTCCATCATCTCGAGGAAACAAATACATTCTCGTGGCTGTTGACTATTTGTCAAAATGGGTTGAGGCAAAAGCTTTACCCACCAATGATGCCCGAGTTGTTGTAAAATTCCTGAAGTCTCTGTTTGCCCGTTTTGGAACCCCACGTGCTATAATCAGTGATCGTGGTACGCATTTTTGTAATGACAAATTTGACAAAGTCATGCAAAAGTATGGTGTAACTCACCGTCTTTCTACTGCGTATCACCCACAAACAAGTGGGCAAGTTGAAGTTTCAAATCGGGGAATTAAAAGAATCTTAGAAAGGACTGTAGGAGAAAATCGTGCATCCTGGTCGGATAAATTGGATGATGCACTATGGGCCTTTCGTACAGCTTACAAAACACCCATTGGGTGTACACCTTACAAGCTTGTGTACGGAAAGGCATGTCATCTACCGATCGAATTAGAGCACAAAGCCTACTGGGCCTTGAAACATGCTAACTTTGATCTTCAAACTGCGGGTGATCACCGAAAAGTTCAAATGAATGAACTAAATGAACTACGTGATCAATCTTACGAGAACTCTTTGATTTATAAAGAAAAGACAAAGAAGATTCATGACTCTAAAATCAAGAACCGCGTTTTCAACGTTGGTGATCGAGTCCTTCTTTTCAATTCCAGATTAAAGATTTTCTCGGGAAAACTCAAATCCCGTTGGTCTGGTCCATTCTCTGTTACAAAAGTTTATCCATATGGTACCGTTGAGTTATCTCAAAATGACGGACCAAAATTCAAAGTGAATGGTCATCGGTTAAAACACTACTTTGGAGAGGACATACCATTTATGGTTGTCCCGGATCTTCAAACATTCCCCATGAACCAATGAATGCGGGGATCGAGTCAAGCTAGTGACTCGGTGATCAAAAACATTAGCAAAACATGGGTTCTCACTCGTGTCTCTGTTTTCTTTCTATTTTCTACTACCTAGTGTGGGGGAGATGGTCCCTTCCACTTACTTCCCCGTAGACTTTTAAATTGCTTTTTCTCCCGGGCTGTTCAGGAGCACTTTATTACAGTTGGCCGTTCACAAGCGGTTAGCTAGCGTGATAAACCTGACTGTTCGGGAGGAATCAACTTAATTCGGGGTCGAGTCAAGCTAGTGACTCGGTGATCAAAAACATTAGCCCGCACCATATGGGTTTTCACCCATATTTCTGACTTCTTTCTATTTTCTACCACCCAAGTTTGGAGGAATGCCCCACAGGTTGTATATATGTAAGTATTTCAGTTCCAGTTGTTAAAAAAAAAAAAAAAAAAAAAAAAAAAAATATATATATATATATATATATATATATATATATATATATATATATATTTATAGAGGGAATTTGCATGCCGTAACGGCTTAAATGCAAATTAAATAAAAATAAAATAAATATGTATATAAAAATAATGGCTATTCAGTATTTTCCTTTTACGTTCTAAGTGTTGGTTTAACAGCCAGTTCTTTGAATATTGGGGGCAATATTCAGTTCTAAGTGTGGGGGGGAAATTCTAGCGAATTTTATCAAATGTATCATCTAGCACCCCCATTTTAGCCAAAATTTTAAATTTTTTTTTTTTTTTTTTTTCTCACTTAGAACTCAGAAAATGGTTATCAGTCCGCCATGTCTAACACACATAAGGATTGGCTAATCCCGGAGCAAACGGCTCTGGGTAAAGATGTATCAAATCCGTTTATGGCTTGCAATTTGCCAAAAATTGTATGGTTCTCGACTCACCATATCTTTAATTAGTGAAGAGTTGGCTAGCCCGCAAGTTTATGGCTTGTGGTAAAGGCTTTGGAATACCATAATTGGTAATCAGCTCACCAAAGATAATATTAATAATTTATCTAAGAGCTGGCTAGTCCAGAAGCAAACGGCTTCTGGTAAAGACAAATCAAACCCGTTGAAAGCTGATGGTTTGCTCAAAATCATTTGGCTATCATTGTGCCAAAGTATCACATACCAAAACAATGGCTAGTCCAGAAGCAAACGGCTTCTGGTAAAGACAAACCAAAACCGTTTACAGCTGGTGATTTGCTCAAAATCACATGGTTATCAGTGTACCATAGTTCTTACTTGAACTAAAACATTTGGCTACTCCAGAGGTGATGGCTTCTGGTAAAGAGATACATCCATTAAAAACTTCATAAAAGATTGCTAGGGACTAGCAATAGTTTAGTGTGGGGGATTGATGAGAGTGTAAATACTCATCATTTCTTTTACATTTGAGCTACAGAAACAGTCAAAAATACTTTAAAAAGTCTAAAAATGTATAAAAATATCATCTGACTGTGTTTTTATAAGTTTCAGGGAAAAACAAACAATAAATGGCATAATTTGCATTTTAGTCCCTGAACTTTCAAAATTTGGCAAATCCAGTCCCTAGAATCTAAAAAAGTGGAATTTATCATTCAAGGTCCCTAAAATAATCTTAATTGTCAAATTTGGTCCTTGAATGATTGTTTGAGCAAATATTACAAAAAGGTCCCTCAATTTTGAAAAGTGTCAAAAATGGTCCCTGGGTTATTTAAAATGGAAAATTAATAATTAAAACCCTTGTACTATTTAAACTTGGCAATATTTACCCTTGTGATAACTTTGGAATAATTACAGGATGGTCCTTGGAATTTCAGAAATGACAAATTTGGTCCCTATGTTTAACCAAATCCGGATCTAAACTATCCCTAAAAATCCAAACCCAATATTCACTAAACCCAGCCTACCCAATTACCCAAGCCCAAACACAAATAAGCCCAACCCCCATCTGAGTTTAAAAACTCAGTCAAACCCCCTTTGACCCGTCTCTTTCCCACTCACCCCAGCCATAACCAGTCATCCCCCCAGCTGGCTCATCCACCTCATCCCCCCTCCTCAACACTCCACCTAACATGCCAAAACCAATTAATGCATCCCTCCCACTCCCCAATAGCAAAATCAGAGATTAATCACCAATTTCCACTTTTCCCGCCAAAAGTGCCAAATGGTCAAATCTGATGAATTCTTGGAAATCAATGGCTCAGATGAGGTGGGAAGTACTCAGAGATGTCGACAAGAAGGTTAGAGGCTATAAAGAGCAGAGGAGAGAGTGTGTATCAAGATATCTAGAGTAATTTAGTTTTATTAATGTCGAATTATTAAATTTCAAGTTCTTAGTTTAATTTTAATCTTGCAAGTGTTGTAATTTATGTTTTCAGAGTGTTATAAACCTTTTCTAATAATTAATTTCAAGTTTCAGTTGTTATCTCAGTTTATGCCATTTCTACTTTTATCTCAAAAATCTAATTAAGCTGTATTGTTGTTGTTGTTTGTTTATATTGACTCATAAGTAAACATAAGCTCCCATATAGCTTATTAAAGCTATTAGTAATCAGTAAAACAAGTTTAGTAATCAGAAAATCAAAAATACAAAAACAGTCAACAAAAGTCAAAGTTTCATGATCATGGTGATTAATGCTGGAGCAGGGTAAATATTGGATTGCCCTGGGTTAGTGAACCTGAGGAGGTTCTATAGGAGTGATTCATTGGTCCTTGTTCTTGGATTTTAGCTGGAAAGCAGTTGTAAGCATTTCCAAGGAATTTTGCATTTTACTTTTTAAGTTGCTTTTAAGCTTTGATCTTCACATTTCTGTGTTTCTTAGTTGTTGTTGAGTAGGTTTATGCTATAAAACACTTTGCTTGTTCATTAAAAATCTTAGTTGTTAAAAATTTCATTTTGGCAGTCAAAAAATTGCATATTTGTTGTTTCTGAGTATCATGCTTGTATGGCTGTTGGTTTATGTTTCTTTAGTCCTAAGATATGATACCATAAGTTCTCAAATTATAGTTGTGGTTTAAATCTCTGAATTCACTTGAAAATCACCATTTCTGAGTTTGAAAGGGGTGTTTGGATTTGCTGAATCAGTAGGTCTATAGGGTTTGTTTGTTGTTGTTTGCTGTTGTAACTTGGTTCACTAGGGTCTATTAGCTCAGTTCTAGCATAAAATTCAGTAGTCAAGAGTTAAAAAGTCAAAATTGTATTTAAATCTTCATCACAGTTAACTGTGATTGGATTTGAGTTCATGATTGTTCAAAATCATTTCATAAGTGTGTAACCTTGCTTGATCTAGTTTCTTTTAGACTTATTACATCAATATCAGTCCATTAGAACTAATCAAATCTCACCAAAGTCAAAACTTCTACTTTTCTGCAAAAGTCAACTGCATCAGCAGAAACATGGTTCTGAGCAGCTGAACTTGTGCTCAATTGGAGTACAATTGGTGTGATTCTCATAGGGCTTTTGTGATTTTTAGATAGCCCACTAGGCTAGCTAAGTTTTGCCCCCCTTAGGTTGCCTTTTAGACAGCTTATTGAGTGCTTAATCTAGCCCTCAAGTTTGCCTGTTCAGCTGAATTTTCTGTTTTGATTTTCATAGCAGTCAAGTGTGTAGTTTGCTCAAATCTTGTGCTTATTTGCATATTCAAGTTGTTCTGTGTTTAATATTGTTGTTTAATCCATTCCTGAACTTTTGGGAATTTTTGGATTCCATTTAGCTTATTTTGGGCTTATTAGCTTATTGCTTATTAGCCCAAATCTGCTTATTAGGCCTTGTCAGCTTTTCATTTTATTTTTCTTATCTTTCTAATATTATTTTAGAATTATCTGTAATTTTTCATAATTTTCTGATCAGTTTTAATATTTTTAATCATTTTAAGTAGTTTTTAATAGTAATTTAATCATAAAAAATAGAAAAATAATCAAAAAAAAATATAATTCCAATTTTCATAATTTTCTTTTGTCATTTTTAATCTAGTAAAAATATAAAAATATTTTTAGGACTTAAAAACAAACGAAATAGAAATATAGTGATAGCTTCTATTTAATAGAATTTATCTTTTTAAATTTTAATTAAGTAATTTTCATTTTTATAATTTTCTTATCTTTTTATTACCTTAGAGTATTTATATAAAAAATTTTCAGATTTTTGTTTGATCTTTTAGTATTTATTAGAATTTTAATTAGTTTAAATAATTATTAAATAGTTTTTAATTAATAATAATTAATTAATAAGTTAAATAAATAATTTTCTTTTTCCAATAATTTTCTTTTATTATTAGGATTGTAAAAATATAAATTTCATATCCGTAGGCTGTTTATTTCTTAAAACTCACTTTTTATTTCGTACGTTTACGTTTATTTAAATTTAAACGTACGCTTTTAGGTTTTTATACGTTTTTAGTTAATTTGGTTTCCAGTTCTTGTTTATATAGCTTGGTTAAAGCTATTTTCTTATCTCATTAGTGTAATCAAAATCATAATCCCTTTTCTGTTCATTAACACTTGATCACAATCCGTTTTTAATCACAATTTCACACTTCGCTGGGACTTAAACGACCCGGGGATAAAACTATACTCCTTGGATTATTGCATTGTGTCCTTGATAGTTTGACTTTGTTTAACCACATCAGTGGTTGATTTAAGTAGACTGTTCAGAGCCAATCCTACACTAACCTACTTTATTCAATCTCTATATCAAAATGAATTTTCCATTCGACCAAATAATCAAATCCGCAACATATAACCTCTCCAATATTAATTAATCCTAACATTAATTCTTATATTGACTCTATGTTAAAAAAAAAAAAAAAAATCCATACGACACTAACAAATCTGAAACTGCCAACAGTATTATCCCAACGCAAACCATAACCAAACACAACATCACTAACCCTAAATATTCTCAACTCGCCGTGAGTCACGGCTCGGCTATACGCCGACTGTCGCAACAGTGACCAACCATACGGACTCCAAATTAATATTCAATCTCAACAAAACCATACCACATCAAAAGAAATACTAGTAACAAAAGAACAATAAAATATCAAAAATAATCTAACCCTCACCGAGTCAACCGAGTTAACTGAGTCACACCGAGAAGGGGAGGGGGTTCCACACGAGGGTTTTATACCATTTTTATATCCATTTTTATCAATAAATCATATTTAGTTTCTGATTAAATAAATAAATAAAAATTATTTAGATTAGGGTTTTGAATAAATTCAATAAAAATGTAAAAGAGGGCGCGTGGGGTAGATTTACCGAAAGAGAAGGTGGCGTGGGTGGGTAGTGGTGGCTCGGTGGTGAAGGCAGTAGCGGTGGTGAAGGCAGGCGCGTGAGGGTGGTTGTGGTGGGAGCCAAGGGCTCAAACTTTCCAGAAATGGGTAAAAACGGCCGATCTATTGATCCGGCAAAGAAAATAACTCGCCGGAAAATTTTCCGATGGCCAGAATATTTGCCGGCAGTGGGGGACGCCGGCGAGTAGAGAGAGAGGGAAGAGAGAGAGAGAGTGAATATTGAAATGAATTATTTTATTATTTTAGGAGTTTATATACTTTTGAGGGAGGGACTGAAAGTGAAATTTTGAGATTGAGGGGTGTGAAATAGAAAAGTGGGGCGGAGGGACCATTATTGTCTCTTTGGCTAATCTTTTGCAATAAACACTGTGAGACCCATTTGGCATACAAAACGGACTCGAAAATTAACGAAACTTGCGCCATTGTTCACGAAATAATTTTTACAGTCAAAACGAGTAGAAATATGCAATATTTTCAAAAATCAATATTTTTGGCAATTACGATACGTTTTGTGCTTTCTAGGTTGTGCCGATTCACTAAAAGGGACAATATTCTCGTTTCTCATAATATCTCTCGTTTCTCAAGCCCAAATAAGTGCAATGAAAAGTTTAAGTTCTCAGGTAACGCAAAGTTTTAAAATAATTGGCTAGTAAGGTTATGGAAATTTACCGGGTGTTACAGCATACACATCATATCTGGAAATCCGTCCCAGATTTTAGTTTAACTTATCAGTTCCGGTTTCAAATAGGTTTAAAAGCTAAGGAAAAATCAAAATGATTGTTTTGGCTCGTAAAACAAGTTTAAGAAATTTGTCGGTTGTTACATCACAAACCCCTAAAAAGGAATCGCGTCCTTGCGATTTAATTCAAGTTACCCGATGAATCGGTGTTGGTGAAAAGGTGGTGGTACTAGTAACATATTCGGGCTTCTCCGGACTGTTCTAAGGGTCTCTTCTTGCCCATGGATTAGTACTTAAGTGGTCTTCCATAAGTTGTCTTCTTCTAGTGTTTTGGCGTGGTACAATGATTCCTGGAGTAAGGTTAATAGAGGGAAACAGTTTAAATCTTAACTACACGGTGTTTCAAAATTTTGCCAGCGTGGTCTCTTCTCAAATCCTCACGGTCTTATTTCCAAGGTAGGGTTTATATTATGGTGATGCAACGTTCTTAGCCCGATACATGTAAAGTTATAAAATGGCGGGGTGACTCAACTTCAGAATTTGTTCCGAAATTGAGCATTTTTCCCTCTTCAGAGGAATGGATGAAATTTTTGTTTGAAAATCTTATCCGAGTAAGTGTTTTCACGGTTTTAACCAAAATAACTTTCCAGGCATTTCAATTTTTCTTTGTTGGGAATTTACAGTTGCGTAAGATGACATAGCTTTACAAGATTCTATAAGCTTGCAAAAATCGGGTTTTCATTCGTGGTATGGGTAAAACTCTGCGTTTGATATTTCGCAGCAAAAGTTTGATAAGGGTTGACCAGAAGAATTTAATCCTCAAAATATGCATTTCAGAAAAATGTAAGAATATCTATGGTTTCCAAGGTTGACCTAAAAGCATTTTTAAGAAAGATCCTTCAGAAAAAAGTAAGAATATCAAAGAGAAAGGCAGTTGAGTATATACGTCCATCTATGTTTCTAAATATCCGAAGGAATGGTCCAGTTGCCAATGTTGAGCGGGTTCAGTGTTCAATATCAGGCGATGCTCAAAGGTGCAAGTATCCAACCTGCTTAAATGGTACTAAACGGTATTATGACCGAAATTTTTGTACTGACGGTCCGGAAGGGATAATTCAGTGCTAAGGGGTACCATGACACTAACGGTCGCATTAGTAATCTGAGAGGTCTGAATCAGCCTGATACTTTGTTGAGAAAAGTCCTTTCTGCTTACATGATGAGGTCGAGTATCAATGGTTGCTGGGTAGACTAAGATGTTTTGGCATCCCAGTGTAGGAGTCGCGTCACATAAAAGGAAATCAGAGATTTACAATGAAGCGGTTTACATAAAAGAAAGGGGGTTTCGAGTCTGTGTCGTCTAGAACTCCTAGAGAGTAAAATGTCTTGAGAGTAATGGTGTATTGACAATCTAGTTCAGTGCATGTACCACTAGTAAGGGAATCTAGTTGCAGGGAACGAATGCGGTGACTTATTCAGGGATGAGACAGTATCAAAGCTTGGTAGGTCCACTCCTAAGGTTTTGATCTATTTTCAAAATAAAATGTTGGTTATTCGATTTATGTAGTAATAGAATGAAAACACCTTTCATAGAGGTAATTGGTTCACTTGGTGGTTGTAAAATACTTTTTAAAATAGTTTGTAGAATAGCTTATATAGTGATAGAGAACTACTTATTAATTATAAAATGATAACCAAAATTATAGTTAAGTTTATGAAGTATTAGGAATATAAAGATCGGGTTACACAACAACTTATGAGGTGATTTGTAAGAAAATGCACAGGTTATTGAGAAAATTATTTGTTATCTGTAACATATCAGTAAAGTTGTGGTTTACTTATTGATTTGGTACCAAAACGGCTCGTCGGGTGATAGTAAAATGGTTTTGGGAAGTAATGGCTAAATAATCTATAAGTAATAGTAACACAGTTTTGTTGTTTTCAAGTGAAACAGTGGCTAATTCAGCTTGCGGAGGAGTAAAATGGTTCATAAGGCTGTTGTAAAACTTGTAGAGTAATTGCAACATAGTTTACAAAATTTCTGTGAAGTTGTTCGTTAGTTTAGGAAATAGTAGTAAGGTAGCGAATTGGTTAACTTCTTAATATTAGGATAGTTGGTATAACATGTTGTAAAACAATTTATAGAGTAGCAGGAAAAACAATTCATTATTTATAAAATAGCAGTAAAATCGCAGTTTGTGACATATTGGTAAATAGGAAATCGATTTATAAAATAATTGATGGAATGATGTTAAGAAATCGGTTTATTTTTTATAAAATAGTGGTAAGATCAAACTTTTTGTTTTTAGAATATAGTAGTAAAACATATTGCAAAATGACTGCAAAACGGTCGGTAAAATAATTGAAAATGGCTTCTATTTTAGATAACGACACTGTCCTATATGGACTAGATTTGTAATTACTAAATGCTCAAAATTGTGAAAATATCAAATGTACTTGGAGTATGACGGTTTGTAGAAGTTGAAATAGAACAATATTGCTTAAGTGCGTAATTAACCAAAAAGAAAATGAGTCCAAATATAATTTTTTAGAATGCAGTAAGTTGCAAATGTAAGTGTGACTAGGTTAAGCATGTACGGGGTTAAGGTAGTGATTTGAAACTATTTATATTGCGGCTAATGTGTCTTATTCTTGGTGATTATTAAAACAAGAGTGTTTGGAAAGTAAAACATGTTTCAAGATGTGTGGAAAGGATAACAATTGCTAATGTGAGTGCTATAGTTGACGACCTGTGGGTTATGGGCCTACGGTCAAAGTGTAACGGTGTGAAATGGTTGATGGTCTTTCGAGGTAAATGGTTTATGTTGGGAATTCTGCTAAGGACGAATTCTGCTGAAGGTTACTGCTGACGGAATCTGCTGAAGTGTTGGATTCTGCTGAAGAAGTGTTTCTGCGGAAGTAAAGATTCTGCGTAGTTTGTTTCTGCTGATATAGATATTCCGCGTATTTTGTTATTCGTTAGGATATGCACGAGCTTTATTAGGAAACTATTATGATTATCTTGTTTAGCTTTTAGAAGATATGTTTCTTGTGAAACGGTTTAGGGTTTCTAGTGAAACTGTTTAGGGTTCCTTGTGTATAAAAGGAACACATTATTATGTATGATGTACGAGTTTAGAAAAACAAGTTCTTAGTATTAATCAAAGATCCATTGAGGATCAATCGTTCTTAGTTATCTGTGTTCTTGCTTGTGTTTAATTTCTGCTTTAGAATACAAGTATTAGAGACTTTCTATTAGTGTGTTTGTGATTACATAGACATTACTAACGATCCACGAGCGCTCAAAGATCTATCAGGGTCTTAGGTTTAACAAGTGGTATCAGAGTCTCGGGAGAGTCTCTGTGATACTAAGAACATCTTTTCTTTTACACCCTCTCAATCAAAACAACCAAAACAATGCCTGGATCAGACGATGGATCAGAAGTCAACAACAACCATAACACCACATCTTCATCTTTTCAACAACTCACTCTCACCAACAGCAATGCAAAGTTCCCATACCTCAAGAAGGAAGAATATGAATTGTGGGCTATGAAGATGCAGAACTGGATCACTAATGTTGATTGGATTCTTTGGGAAATTGTCAAAAAGGGAAATACTTTGAAGAAGCACATCAAAGATGCTGATGGTGTAGTTACCATAGTTGATCCTCAAACTGCTGAAGAGATTCTTACTGTACAGAGAGAGAATAAAGTTAGATCTATTCTCCTTCAGGCTATTCCAGATGATCACATTGGTGATTTTCACTACATGGAGGATGCAAAGGACATCTGGATGGCCATCAAGGCTAGGTTTGTTGGGAACGATGAGTCAAAGAGGATGAGGAAATCAATCTTGAAACAGTAGTTTCAAGAATTCCAAATCTCTGAGGAAGAAGGTATTCACAAGGGGTATGACAGGTTTCATAAGATTTTGAGTCAATTGAATCAGCTGAAGGCCAGGCCAGACAATGAGGATTGCAATGCAAAGTTCTTGCGATCTTTACCTCCATCTTGGCTGCATGTGAGCATTGCACTCAAAGCTAAAGGTGGACTGGATATGCTCTCTTTTGATGATCTCTACAACAAGCTTAAAACTCTTGAGCCTGATGTTAGAAGTCCCATTCGTTCATCCACTCCCAGTTACTCAGCCTTTGTTAGCACCACCTCCAATAAGATGAATCAAGCTTCAAGCCCAAGTTCCTCAGCATCATCTTCCTACAACAACACCAGACCAAATTCACAACCAAAGTCTAGTGGTGTATTAGAAGATGTTATTCAATCTTTTGTTGCTGATTATGATCATCAGCAGCAACTTGCTTTTGAGGATTTTGATCAGGTGGATCCTCTGGATATGGAAGAGATGAACTTGAAGTGGCAGGTGGCCATGCTCTCAATGAACATCAAAAGGTTTGAGAACAAGTCAGGGAGAAAGTTTGGTTTCAAGGGAAGAGACCCTGCTAGATTTGACAGGAGGAAGGTCAAATGCTACACATGTGGTCAGATGGGTCACTTCTCAAGAGAATGCAAGGATAGAAAGACTGGTGATGAGGTTAGGTATTCTACATATCAGCAGAATCAGGTGAAAGATGGATCTGCCAAAGCTTTGGTCACTCTGGATGATCATGTCAACTGGAAGGTGCATGAGCCTGAGAATGATGAAACTTCTGGTTCTGAGTTGAGTGTATTGCTGGCCAACTGTTCTACAGAGGATCAGCATGATCAAGTTGCCTTTATGGGCATCTCTCAGGTACATAATTGTGTTTTTGGTTGTAGTGAAAGATATAATGAACTTAAGGAGGCTTATGATGAATTGAAACCTAAATATAATAAATGTTATGTAGAAGTTGAGTCTTTGAAACAGGCTTTAAAAACTCTAGAAAAACAAAAGGTTTGGTTTCAAAAGAATCAGCTTGCTTATGATGAAAAGATAAGGGTGTTAGAAATTGATTTGAAATGTACTAGAATTGATTTAAAACGTACTGAGAAAGAAAAAGCTGATGTAGAATCTGAAAACCAAGTACTGAAAGAGAAATTAGAGAAGGAAATAGCTAATCATAACATTTGGTTAATGTCAGGTGATAAGTTATCTAACTGTCTCTATAATAGTCAACCTGTAAACTCTAGTATAGGTTTAGGCTTTAAAAAATATGTTGGTTTAGAGGCTAGGGATTATAAGGGTAAATCTACACCAGCAGGCTTAGCAAATTTTGTTAAAGAAGGAAAATTACATGCTGTACCTGGACCTATTAGAGGAGAACACATGCCCTCAAACACCACCACCACAGACTTTGATGGATCACACCATCTTTATGGCAAAAAGTCAAGTGACTTGCCAGACCCTGATTGTAATTCTACTGACTTTGTCTCTTGTTCTTCTAGTGACAAGTTCTCTGACCAAGGGTCTACAACCAGTTGTGATTCAAGTGAAAAGTCAGACCTTCCCAAGACCTCACCCAAGACCTCACCAAAGCCTACACCCAAGACTCCCTACAAGCCTGTTAGAGTTGTTGCTGATGAATCAAATTCAAAGACAGTTTCCTCTAAAGACTTTTCATTTAATTCTTTGCAAAATAATGATTTTAATTCTGTCAAAAACAATTCTGTTAATGTTAGTAGTTTGAATACTTTTGCATGTAATGGAACATCTTTCACTTTTAATAAATCTTCTAAAAAGAAGAAATGTTTTGTTTGTGGAAGTAAATTTCATTTGATTAAGGATTGTAATTTTCATGAGCAAAGAATGGGTGTATGTGCTGATCAAAATAAACATAGACCAATGTGGAAAAATGTTAATGAAATACCACCATATTTTCCACAAGCAACTCATAAGACCAGCAATTCTGCTGATAGACCTTCTCTATCTTCTTGGAGAAGATGTGTTGCTAGACCATATGTGAGACCAACTAGTTCATATTTTCAGAATGGTTATTGGCCTGGATTTATTGACCCAATGTATGTGGGTAGAGGATATTGGGATACTGCTGTTAAGCCCTCAGCAGGTTGTTTTTGGACTAAAAAGGGACCTAATTTTCATAGCAGGTCCAAGAACAATGGTGGATCTTATACATCTACATGGCCTAACTCTTATGATCCACAAGGCAGGCTCAAGTCAGTAATGACTTGAGTCTCCCAAGTGTACTTATATTTTGTATATTTTTGTTCTTGTTGTAGGATCATCCTCTGAAAAGTAAAGAAGTAGGCATAGTAGATAGTGGTTGTTCCAGGAGTATGTCAGGAAACATAGAGATGATGCATGATTTTGTACCCATTGAAGGAGGAGGCAATGTGACCTTTGGTGGAGGAGATGGTAGAATCACTGGGAAAGGAACCATCAGAACACCTAATTTGGACTTTGAGAATGTGTATTATGTGAAGGAACTGCAACATTTCAACTTGTTCTCAGTATCACAAATTTGTGACACCAAGAACAAAGTATTCTTCTCTAAGGATGAATGTCTTGTGCTCTCTAAAGACTTCAAACTTCCAGAAGATACAACAATTCTGCTGAGAGTTCCCAGAAGTTACAATTTATACACATTCAATTTGAATGATGTTCAACCTGAAGGTGACCTAACATGTTTGGTGGCTAAAGCATCCCTGGATGAGTCTACAAAGTGGCATAGAAGGATGGCTCATGTAAATTTCAAGACCATTAACAAGCTTTCTAAACTTGGTCTAGTTCATGGACTTCCTTCCAAAGTCTTCACCAATGAGCACAATTGTGTTGCCTGCAACAAAGGAAAGCAACACAGAGCCTCATACAAAGCCATTACAGCTGTGAGCACTATCTCAGAACCTCTTCAGTTGCTGCATATGGATCTCTTTGGTCCAACTCAAATCAGAAGTATTGATCACAAGTACTTCTGCCTGGTAATCACTGATGGCTATAGCAGGTTTTGTTGGGTATTCTTTTTGAAAACTAAAGATGAAACATCTCCAATTTTAAAAGAATTCATTACCCTTGTTGAAAACCAGCTAAATAAAAAGGTTAAAGGTATTAGGTGTGATAATGGGACAGAGTTCAAAAATGCTGTTTTAATAGAACTTTGTCAGTCTAAAGGGATAAAAAGGGACTATAGCAATCCAAGAACCCCACAGCAAAATGGGGTTGCTGAAAGAAAGAATAGGACCTTAATAGAGGCAGCAAGATCCATGCTTGCAGACTCTAAATTACCCACTATGTTCTGGACTGAAGCAGTAAGCACTGCTTGTTATGTTTTGAACAGGGTATCCATCACTAGACCTCATTTCAAGACACCTTATGAACTTCTCACTGGGAAAGTTCCTGATATTCATTATCTCAAACCTTTTGGATGTCAAGTGACCATTTTGAACACTAGTGATCCACTGGGAAAGTTTGATGAGAAAGCTGATGAGGGGTATATTGTGGGTTATTCAGCACATAGTAAGGCTTATAGGGTATATAATTTAAATGCTAAAAAGATTGAGGAGACCCTTAACCTGAGATACCTAGAAGACAAGCCTAATGTTCAGGGTCAAGGTCATGCTTGGTATTTTGACCTGGATTACTTAACTGATTACTTGGGCTATACTAGATATGTTGCTAACCAATCTGCAGGTTCTCAAGAGTCTCCCACTAACAATGCAGGTACCCTGGATGATGACTCAGATAGTGAGTCTGAGCATGATGAACAAACAATTGTTGTACCTTCTTTTTCTCCTAACCATTTTGCAGGTGATAGCTCTAAAGAAACTTCTGATGAGATTGAAGATGAGTCACACTATGCAGAGGACCTTGCTAGACTCAAGAAGCAGGAGCATGCAGCCAATCAAGAAGCTGAAAGACTTGGTGTGGAGTCAGCACAACCAGTCAGTGGAAACCAGGATTCTGCTGACAGTTCTTCTGTTTCCCCTGACATCACCAATTCTGCTGACAGTTCTCCTGAAGGTTCTCCCATTTCTCCTAGTGTGTCCACAGACTTTGAAGAGCCATACACACGTTTTCCAAGTCCTTCTGATCTTGGGAATCACCAACCCAAAGCTGGAATCTTCAACTCAGCCTCCAATGACAGTGATTTTGGACCCAATGTGAACAATCTTGACACCACAATTGATGTCAACCCCAATGCTACCAAAAGGATCAACATTGCTCATCCCCAATCCAATATTCTTGGTGATCCTCAAGCACCTGTTAGAATTAGAAGTACTGTGAAAAGTTCTAAGTATGGTCAAGTTGCTTTTCTTTCCTATGTCTCAAATCAGCAAAGGGACAATCACACAGACTTTAAGCATTGTCTGTTTGCTTGTTTTCTTTCTCAAGTGGAACCAACCAGTGTTACTCAAGCTCTTGAAGACTCAAGCTGGATTGAAGCAATGCAGGATGAGATGCAACAATTCCAGAATCAGAAGGTTTGGATACTGGTACCACTACCTGAAGGGAAGATTGCAATTGGGACAAAATGGATTTTGAAGAATAAAAGAGATGCCATGGGTATTGTGGTCAAAAACAAAGTAAGATTGGTAGCACAGGGATTCAGACAAGAGGAAGGAGTTGATTATGATGAAGTTTTTGCACCTGTAGCTAGAGTTGAGGCCATTAGAATCTTCTTGGCCTATGCATCTTATATGGGTTTCATGGTATATCAGATGGATGTGAAAGGTGCTTTTCTGTATGGTGAAATTGAAGAGGAGGTTTATGTCACTCAACCCAAAGGTTTTGAAGACCCAGATAATCCAAAACATGTTTACAAGGTTGTAAAAGCTCTCTATGGACTACATCAGGCACCAAGAGCTTGGTTTGCTAGGCTTTCTGCATTTCTGCTGAAGCATGGATACAGAAGAGGTGCCATTGACAAAACACTCTTCATTTAGAAGAATTCCAGAGACATCATTCTTGTGCAAGTTTATGTGGATGACATTATCTTTGGCTCCACTAAAGAAGCATGGTGTAGAGAATTTGAGGAATTGATGAAGGGAGAATTTCAAATGAGTGCTATGGGGGAGCTTACTTTCTTTTTGGGTTTACAAGTTCAACAGAAACAAGATGGTATCTTTATCAGTCAGGATAAATATGTGAAAGATATCTTAAAGAAGTTTGATATGGACAATGTCAGAACTGCCACTACACCTTATGAAGCTCCAAAACCAAAGAACAATCTTGAACCAGATCCTGCAGTGAATGTTCACCTATATAGATCCATGATCGGTTCATTGATGTACTTGACAGCTTCAAGGCCTGACATCACATTTTCTGTGAGTGCTTGTTCTAGACATCAGGTCACTCCACTTACTTCCCATTTGAATGCAGTCAAAAAGATCTTCAAGTACCTCAAAGGCCAACCCAACTTAGGTCTTTGGTACCCAAAAGAGTCTCCTTTTAAGTTGGAAGCATATAGTGATAGTGATTATGCTGGTGCAAATCTGGATAGGAGATCCACAACTGGAGGTTGCCAATTTCTTGGAAGAAGATTGATTTCTTGGCAATGCAAGAAACAAACTATTGTTGCTACCTCATCTACTGAAGCAGAGTATGTTGCTGCTGCCAATTGTTGTGGACAGGTTCTTTGGATACAAAATCAATTATTGGATTATGGGTTTAATTTTATGAACACCACAATCTTTATTGATAATCAAAGTACCATATGCATTGTCAAAAATCCAGTTTTTCATAATAGAACTAAGCATATTGAAATCAGGCATCATTTTATAAGAGATGCATATGAAAAACATTTGATTAAGGTGGTTAAGATTCACACAGATGATAATGTGGCAGATTTATTGACTAAGGCTTTTGATGGACCTAGGTTTCAACACTTAGTTGTCCATATTGGGATGGTTAAACCTTAAATGCTAAGTTTGAGGGGAGGCATAAGCCTCAGGGGAGGCATATGCCTCAGGGGAGGATTGTTGTTGTAAAATTTGTAATATTTTGTAGATTATGTTTGCTAACACACTAACCAACTAATGTACTTTAAGTTTTGTATGGTTTGGTTTGTTTGCTATTATGTGTCTGTTTTGCAGAATGCCTTGATGTGTAGTTGCTGATCTTAAGTTGAAGTTCACCAAGATTGGTTAAATGGGACATGGTCAAGTAAGCTTAAAGAGTGTTTCTACTGAATGGAAATGCTGAAGCACAGTTCAAGTGATAATCATTGAAAGATAAAAGAGAAGTTGTTCATTCATTCAAAAGAAATTATAGCTTACAAACAACTTCAAATTAAAATAAAAGACCATTCCTATACAAGATAACCTACACAGACTCTAGATACTATAATCATGATTTCAAAAGCTGTTGGAGATGCATGAGCAAGAATGAAGATGCTGAAGAACCTAGTTTTATATCTTTGGTCCTTGGCAACATCTCATCATCACCTACACCATTTTACCCTTTCCTTTTCCGGTCACCTCTGCACCCTTGCCCTTTCCTTTGTTTCTATGGTATGAAACACCAGACCTTGGAGCAGGAAGACCAATAACCTCCTCCCTTGTCACTGGAAGTGGTGGATTTCTGGTGTGTGGCCTAGGTTGGGGTTGTGAAGGTTGGGGACTCTCTCCACCTGCTGTTGCTGCTTCCCTCTCCTCTTCCACTCTCACCAATCTATTGAAGATTGGCTCTAGACGCTCTGTGGAGTCATCAGAGCCCCTAGATGAATCACTTGGATTCTCCACACTATCATCTTCAGATGAAAGGAGAAAGGGGGACTTCAAAGGACGAGGTTCATCTTGATAGGGGTATCGAAATAACGGACGAGTATCCTCAGTGGATGATGATGATGATGATGATGAAGTTTTGGGCGGGTTGTTTGGTCTGCTTGATGAGCCCACATCATGTTTTCTCTTTCGGCCTTGTTCTTTGGTAAGACCATACCTTCTATGGGAAGGTCGTAAGGATGATTGGGAGGCTTGGTGTTTTGGTGGTGAGTGGGGAATATTATCTCCTGAGTCTGCTGATGACTCAGAGGTGAGATCAATTACTTCTGGCTGGTTGTTCATGGTGTTGATGATTGATTTTGGTTGAATGAGGGTTTGATGGTAAATTGGGGTTAATTGATATGTGCGGATTGTGATTTGGGGTTATTTTATAGACGGAGTTACGGATTGAAGGTAATGTGTAATGGTTACTTACCCTAGATATTTTTACCAAAGGGTGATTCTGCTGATTGACTTCTCACTTCAGCAGATTGACCGTCATTTCTGCTGAAGTGTTAATTTTGAATGTTGGAGTTACTTTACACGTCAGATCCGGTCAACAATTAGTTCCGATAAATTTTGACCATGATTGGGTAACTTCTATTTATAACCTACTTCATATAATCTTCGCCCAAAATCAACTGATTCTCTCTTCGACCAATTTAAACCCATTTTCCATTCACTTAATTCATACCCTATCTCTCATAATTTCTTCAATGGAGGCCCTACAATTTAAGAAGGATCACAACAAAGTAGCTTTTCTGGGAAAAGCAAAGGGACATGAAATGTATGAACCTATGGTGGATTTCTTGAAGCGTTTCAAGATTCACTTTGCACTGACTCATTATCCGGATGTGGTACAAGAATCTTTGGTCAAGCCATTTTGGGCATCTGCTGAAAAACGTTCAGACACAGAGATAGTTGCAATGATTGATGGAGCAGAGTATGTGGTAACTGAGTCGTTGATTAGGACAAGATTGCAACTGGAAGATGAAGATGGTGTTTATCACACCAACTCTGGTGAGATACTTGCTGGGTTGAGAGCTGCTGGTTACCAAAGTACGGATACAGTTATGTGGCTCAAGAACAAGTTTTGCCCAATGTGGAGGTTTTTGGTGCACACATTGCTTCAGTGCATCAGCAACAAGTCTGGAGGATGGGATCAATTCTCCACCCAATTGGGTTGTGGTATAGTATGTCTATCACAGGGTTTAACTTATAATTTCTCTAAGTTTATTTTTGATAATATGGTTGAAAATATTCAAAAGAAAAAGCATAAGTTTCTCATGTACCCTAGATTTCTTCAAATAATTTTAGACGTAAACACCCAAGACAGAGGCCATTATCCCATAGGAGCTCTTAGTGCTAAATTATTTGCTTCAATGAAAACTCACTATGTTGGGGCACATCACCCTCTGCTACCAGCTATGTTGCCACATGGCAATGATGATGCTGATGAGGGTAATGCTGCTGGTGCTCCACCATCTCCCAATGCTACTGATGATGGTACTCCATCATTTCCAAGTGTTACTGCTGATGGTAATCCATCAGTGGAAAGGGATGAGGGTCCTTCCACAACTGCTGAAGCACCAATTGTTTCTCCTGATCAACCTACACCTTCACCTTTACCTGTTTCACCTAGACCTAGTCCTAGTCCAACACCAACTCATAATGCTCCTGATGAGCTTGTTCCTGAGGTTGAGGAGACAATTCAGTCTCTTGATACCCAAGTGCCTACACCTCTTGAATATGAGACTAACAGACTGTCCACTCCTAGCCCTTTTAGAGAACCAATTGATGAAAGCACTCCTACTTTTGAGCATATACATGTTTCTTCTGAAAGGCCCAATGAAGCTCCCTTTCCACTGAGAAATCTGCTGGTGGAGCTGAGGACCCTATTACTCTCACTTCTCTGTATAATTTGCTCAACAGGAATGTTCAAGAAATTGAGAAGTTTAAGAAGGAGCTTGCAGATACCAAATCTTCACTTTGTGGTGAGATTGTGGTGTTGAAAAAGAAGATTCAGGAGTTAGAAGTTCAAGTTGGGCAGACAAAGAAAAGGAAGTTTGTGTATGTCTCTGATGAAGAACAAGAAGATGTACAGTTGGATTCTCTTGAGATATTAGCTGAAGCGGCTCAGCAGACTCATACTTCTTCACCCAAAGCTGCTGAATCATCACAACCAAAAGAGCAGATCAAGTTCTGTAGAAAGAGGGGAAGACATTATTTGAGCAAGGATTCTAAGATGCCAAGTTTGAATGTTGTTCAAGAACAAGTTGATGGTGATCATTTTCAGGCTGATGAATCAATGATTGATGTTGCTTCTGCTGGTATCACACCTTCTGAAGTTTCTTCTGAAGTATTTGTTGCTGGGAGATCTTTTGTCTTGAATCCTGATGTTGAGGTTTCTACTCCACATGTTGATACTACCACTCAACATGTTTCTGCTGATGCTTCTCTTGGTGTTTCTTCTTCGACTATTGACATGGTTCCTATTGTTGATATCTCTCATAATGATTCTTCTGATGAGCCTGCTACTCAAGTTCCAAGTGTTGACATCTCTGGCAATGAGCAAGGAGTGATGGTAGATGAAGATCTTGGTACAGATCTTGTAAGTGACAAAGAGAGGAAGGAGCAAGCTAGACTGGTGAAAGAGTATGAGGATATGATGAAGAGTCAAGCATTGGCACAACAGATAACAGCTCAGTTTATTGCAAATTTGCCTCCTGAAAGGCAAAGAGAACTGGATGAGCAATCAGTTCATTTTACTGATGAGCAATGGGATTCTTATACTCTACAAGCTGCTTCCAATTCTACTTTGGCTCAAAGCATCTTGGGAGCTGATTTTGATAGTAACAACTTTGTTGCATAAATGGTAGCTCTTAGTCAACAAAAGAAGAAAGCTGCAGCAGAAAAGAGAAAGGCTATTGCTGCTCAGAAGGCCAAAGCTAAGAGAGATAAAACCCAGACTGAGGTACAAACAAAGAATTATATGAGAAATGTGGTCTATCACCAATATACTTCTGTATATAATTCTGCTTTGACCAAGAAGCAAGTCTGGGCCTTACCTGAATCTGACTTGCATCAAATATATAATTAGATTATGAAGGCTATTCACTTACCTCCTACTCAATTGAAGAGGCCTACTGCAAGTATGGATGCTCCAGCAGCTAAAAGGATTAAGACAGATGAGCTTGGTACTTCATCTTCTGGTGATAAAGAACAGCTGCACACTCAAGTTGTTTCTGCTGAGGCAACTCCTGAAGGCAACCAATCTGCTGAACAAGAAGGATCACTTATTTCCAACTACAATGCAGATCTGGTGAGGAAAGCTGAACTAGAAGCTGTTGAGGCTAGAAAGGCCAGAGAAGATATTGAGAAGTTGCATGAAGCAGGTGGTTCTGTTCCTACATCTTCTATTCCTCCTGAAGATGCTTCTGGTGCATCTGAAAATGTTAGTCATATGGGGATATATATACCTGGAAGGAGGAAGAAAAGGATGGCACACAGAAGACATATTGCCATCAGAAGATGAGTGAGGTTAGCTAGGAAGCAGGTTTCTAGAGCATATAAGTCTTACACAGGGAGTTCTTCTAAGCGTGTGGATCTCAAGGCTGCTGATACAACCTTTATTAAAGTGGGTTCTTCTGAGACATTTCCTGAGGGTTCTTACAATGTGTTGGTCAAATGGACATTGACAGATGGACAGATTAACACCATCTATAGGCAAGATCATTCCTATAAGGAGTTTACTTTCTTGCAAGAAATACTTCACTTGGTGGATAGGCAAGATTTGCATACTCTCTAAAGACTGGTCACAGAGTATTATGCCTCTCATACACCACAGGGTGTTGGTTTATACTTATTAGGAGATCTGCAAGTTCTCTTTGATTCTTACTCTCCTAATGGAAAAGGTTACTCAATTTGGGAGAATTCCCATGATTGGAAGGTTGATACTTGGAGGTTTTACCCTATGCCTAATGTTCATGTTGTTGAAACAAAGTCTGGCATTAGGGTATGTATGTTTTCTGATCAGCATTATCCTTGGTCCATTACTCTCATGAAACGTTTGCTTAGAAGAAAATTGGAAGTTCCTCCTGATCCAGTGGCCAATGATATGACTCATGCTGAACAGCTGGTTGCGTTAATCAAGTCCAAGCTTCTGCAACACAAAGCTTCTACTTGATTCTGGTATTTTGTATTATTTTTGTATCTTATTTTCTTTTATTTCATTTATTTCTTATTTCTTTATTTCTTAGTTAAAAAAAAAAAAATTGTATATTTGTACTAACTTTTCTGCAGGTTTGTTGTATATCACTCTGTTGATGGTTATCAACTCACCAGATGTGACTTGTGTCCATCAAAGAGTTGGCTAGTCCAAAGGGTACAGCTTTGGTAAAGACACATCAAATCTGTTGATAGCTGTAATAGCTTGCTCAAAGCTATAGGGTACTTCAACTCACCGATGGTTCATTCCTGAGAGTTGAAATGGTTCTCAATTCACCATGGATGTAACCCTTTCTGGGATCCAACGAATTGGCTAGTCCACAAAAGTATGGTTTGTGGTAAAGACATTCGGTATCCATATTTGGTATTCAATTCACCAAGGTTCAGTTGCAACCAAGAATTGGCTAGTCCTGAGCAAACGGCTACAGGTAAAGACAAATCAAATCCGTTTATAGTTGCTAATTTGCTAATAAATCAGATGGTTATCAATGTACCATGGTCTAATACACCTAAACATTGGCTACTCCAGTAGTAATGGCTATTGGTAAAGAGACATCAAATCCATTATTTTCGATGATTCACCTCTCACAGGAGTTAACACACCTGGAAGTGATGAGAATAGTATGAAACTTCCATGTTTTGATGTACACTTTGTCATTTGTTGCTGCAAAGCCTGAAGTTTACAGTTGTACCATTCATAGAGATGTGGTTCCTTTGATTCTTTGCTGCTGATGTTCGAATTCAATCCTCTTTTTCTGAAGTATTAAAGATCTATCAAGAATCTTGAACTTAACCATGTCAAATTCAAGATTAGGGGAGGATTGTTGGGAATTCTGCTAAGGACGAATTCTGCTGAAGGTTACTGCTGATGGAATCTGCTGAAGTGTTGGATTCTGCTGAAGAAGTGTTTCTGTGGAAGTAAAGATTCTGCGTAGTTTGTTTCTGCTGATATAGATATTCCGCGTATTTTGTTATTCGTTAGGATATGCACGAGCTTTATTAGGAAACTATTATGATTATCTTGTTTAGCTTTTAGAAGATATGTTTCTTGTGAAACGGTTTAGGGTTTCTGGTGAAACTGTTTAGGGTTCCTTGTGTATAAAAGGAACACATTATTATGTATGATGTACGAGTTTAGAAAAACAAGTTCTTAGTATTAATCAAAGATCCATAGAGGATCAATCTTTCTTAGTTATCTGTGTTCTTGCTTGTGTTTAATTTCCACTTTAGAATACAAGTATTAGAGACTTTCTATTAGTGTGTTTGTGATTACATAGACATTACTAACGATCCACGAGCGCTCAAAGATCTATCAGGGTCTTAGGTTTAACAGTTTATGATCCATGGTGTGAACAAAATCTTAACTTACAGAATTCGGGTTATCTAAACCAGTATCAATTCCAAAACACGAATACTAGGGCGAACCTCGTTATCATGGTTAATTCAGACAATTTTACTTACCACTTAGGGTTAATGTTTTCTCATGAGTACTATTATTCCTTTACAGTCCTCAGGGTTCAATTCGTTCGACTAAACCATTAAGGTGTCCATTTCAAGTGACATATTACTTCCTAAGACAGCTAATGATGTCGCTCGATTCATCAGCTCATAATTCGGGGTACTCGAGCTTTCTTACAAGTTGAGGTGTTGGGGGAAAATGTGATATGTGACCTAGTGATCTAAGGTAATACTAGAGTGATAATGTCTTCCAGAAAAAGGGCTTTCGAATAGTATTCCTGAATAGTGTCTCCAAAAATAATAATAATACTTTCAAAATAGCGTGTCTCGAGATGATGTGTCCCAACTAGTGCATCCAAAATAGTTCTCAAAATAGTATACTAGTAGTGTATCCAAGACAGCTCCTAAAACATTATATCAATGTGTCACGTCTTCAAGGTAGTGAAACTAGGGTTGACTGTCCAAGATAGTATTCGAAGTGGCATGTCAGAATAGCTATGTCAAATTAGCATTCACATAATAACGTATCTAAAATAGTCTTCCCGAAATAATGCTTTCCAAAATATCGTGTCAATTTATATATATACATTTTGTAAAATACTTAACGCAGTTCATTATTTCATAAAGGGGTAATAAGGTAGACTACTAGTATCCTCGAGGGATAGGTGAAAGGTTAGGTATCTTTTCCAAAAGTAGGGGCTCGGTTTGCTACATAAGTTCCTAAAGCTTCTGTTGAGTTACAAATCGACCTATTGTGAGTCTCCTAGGTTTTTCCAAAGATTCATTGGTTCCTTCGTTGTTTACTTCCATCAAGAGGTTCATCCTACAAGTGCTATGGAAGAGTCATTCTTAGACGACTAGTGATCTAACTGGGTTTATCCATTGATTGTAAGGTTTGGGGTAGTGATGACTGTAACATAACTAGAAACAAAACAAGGCTGAAGAAACAAAATCAAATCCACAACGATATCCAGAACTCAAGAACTCGCGCAATCCAAATTTTAAATAGAGCCAAAACCAAATACTCCAATAAACTCAAAATGTGCTTATCATGATATCGGACGAGTTAAAATAAACGGTTTAAATTCAAAACGGTGACCAATCGGGTCTCACCTGACCCGGTGCGAACGTAATCAGACGGCGATGAACAATTAGTCCATATAAGCGGAGAGATATAACGGTGCCAGAAGTATTTTAGTTCATGAGGTGATGTGATGCCAGTATGTCGTGTGTGTGAGTAAACCTTTGGGATATTCGGTGTTTGTGCACATATGCAAAACCTTTACCATTTCCAAAATTAAAGATAGGAAGTCAACCCGAAACATAATCCTGTTATAACTACTCCTAGTATCGAAAAAACTAATTTCTGAGACATAGGTGATCAGGCCATGTCTCCACTATCCTTGGTTGATTATAGGTGATCAGTCTACTCTCAATCGAGAATCAATGAATTTCAGGATACTCAGTTTAGTTATACTAGTACTATGTTCCTTACTTTAGAATCGCTTTAAAAACCACAACAGGTGTTCAAACTCGGAATCAAATAATGTGGTTACGCAAGGAAATAGCGTAACTTCACGACAGGTTCGGTGTATCAACGTAAGTATATGAAAATACTTATAGTGAACAGTGAAAATGAGGTGAAATACAATCCATCAAATAGCAAGGCATACATCTCATCGAATATAACATTTAATATCTCAACAAATATGCTATCCAACAAAATTACAAGTGAGGCATCGGCTTGGAAGGCAGGCACGTGTCGGTCATAGGGTTTAAGTTTTCGTAAAAATAGTTATAGTCTGGGTTTTGTAAATTTCCAGTTCTCGAAAATACCCAGTTCTCTGTAACCTGTGGCTCTGATACCATCTGTAACACCCAAAAATCGGATCAGCGGAAACATACGGGTTAGGGGGTGTTATTGAATAGTTATCACAGTCACAAGATACAAAGAACGGTTTTACTTAAACCATTTTAGAAGAAATTTCATAATTTAAAACATCTAATTTAAATTATTTAAAATAGTGCGGGAAATAAAGTTTCATAGAAGGTTGGAGCTGTTTTGGGGGGGGGGGGGAAATAGCTGTTGTGATTTTCAAACATATTTTTCCATTAAAACATTTCTTAATATTTCAAAAATAATTTGTCATGTGTATTTTTGAAAAAATGTTTTGTCGCATTTAAAATGTGAATTCTCAAAACATAAATTCACTTCTTTGATCACTAGTTCAAGTTGTAACTTTTTTCTAGAGTGATTTGCGTAGAAACGGGATCTTCTGATTAAAGACTTGTTTACGTTGATTTTAACGTATCGTGATTTCACATTTTGTCATCCTCAAAACGTGAAGTAATCGAAAGATATAAATAACGTTTTTAGAACATTATTTGCATCAACAGAGATAAACCAAGATCATGTATGGATGCCAATAAGTACAAGTGTGGAATCAACTTCAACAACTGATGAATCTTCTTCTAGCAAAGCTAAAGAAGGTGTTGAAGATGAAAGCAAGAAAGATGGAACTGAGAAACAAGACAGTCAAGTTAGCAGTTCAAAAGCAGTTTGTACTGCTAAGACAGAGCATTCAACTGCTGGCCCTTCAGAAACGAAAGAAGCAGAATTCTCAGACAATGAGGTGGATTTCAACAATCTTCCATCAAATTACCAAGTTCCTTCTACTCCACAAACAAGAATTCACAAAGTCCACTCCCTAGATAATGTGATTGGAGATGTACAATTAGGTGTGAAGACAAGACAACAACTGATGTCTTCAGACCAACAAGGGCTTCTTGATGCCCTTTATGCTTCAAAGCAGCATGAGTTTTCAAACTCTTGCTTGTTTGTATGTTTTCTCTCACAAGATGAACCAAAGAACATTCTGAAAGCCTTAGATGATTCAAGCTGGGTAGAAGCTATGCAAGAGGAGCTTCTTCAGTTCAAGATTCAGAAAGTTTGGGTGCTAGTTGATTTACCTAAGGATGCAAAGGTAATTGGCACTAGATGGGTTTTCAAGAATAAAAGGGATGAAAGGGGTATAGTGATTAGGAATAAGGCTAGATTAGTAGCCCAAGGGTACACACAATAAGAAGGGATAGACTATGATGAAGTTTTTGATCCAGTAGCAAGAATTGAGGCAATTAGGCTTTTCTTAGCTTATGCTTCATTTTTAGGCTTCAAAGTTTACCAAATGGATGTCAAGAGTGCTTTTCTATATGGTACTATTGAAGAAGAGGTTTATGTCTCACAACCTCCTGGTTTCATTGATCCAGAACATCCAGATAGAGTGTACAGAGTAGTTAAAGCTCTATATGGCCTTCATCAGGCACCAAGAGCTTGGTATGAAACACTTGCTTCCTATTTAAAAGCAAACGGATTTCAAAGAGGAAAGATTGATCAGACACTTTTCATCAAACAGCACAAGAAGGATCTTCTGTTAGTGCAGGTGTATGTGGATGACATTATCTTTGGATCTACAAGGAAGGAGATGTGTTTAGAGTTTGAGAAACTTATGCATGATAAGTTTCAGATGAGTTCTATTGGAGAACTTACATTCTTTTTGGATCTGCAAGTTAGGCAATCATGTGAAGGCATATTTATTAGTCAAGATAAATATGTTGCTGAGATACTAAGGAAGTTCAACTTTGCTGATTCAAAAATAGCAAGCACACCAATGGACTCTGAGAAGCCACTTCTTAAAGATATAGATGGAGAAAATGTGGATGTACACACTTACAGATCTATGATAGGTTCTTTGATGTATCTTACATCATCAAGACCTGACATCATGTTCTCTGTTTGTGCTTGTGCAAGATTTCAAGTAACTCCAAAGGTTTCTCATTTAACAGCAGTCAAGAGAATTTTTAGATATCTCAAGGGTCAACCTAGGTTGGGTCTATGGTATTCAAGGGAATCACCTTTTGATTTGGTAGCATTTTCGGATAGTGATTATGCTGGTGCTAGCTTGGACAGAAAGTCAACAACTGGAGGATGTCAATTCCTTGGGTGTAGACTTATCTCATGGCAGTGTAAGAAGCAGACAATTGTGGCTACTTCAACAACTGAAGCTGAATATGTAGCTGCTGCAAGTTGCTGTGGTCAAGTTCTATGGCTTCAAAACCAACTTCTTGACTATGGGTACAATTTCTTAAACACTGTTATTCATATTGATAATAGTAGTACAATTTGCATTATTAAAAATCCAGTACAACATTCTAAAACAAAACACATTGAAATTAGACATCACTTTATAAGAGACTGCAATGAGAAAAGATTAATTCAAGTTCTTAAAATTGCTTCAAAATTTAACTTTGCAGATCTACTAACAAAAGCTTTTGATGTTGGAAGGTTTCAATACTTGGTAGCAAGTATTGGAATGCTTAATCCTTAAAATTTCTAATCTATGTGGTTTTTATATATGTTAAGGTTGTACTGATATCTATGTAAATTGATACTGTTAAGTGCAAACAGTTAGTACTGCTAGTGCAAACAGTTAGTACTGCTAGTGCAAATTTTGTTTAAACAGTTCATACTGTTGGTCATATATTGATACTGCTATAAGACAAATGCTATGCATTTTGTTTCTTGGTTTTGGACTAACAATTTCAGGTATGAACTTTGAGCAATAAGGAAATTTCAAGTGAAATGGAAGCAGAAGAAAAGTGATTCCAGTTGCTTTCATAACAGGTTTATGATGGACTGAGTTTGGGAACTCATTAACAAAGGTTTACACCTAAGTTAATTAATT
This sequence comes from Artemisia tridentata subsp. tridentata, assembly GCA_021014915.2. NCBI lineage: Eukaryota > Viridiplantae > Streptophyta > Magnoliopsida > Asterales > Asteraceae > Artemisia > Artemisia tridentata. The sequence goes on from CP139509.1 coordinate 22,522,182, forward strand.
CTTTAAAACTTCTTTCTTGAAACCTGGTTATCATATTTCACATTGAATTGATGACTTAGTTGGTCAGATAGTAACTGACTCAACTCACTTTCTGTCATTTTATACTTTCAAAGTATAATGAGCAAGTCTAAGGACATCTGATAGAAAGAACAGCTAGTAAAAGTGAATCTAACACTTGTGTTAGAGGTAACAATTACTATGAGCTGGAAACCCTGTCAGAAAAACTCTTTGAATGAGTTTATCTGCAAACAGGAAGTTATTTATAACTGAAAACATTGGTTCTCACACAACCAGAGGTTGCTTTAAACCGAAATTTTGATTAAGTGTCTGTTATACACTTAATCCCTTCAAAATGGTTGAAAGCAGTATGGTTTTTCATAATAAAATCATATACATACTGCTAAGACAAAAGTTTCTTAAAAAGGATTTTAAAAGAGACTCACAAAAACCATCACATTGATGAACCATGAGTCAAATGTCCAATGAATCACCTCTCATAGGAGTTAACACACCTAGAAGTGATGAGGGCAGCAACTTAAACTCTTAAGGAATTGATTACTTCATGTACAACATTTTCTGAAAACAAGTTCACATTGGTAGATCAGATGATGATGGTGAGAGATCTTCCAAACAGGGGATGATAAAATGTTATTTACTTCAGGGGAGGAAACATCTCAGGGGAGGAAATAAAAGCCCAAGAAAGGAAGATTAACCAATGAAAGGGAGGAAAAGACAAGAGCATACAAGATGATGACATGGAGGTTGAAAATGACAAGAATAGAGCTTATTCTGGAGTATTATATATATATTTAGAAGGGATGAAGCATTCCAAAGGAGAAAGTTCTATCTAGGTCAAATGAAGAAAAGTTTCAATTTCTGTTTACCACGTTTGTTCATCACTTGCAAAGGCATGCTGATAGATGATTTCACTTGTTGAAACAAGCATCCAAGATACACAGCACCATTGCCTATTATAATTCCTCCATCCAAGGAAATTGCACCATCTTTAGGTCAATGTTTGAAGACTAAAGATTAGTGTATTGATATTGTTGAAGTTAAAGATCAGAAAGCAGATAAGCTACTGAGAAAGATATTCAATCTCTCAGAACAGAAGAAAGTTCAGATCAAGGGTCTGACTATGAAGTGTTTGAAAGATCTTCACAATCCATAATTTAATTCAGAAACATGTTGAAATGGATTCACATGTTTAGGGGAGGATTGTTGGGAATTAAATGTTTTGAAGATTAAGTATCAAGAATTTCAAGTATTAACAGTTCCAACTGCTGTGAAGAATACTCTAACAGTTCCAACTGCTGGTGTATATCTTAGGACTGTTTAAGTTATATATAACCGTACTAACTGATGTTGGTACTGGTAGTACAAAGAAGGGACTGCTAGTTGATACTGCTGAGTGGATAATTGTCACATATACAACTTGATGTGCGTGTGGTATTGCTCTAATTTTATATCCACGATATGTCGTTGTGGTTTTAGCAGTATTCAAGTTTTAAATTTATATTTAGCCGACTTATCAATAACACACACTTTAACGAGCAGTGTACCCGGTCAGTATGAATATAATGGTAAGTAGAGTGTCGATCACTAAGAGTGGAACGTATTATCTAGTTATCCTAACCAGTATTTTAATATCTTAAGTTAGCTATACAACCTAATCTAACGCAAGGGGGTTCAGCCTGAGAGACTGGCACGGTTTGATTATGATTAAATATAAACTAAACTAATAAGCACGAATCAGCGATTAGCACACACGTACACAGATAAATACTTGAGACAATAAGAAGACCTGTCCTGATAGTTAAGTAGCTTGTCACTTGTTTTATTGCTAGTTTTATATGAAGTGTATAGTTCGATGCAACGCACCGAGATTAATCCCTTTCTCGTTGGCTCTAATCTTATCGGCGAGTAAACCCTTAATGATTACTTATGTCTATCCTATTTACCTTTCTTCCTACTTTTCTACAGACGATAGAATGCATAGGCGATAAAATAAATAGGCGAGGAAGGGGCATGGCGACCCAAGCAATGCTCAGCTAGACACAGAGGTTATCAATGCACTAATAAAAGTCACCAAAGACATCAACATATAAACTTTAATTAATGGGAAAGCAATTTTAAGGGGAGTTGAAGAGCATGATTAAATCAATGACACAAGCCCATCAATCCTGATTAATTAAAGTGTACTAATACAATAAAACGAAACTACTTAATGAATTAAATACATGCAGGACCTTCTTACAGCTCTTGTATCTTCGTTCAAGGTGTGTCTTGTGCTGCTACTTCGTCTGAATTCGGCCTTAGGGTTTTGTGGTCTTCGGTCTTCTTCTAAAACTAGGCTCTCTAAATTCGTCTGACCTTGGGGTATTTATAGTTTCTGTCTGAGGGCTAGATGCGGCGCATAGGATAAGTAGATGCGGCACATTGACTTAACTTCGCGTAGGGTCCAAGATTAATATATTCAGGAATATTCGTACACCGCCAGAAGATGCGGCGTAACTCCATTCTTAGATGCGGCGCATGTCCTTGCTGTCTTGGATCGTAGCTTGTGAAATCTTGATAGTGATGCGCTGTATATAATAAGTAGGATGCGGCATATCTGGAGCAGAATGGTATTGATCTTGTACATTTCAGTAGACTCTTAACTTCTTGCTTGTTTTGCTCCATAATTAGTCCAAAATCGCCAAGTTTCACATAATACTTGTTTTTTACCTGAGAATTACAAAAGTAAACATTAACGTATCAATTCTCACAGATAATATAATAAAACAAGTCAAATAAATAGGATAAATGATAATAATAAAATGTACTTATTTGAGTTCATCACAACTGCTGGATGGATAAGTATTGAAAAGATATTTGTGTACTAAAGTCAAGGATATACGGTAGATAATATCTTTTAGCAAAGTGATCAATATCAAGTTGTGTACTAAGATACATGTTGTATCTTATGTACTGACACAATCAAGATAAGTTAGCAAGTAGTTTGACTAGACTTAAACAATATTGTAAAAGATCTTTCTTGTAATATAAAAGAAAGATCTTAGACTAGAGATATAAGTGTGTATTCAAGTGTGTGTTAAAAACTTATAGTGAAAAATATCTCTCTCAAGAACAAAGAAAAACTTAAGATTCAAGGTTGTAACCCTAGTGATAACTCAAGATCACTAGTATTATTATCTTAATAATATTGAATCGTTTGGTGTTAATCTTTTATTGTTCATTGACATATAACAAACACAACTGTTCCATTTCCATAACCATAATAACCTTCTAAGTGTGATTAAGTAGATTCCGCATACTTAATCATATTAACTCAATATATCATACACACAAAGTACAAAAGGTTTAACCACCTTAACCGTGTGTCGAATCCTAACAATACTATACATTTATGGTGCATTTCAGATGTTATACTTTTTGCAGTATTTGGTGTTTATGTTATAAGGTTTAGCATTTAATATACTCAAATGTAGTGTTATAATCATTGTAGGTAGATAATATCAACCGTTTTTAAAAGTTTCAGTCATATATGAGCGTATTATACCATTTAATACTTGTATAAATGTAATAATCTATTAAAAATCACAAAAGTACGCGATACTCAACCCTTAAACGTGAAAACCTCATCTAATACGTTATTAAGTACTTATAAAATTATAATCTTACAAAAATATAGTAAAATTTCAATGATAATAAAATGCTCCCTCAATGTCATTGAACATTTTTTTTTATTGAAATACTATATATTTATGGTGCATTTTATATGTTGTACTTTTTCCAGTATTTGGTGTTTATGCTTTAAGGTTTAGCCTTTAATATACTCAAATATAGTGTTATAATCATTGTAGGTAGATAATATCAACCGTTTTTAAAAGTTTTAGGCATATATGAGCGTATTATACCATTTAATACTTGTATAAATTTAATAATCTATTAAAAATTACAAAAGTACGTGATACTCAACCTTTAAACGTGAAAACCTCATCTAATATGTTATTAAGTATTTATACAATGACAATCTTACAAAAATATAGTAAAATTTCAATGATAGTAAAATGCTCCCTCAATGTCATTGAACACCTTTTTCATGAAAATACTATACATTTATGATGCATTTTAGATGTTGTACATTTTCCAGTATTTGGTGTTTATGCTTTAAGGTTTAGCCTTTAATAATATTGAATCGTTTGGTGTTAATCTTTCATTGTTCATTGACATATAACAAACACAACTGTTCCATTTCCATAACCATAATAACCTTCTAAGTGTGATTAAGTAGATTCCGCATACTTAATCATATTAACTCAATATATCATACACACAAAGTACAAAAGGTTTAACCACCTTAACCGTGTGTCGAATCCTAACAATACTATACATTTATGGTGCATTTCAGATTTTATACTTTTTGCAGTATTTGGTGTTTATGTTATAAGGTTTAGCATTTAATATACTCAAATGTAGTGTTATAATCATTGTAGGTAGATAATATCAACCGTTTTTAAAAGTTTCAGTCATATATGAGCGTATTATACCATTTAATACTTGTATAAATGTAATAATCTATTAAAAATCACAAAAGTACGTGATACTCAACCCTTAAATGTGAAAACCTCATCTAATACGTTATTAAGTACTTACACAATTAAAATCTTACAAAAATATAGTAAAATTTCAATGATAGTAAAATGCTCCCTCAATGTCATTGAACATTTTTTTTTTATTGAAATACTATATATTTATGGTGCATTTTATATGTTGTACTTTTTCAAGTATTTGGTGTTTATGCTTTAAGGTTTAGCCTTTAATATACTCAAATATAGTGTTATAATCATTGTAGGTAGATAATATCAACCGTTTTTAAAAGTTTTAGGCATATATGAGCGTATTATACCATTTAATACTTGTATAAATATAATAATCTATTAAAAATCACAAAAAATTGTGATACTCAACCCTTAAACGTGAAAACCTCATCTAATATGTTATTACGTACTTATACAATTACAATCTTACAAAAATATAGTAAAATTTCAATGATAGTAAAATGCTCCCTCAATGTCATTGAACACGTTTTTTTATGGAAATACTATACATTTATGGTGCATTTTAGATGTTGTACTTTTTGTAGTATTTGATGTTTATGCTTTAAGGTTTAGCCTTTAATATACTCAAATTTAGTGTTATAATCATTGTAGGTAGATAATATCAACCGTTTTTAAAAGTTTCAGTAATATATGAGCGTATTATACCATTTAATACTTGTATAAATTTAATAATCTATTAAAAATTACAAAAGTACGTGATACTCAACCTTTAAACGTGAAAACCTCATCTAATATGTTATTAAGTATTTATACAATGACAATCTTACAAAAATATAGTAAAATTTCAATGATAGTAAAATGCTCCCTCAATGTCATTGAACAACTTTTTTATGAAAATACTATACATTTATGATGCATTTTAGATGTTGTACTTTTTCCAGTATTTGGTGTTTATGCTTTAAGGTTTAGCCTTTAATATACTCAAATTTAGTGTTATAATCATTATAGTTAGATAATATCAACCTTTTTTAAAATTTTCAGTCGTATATGAGCGTATTATACCATTTAATACTTGTATAAATGTAATAATCTATTAAAAATAACAAAAGTACGTGATACTCAACCTTTAAATGTGAAAACCCTCATCTAATATGTTATTAAGTACTTATACAATGACAATCTTACAAAAATATAGTAAAATTTCAATGATAGTAAAATGCTCCCTCAATGTCATTGTACACCTTTTTTATGGAAATAATATACATTTATGGTGCATTTTAGATGTTGTACTTTTTGCAGTATTTGGTGTTTATGCTTTAAGGTTTAGCCTTTAATATACTCAAATGTAGTGTTATAATCATTGTAGGTAGATAATATCAACCATTTTTAAAAGTTTCAGTCATATATGAGCGTATTATACTATTTAATACTTGTATAAATGTAATAATCTATTAAAAATCACAAAAGTACGTGATACTCAACCCTTAAACGTTAAAACCTCATCTAATATGTTATTGATTACTTATACCATGACAATCTTACAAAAATATAGTAAAATTTCAATGATAGTAAAATGCTCCCTTAATGTCATTGAACACAGTTTTAATGGAAATACTATACATTTATGGTGCATTTTAGATGTTGTACTTTTTGCAGTATTTGGTGTTTATGCTTTAAGGTTTAGCCTTTAATACACTCTAATGTAGTGTTATAATCATTGTAGGTAGATAATATCAACCGTTTTTAAAAATTTCAGTCATATATGAGCGTATTATACCATTTAATACTTGTATAAATGTAATAATCTATTAAAAATCACAAAAGTACGTGATACTCAACCCTTAAACGTGGAAACCTCATCTAATATGTTATTAAGTACTTATACAATGACAATCTTACAAAAATATAGTAAAATTTCAATGATAGTAAAATGCTCCCTCAATGTCATTGAACACGTTTTTTTTATGGAAATACTATATATTTATGGTGCATTTTAGATGTTGTACTTTTTGCAGTATTTGGTGTTTATGCTTTAAGGTTTAGCCTTTAATATACTCAAATGTAGTTTTATAATCATTGTAGGTGGATAATATCAACCGTTTTTAAAAGTTTCTGTCATATATGAGCGTATTATACCATTTAATACTTGTATAAATGTAATAATCTATTAAAAATCACAAAAGTACGTGATACTCAACCTTTAAACGTAAAAACCTTATTTGGTATCAGACACATGTTTTCACAAAAGATAATGGTGTTGAATCCCAAAATAATGAATTTTGCTTATTTATATTCTGTTAACTTGAAGAAAATAAGTTTGTATTAAATAAATATATGGCTGCGTTGGTAAGTCCTGTCGATCAGTGGGTTGGAATTAGCCGCAACGAGCAAAGTAGTAAGACGGCCGTACCACCACGATATGGGGGATGTTCTCGTAGAACATATATTTAATTAATCATACACCTTAATTTCTCTAAGCTAACAACATAGAAACAAACTTTATTCATTATGAATAAGATCTCAAGACTGTTATTAAATCGAAAAGGTGGTTCTTCTTCTGATATTGAAGATGAACAGGATAATAGTAATTCAATAGAAGTATCTATATCTAATATAGAAAATAGTCTATAAAATTGGAGTATACCTAAGCAAAATATTAGAACTATATATGAAATATGATCTTTTGAATGGTTTCAAAGTTATTCTATAAAAACAACAGAAAAAACATTACCTTTAGTTCAAAATCAGCAAAATATAAAATTATTTTCTGAAAAAGCTATTAGAGAGCATAGAAGAAATTATAAATTTCTACATATAGGATTAATACAGATAGCTATAAAACCTTTAACTAGGTTAGGAATTGATGTTCCTACACATATTATATTAAGAGATTGCTAGATTAGAAAATTTTAAGCTTTAGCTGAGTCTAATATATGTAATGGTCTAATATATTTTAATTGTTATCCAAATTATACAGTATCATTATTTGATAGAAATATTTTAGATGTTTTAACTTTAAGTATAAAAACAAAAAATCTAGAGATAAAAGAAGGATAAGATCCATTAGTAGTAATATATAGAGTATATTATAAAAATATGACTACTACTATAGAACCTCGTGCTAAACTTAAGTCACCAAAAGATGAAACATTAATCTTTGAAGCTAATTTCGAACATTCTATTAAAATGGAGTGAATTTACTCAAAATCAAACATGGAAATTAGAAGAAGTAGTTCAACCTAAACCTTTAAAGGTGAACTCGGGTCATCCTCGTTTGACAAGAATTCAGAATGTGATGGATATTATAGAAGGGAAAAAAAACAATCTTTGTGGAATTTGTAAAAAAGGTGGCCATAATAGAACAATGTGTCCTTTGAGGCTTAGAAAAATTGATGTTGATCACTAAACAACTTGCTATTAAGGTATTTGATTAGTTTTTTCTTATAATAAATAATTTTTACGTTTTTTTTTAACTTTGTTTTCCTCATAAGTTACTTTTGACATGGTTCTTTGCAGATCAACATGTTGGAGGTGACAAGATAATGTTAGGAGCACAACTTGATGAACAAATTGAAGCTACAACAATTTGCATATTTTTAATTTGGCATGAACTATTGTTTGAATCTATTTTGTTATTGTGACTTTGGATCAATTAACTTTTGATTTTGTTTTGATAAAAACTCATTGAAGAAATGTATTTATAACTCATTATTATGAATTTGTTGCATTGTTTACTATTTTTCTTTAATATACTTTTTGCCAAAAATCTAACATTTTCTAGCACGTAATTTGATAACTTAAAAATTGTGTGAATATTGTAACATGCGGGTTTGAAAGAAACATGTGAACAATTTAAAATTAAAGAAACATGTGAAGAATTGTATGAATACAAGGGCTAGGAACCCGCCGTGTTGCGTCAGGGGCCTTTGCCATTTGTTTTGATTAGTGTAAGTGCAGAAAGGCATGATACAGTCATACGAAATCATGCGTTTATATTATGACAGTTTGTTATTACAAAAAAATGCCGTTCAAGGCCGTTTGTCAAGTAAATATTGAACGATCAATTTGTTACACACAGTTCAAGTTCCTATAAACTGATAACCGAAGCAACAAATTATGACAGTACCTAGGAATCGGAGGGCCAGTTGGTGAAAAAAGGGAGCGACAAAACATGTAGAAACAGAAACAAAACCCGTCCTTTTATACAGAAATCCATTAAGCATCGGCTTACGGTCTTCCAAGGGGAGCCTGCGTAAATATTGAGCATTCTGCAGCATTTCCTATGCATTCCAGCTTTGTTCCTAGTTTAGCAGGCCTGTTAATGGAGCATTGGAATGAGCCGTGGTTAAATATTGCAATGGTTTAAAAGGGCCGTTGGAATTGCTTATTTAAGTACTTATCACTTCTGCAATAGAAATGGTTGACGAACCCGCATTAACAGAACCAACGACTGGTAAACGCTGTTCCGAGCAGTCAAACACCACATTTGTCGCCAGTACTTTGAATTTCTTACCTGCTGCTTACTTATACTGGTGCAACACTCTCAAAATTCCTGGACAGAAACGTTATCAACCATGATATCAGCGTGTCACGCATCGTGATCTCTCCCTACAGTCCAGAGAAATCGCACGTAAAAACCAACATTGAATAAAAGGTTAGATAAAAAGAACTTAGAATAAATAGCTGACAGCTTACCGGGACATCCCTCCTACAACTGTCGGCATTTCTTTAATCTTTTTCCATCGGGAAGCGTCGGTAAGTTATCATGGTGAGCAACTTTTGTGTTGGAATTATCGGTAACACAGTTAGTCTGCGTGACCATTCCGGTGGACTTACATATACCAGCAGTAGTTGAAGTAGCAACAAACCCAACCGGAAATGATTGGTTATACAGGCTCTAGTTGTAGTTTAACGGACACGTCTCGAGACTTCTACTGTGCTGGCTCTGTGTTCTTGGCGCAGCTTCGTGTTTTTCATATAATCAATCAGAATTCAGAAGGCCACATATGCATAAAAATATTAGGTAAAACCGACCCAATTATCTCTTTAATGCTGTTGTTCTAAAGCGGTCCTGAATACTCATTAAAAAGTACCGAAAACCGATAATACCAGACAGAAAGTTACCTGCCATTACACCTCTAACCGTGTCTTTCTTTTCGAGGAGGTCAATAACTTCTTGAATGTCCGTCCCAAATTTCTCCAACCTTTTCAAGTTGTCTCAATCGTATCGGACAAACAGAAACAATAAAATGTGACCGAAAAATGTTGATATTTATAATCGTCAATTCTAAATAATATAACACTCGATCATAAAGATACAAATCATGTACCTTGTAAGTATACGACACCTGTTCCAGGCCCAGTTCGTCGGCTGAAACCCACCGATTTAAGGTCACAGACGCACTCGTCGCAGTCCCTATTTCGGCCCTGAATTCCACACCCATTTCACTCTCCAGGATGGCCTGTTTTAGCCCCAACTTCAGCCCCAAAACACGTCCATTTATGGTCAATTCACGTTAGGCTTCTTTAAATAGGCAAGGCAATTGCATATACAATAACTGAGTTAAAGTACAACAAATAAACTGACACACCCTGATTTACAATCTCATTTGATTTACTGTTGACGATAACAATGTAGATTTCATTTACTATGGACGCGTCAGTTGTATTTTACATAGCTGATAATTGCATACATGACTTCCTCACCAAACTACAATTTTTATATAAAGAATGATCAGGTAGAAAACGGACTTTTAAACTTCCATTACAGATGGATCAATATGTTTGTACACTACAATATTCATGCATTCATACCCATCCAACCCTTTTAGTCCTTGAAAACAAAGTGAAAAATAGGTTAAAATCCACAAATACAAACAAATAAGCAAGTAAGTTTCATATGCACAAAGACATGTTTACTTGGGTACGCAATCCCAGCCAACCTGTGCCAAAATAGGTACCAGACCAATATTACTACCATCAATATTGCCATGCCGTCAACCACAATAACTCAAAGTTTGATCAAACTCAGAGACCAAAATCTAAAACTAAAGATACCTCAAAATTAGCTTTGGAGTGCATGATTTCGTGAACTTTTAGAACAACAATTGGAAACTTATACTGCCATTCTTTGTTCTTCCTTGTCGTAGAGCTATGGATCTGATTCATAACCCTAAATATGCATTACAAAGCAAAGATACATAACATAAAAAGTAACCTTTAAACAGAAAGTAAAAAAAGTACCCCCAATATTTCTTGAATAAGAGATCCCTTGATGCGTTGATATCTCTCGTTATCCCAATCTCTTGTAACAGACTCATAACACTTTGCTCCTGGTGTACGCATCTTCAAACTACAACAAAACCCCCATGATGAACTTAGCCCAAAAATTCTTAACCTGCAATAAATTATGACAAATAGTAGAGAATGATTATGTTTCCTTACAAATCAATTTCTTTTTGGTAGGATATACAATTTGTCAAAGAAAAATTGGTATTCACCTTAGTCTTTTGAACTCTTATGGGACCCTAAGGCCGATGTCGTCATCACCTTTGCCCTGTCACACAACCAACTTCATAAACTTATTGAAGACCAAATAACCGTTGAAATTTTTTTTGGTGCTTACAAACTTTATCTTCCCTGTTGCCGGACCTTAGTCCACCATCATTATATTTTGGGCCACAGATTTGGGCTAAGCACCGAGTCCAGAAACAAATATTTTGTTAATATGTGCCTTTCCCTTTTTTTATTATGTGCCGACAATGGGAATTAGTATATACAAAAACCACATAGCACAGTTTGCTATATAAATCTATTTATGTATTAGAAGACAACGTATAAAGGCTGCATGGACATTTGTGGTCGCCCAATTAAACTGCTAAAATGATTAATTGTGCATGAAGTAAGCTACTCTTATTAATACGTAGCTTTAAAGTGCTTATTTCAGAAAATGCTTGATAAGCAAGCCCAACACCCTGTTAAATATGTAGGGATAAGATGGGATATCTTGCATACCTATAATACGGAATACCATGCTTACCTTTAAGACGGGTTTTGTTGCGCGCCCCTTTTTTGTGCTCGTCCTGATCAGTTGACCAGCCCCCTTTCGGTTAAGAACCTATGAGCAATGCAATACAATGTATGTATTAATAACATTTTTCATATATATGTATGTGGCTACGTGTATGGCTGATGAGACATAGATGTACCCGATTCTATGTCATTATGGAAAGACTGGTTTCAAATCTTGAGTGTATGCTACAACGATATTCAGTCTAGGAGACATAAAATACCAGGCTGTACATACGTAGCGCAAAGATGATCAAATCTCAGTTAGTTATATGTATATGTTAACAATCAGTATATAGTTTTGACCTTAATAATCTCTGGTGGGATTGCAGTCGGTCCACTTGAAGAGGACGCTGCCATAGATGAAGCAAGCTTTATGTTTGCAGCGGATGCGTGGTATACCCCAATGGTTCTCTGCATTAACAAATCACATTAATGTGTAATTTTTATAATTTTTTTTATGAAAATGCTAAAATAATATGATATATAGAAGTGATGGCACTTACTTTGTAGAGTTAAGGTAGGCAAAGAGATGAAGAGAATCAGCAAGCAGTCTCGATAATCCATCCTGGATATTTTTAGAACAACAAATGTGTATGAACTGCTTATTCCACTTAGACAAAATATACCGATGACAAAATTTCAGCAAACTTATAGCAACGACATAATCCCATATTTACATAACTCTATAAGACATATAGCAACGACAAAATATCATCAAACATATAGAAGCCATCAAACATATTAGCAACGAAAAAATCCCGTTACTTCAATATCCTAACATAATCCCTAACATAACTCTAAGGTCCAGCAAAATCATTTAGAATATTACATCAAACAAAAATATAATTAGAAAGAGTTACTTCATGCTTTATACCAAAAAACATCATTCGAATGAGCTAATTACGAAAGAGATATCGGTCTTACCTAATGAAGTTTTGAACAGCAACACATCAAAGAACCCGTGAGCACTACTCAACTTACTCTGCCCATAATTCACCTTCGAAATCTTCAACCATATATTCATATTCTTCCTGAAAATCACAAACAAAGCCTTTTGTTTCACATCGATCCTCTATTGCCAATATTTTCTCATACGTTACTGATTTTTCTAAATCAATTTTAATCTGTAAAAAGGAATTTTGTCGAATGACTCGTTCATAGATAGGTTGGTATGGAGACACCTGAAAAACTGAGTCAGAGGTATCATCTCCATATGAAGACAACGTATAAATGCTATTCTCTATATGAGTATTACAGTTTCAAACAGCATAAGCACATACAAACAATAAATCTTTCAAAACCGTTCGTTGCATCTAATTATTTATCGATTCAATATTGTGAATGACTAACGAAACAAAAATCCAAACACCCCTTAAGTAAGAAGTTATGATTAATGAGTAAAGGTTCCACGATAAATATATTCACAAAACTTTACGGCTATTCTATTTATTAGCTTTAGCGTATGTTATTCTGTCCCCAAAGTAACCAACCTAGAGTTTTTTTCGCTATGGTTCCGCAGACCAACGAACACTATTTAACAAATGCATAAACCTACTTAATGATTTTATAGTTTTTCATAATCTTATTTAACTCAACCGGAATAGACCAGTTGTAAAAACCAAATTTTGACTAAAAACCATTTTGACTCATTACCTTTAAGAAGCACCAAAATTTTCAACAAAATCATCGAAAACCTTAAAATAAATAATGTAAAATTAATACACTTTTAATAAACATAAATAAACTACACGGGAATGAACATTCATAAATTTATAAGCAGAATTAAATTCATAGATTAATTGCACATCTTACATGCCATTTGAAGGTCAAACCCTGGTCTATTACTCTTCTTCTCCACATCCATCTTGTAACACAACCTAAAAAACGCAGCAACACATAACACTAACATCAAACATAAGATTAATATTACTTACCAAACAAAATTTTTAGCATCTTTCTTTGTTGTAATAATCTTATACTTCTGGAAACAAACCATAATATTGATTAAATAAAAAAAATTATCACTGGTACAGATTCTGCCTATCGTCACACTGGAAATGCGTGACTATATGCATATAGTCACACACGTTTTTTTGGGTGTGTGTGACAAAAAGTCGCGCCACCGTAGGTATCATATGGTCACATTGTTTATTTTGTGGCCGTTTTCATCGAAAAAGAGTGACCAAAACCCGAATATGTGTGACTAATTAGGCACAAGTTTTGTTGGATTCATCAGTATGTGTGACTATTTCCCATCCTATAGCCACACGAAAATATAATAAATGTGACGTTTGTGATGATTTAGTCACACATCGTGTGTTGTTTTTTTCGAGTTAGTCACATACAATTTAAAAAACAGTGGCCAAAAGTGTTAATAAGTGTGACCATATGCTGTTTAAAGTGAAAAAATGTGTACTATTGATCATCCAATGGTCACATGAATTCTTAGTTTGTGTGGCCTTTTGTAATATTTAGTCACACAAAGCATGTTTGCTTTGGGTATTTAGTCACATACAATTAAGCATAAAGTGGCCAAAAGTGTTAATAAGTGTGACCATATGCTGTTTTAAGTGAAGAAATGTGTATTTTGTGTGACTATTGATCATCCAATGGTCACATGAATTCTTAGTTTGTGTGGCCTTTTGTAATATTTAGTCACACAAAGCATGTTTGTTTTGGGTATTTAGTCACATACAATTAAGCATAAAGTGGCCAAAAGTGTTAATAAGTGTGACCATATGCTGTTTTAAGTGAAGAAATGTGTATTTTGTGTGACTATTGATCATCCAATGGTCACATGAATTCTTAGTTTGTGTGGCCTTTTGTAATATTTAGTCACACAAAGCATGTTTGTTTTGGGTATTTAGTCACATACAATTAAGCATAAAGTGGCCAAAAGTGTTAATAAGTGTGACCATATGTTGTTTTAAGTGAAGAAATGTGTATTTTGTGTGACTATTGATCATCCAATGGCCACATGAATTTTATGTTTGTGTGGCCTTTTGTAATATTTAGTCACACAAAGCATGTTTGTTTTGGTTATTTAGTCACATACAATTAAGCATTAAGTGGCCAAAAGTGTTGATAAGTGTGACCATATGCTGTTTAAAGTGAAGAAATTTGTATTTTGTGTGACTATTGATCATCCAATGGCCACTTGAATTTTATGTTTGTGTGGCCTTTTATAATATTTAGTCACACAAAGCATGCTTGTTTTGAGTATTTAGTCACATACAATTAAGCATAAAGTGGCCAAAGTTGTTAATAAGTGTGACCATATGCTGTTTAAAGTGAAGAAATGTGTATTTTGCGTGACCATTGTTCTTCCAATGGTCACATGAATTTTTATTTTGTGTGGCCTTTGGTACTATTTAGTCACACATCGAATTAAACAAAGAGTGACCAATAATGTTGGAGCAGAGTTGCTACTGCTAGCAGTACTAAGGTAGTCCAAGGTAGTCCTGCTGAAGCAGAGTTACTGCTGCTAGTACTATGCTAGTGCTGCTGGAATGTGTATATATATTATATATAAAACAATATTAAAAAACACAAGAAATTTCAAATTGAATTAAACTCTAATGTATATAACTGGACAAAATATACAATTGTAATGTCGTACTTAATTAATCAAATATCTAAAGACTTTTGAACCTTCACCCCCTTAGCAGTTTGCCTTAAGTCGTTAGCAGATATATATTGTTTCTTCGTTGGTGCCTGTGGTACACATTTAGTCACATGGTTTGTTGGTGTAACCTGTAGTAAACAAAAGACGCTTCTATCAAACATTGAATTACATATGAATAATTATATATGTAGGTTGAAAAAACACATGTACGTACCACCTCTTCAAAAATAACTTGATCCTTTGGCCATGCAACGAAACTACCTTCGACTTCCTTAACTGTTTTGAACCCATTATTTGCTACGTCCGGTATGCATGCTGCATCAACTAACGATGAATCAATTGACACTCTGTAGCAATCATTTGGGAGTGGTAGGTTATGCAGCATTTGCTTTCCATGAGACTGGTATACGGTACCAAAAGCAACGATATTTGATTTCTTTGTGTGCCAGAGTTTGCACTTAAGTGTCTACAAAAAAAAAAAAAAATTGCATGTATATATCAGAAATTATTTAAACAAAAGAATAACAAGAAACATGTTGAAATACATACTGTTGGCAGTGCTTGTGTTAGAGACACATCTTGTTGCGATTGGGAATCTGGAGACCCGTTTCGTCGCTTCTTTTGCTTTGGCTTATTGGGTCCGACAGTTTTAGCAAGTTCCTATATGTATATATAAAACACGTTACATTATTTAAACAAAAGAGTAACAAGAAACATGTTGAAATACATACTGTTGGCAGTGGTTGTGTTGGAGACGACACATTTTGTAGCGATTGGGAATCTGGAGACCCGTTTCGTCGTGACTTAAGGTTATGCTTAGGCCTGACAGTTTTAGCAGCAGGTTCCTATACGTATATATAAAACACGGTACATTAGTCGATCATGTATGTAAAATTCAAAAATCAAAGGGCGATCTTTTATTACTATACTTACCATTGTTTCCGTTACCTTTTTAGAAGTTTCAAGGCCATTGGATTTCTCCTCAATTCCCGCATCTTTAGGACTTACAACACCACTTGTCTGAGTGCCATTGGAGTCACCTGCAATATTGTCAATGGCCATTGGAGTCACCTGCAATATAAATTAAGAAATACAGTCACTCATCAGTTTATGTTCAATGCCTAGTATCATTAGCATCAGTGGTGTTAGCATTAGAAAATGAAATTGTTAACAACATAAAAAATGGCTTACAACTGAGGCTATTGGCGATGGTTGAGTTGGCAGAGTTATATTCATCCCTTTATCATTCAACTGTTGCAGAATTTGAGAAAGCATTACATTTGTGTTTTCCACCTCACCGGATAATTTATTGACCTGCACATCTTTTTCGGTCATCTCGGCGGACAATTTTTTGATCAATTTATCTTTTTCTTCACGCTCGCGTCTCTCATTATCCAGTTGAGTTTGAAGTAAGGCAATTTTTTCATTGGCTTCTTGTTTTCTTCGAGGAAGGCCAAAATACTCTTTGTATGTTACTGCACCTCCCACTCCCCTGGCATAACCGCCCTTTTCCTTACCAAATACAAATGTCATGGCATCAGTGCCATCATCAAAACCCGATGTTCCTTCCTTGATCTTGTCATCAGCTTCTTTCTGCACAAAAAATATAGGAAATGTTGGGATTAAAAGTCTTCTTGATGCTGTTACTACTGCTAGTACACAAGCTACTACTGCTAGTACACAGTTAAATGTTGCTGCTATATAAGCATAATAATAGAATTAGCAGTCAAACTTACAAATTCATCTCCCTTTGATTTAATATCATCATTTGGGTATTCGCCGTCTTTGTTTACCCTTCCTTTCACCCACATTACATCACGGGGGGGTTCTTCATCCGCTTCAATCTCTTTATTTTCGATCTAATAAACATCAAATGCATACCCATGTAAAGTTAAACCAAGATAAACGAAAATATGTGGATGCTTACACATGTACAGTTAAACCAAGATAATCAAAAATATGAGGGTATTAATGCAAATGTGCAAATTGGGCAATGTAAACGGATTCATTTCTCATACTGATCGTCTCTTAATTGGTAAAACAAACATTGTGTAATCTTACCATTTTCTCTTTGACATAAGCATATCCACCTCGTCCCATTTTATGCTGATAAATATTTTGGGAACGCGCCATTTTACCTTTCTCAGATTTCTCCTAAAAACACAAAATCATAAGGCGTTTAGATGCGGTAATGCTGCAAACTAAAAATAACAAAATGACATATACACTTAATTAAAGATGACTAATTAAAACCTTGTATGCTTCGGTGGTCGTGTATTTAACATACTCGACCCAGTCTTCTGATTTCATTATTGTATTATACAAGTCCGGGACTTCATTCAGTTTGGAAGTTGTATTTAGGTTGGGCAAAATGTAGTTGACTTTGAGCTTCCTTCTGTAATTCCTTAGCATTTTACCAAGACTAATCATTATCAATTTTCTGTATTGGACGTCAACAACAAAAAATTTCTGAAAAGATTAACACAATGTTGTTAATTAGTTGCACATAATGTAACTGCATACATAAACTTATGTAGTATTGGGTTACAAAATAGTATATATGTACCCAGATTTCATCCCATAGTTTATCTCTTGCTTCTTTATTCACCTTCTTCCAGTGTAGAATCTTCACACCTATCTGCTCACGAGCCACATCTCCTAAAAAAACTCACAAACACTGCTCTGTTTTCCCCTGTTACCCTACCGAGTGCATCGAAGGTTACCTTGAGCTTTGTTGCACCAGGTTTGTCATGCTTCGCGCGAAACTTTACTAGCCTGGTTGAGCCCCTCTTAGCTACTATCTCAGGTGTTTGGTTGGTTAAAGGCTCATCTATATCTTCTTCATCAGAAGACTTTTCGGATTCATATTCTAAGGCGTTATCATCATGTACAATATGATCAAGAGGAAGCAAAGTATGGTTATCAACAATGGGTTCAGTTTCCATGACTCTTGAGCAACAAAGGGTAAAAGAAAATGATTATGGCTTAGCTTGGAGAGTAATGGTGAGAGAAGATTTGATTTTTGTTTTTTATTTGCAGTCTTTTTTTTAGGAGAGAAAAGAGGCTATACACCAAGAATATGAATCGTTTGTGATTCAAAAAATTTCGATCCAAAAATTTGCCTCCAAGTTGTAATTTGAAATTAACAATTGAATTATTTGAAAATTTTCCCTTTGAACTGTTAATTAAAGCATAAACTTGATTTTTGTTTTTTATTTACTATCTTAATAATCGCAAATAATGTATCATACTGTGCAACCATCACATCAACAGTACAAACGTAATTACTACATATTGTACCCTTACCAATTACATTTACAAAACACAAATTACTAATTACCTTTTTGTTATTTGGTTTCATTGTTTGCGTGCTTGTGTTTGCCATAAGAATGTGTGTGTTGATTAGGGTTTATTGATTTTTGTGTGTGTTTACAAATGACCGGGTAAAGGGATTAATTGCTGGTTGAATATTGAATTTGTGGTTTGGTTTAACTATAGCTGACGTGGCAAGATTTGTTTAAAAAAAAAAAAAAAAAAAAAAAACTAATGGTGATGAGGTGGCGGTGAAATCCGGCTATAGCCGGTAAATAGGGATGGCAACGGTTCGGGTTCGGGGCGGGTTTTAGTATACCCATAACCGAACCCGTTTATAATATACCCGTACCCGCCCCATATCCCACCGGATACCCGATTAATATTATCCATCGGTTTTTCGGGTTTCCCCGCGGGTATTAGTTATCCGTACGTAGTTGAATATTATATGGACAAAATTGGCGGTATTAAGATTAAGTCACGCTAAAATCCACCGAAAAAACAAAAGAAAATACTCTAACCACTCCCAACAATAACTCAGCTTTAAACTTTAACACAATGCCACGTCAGCTTTAACACACTCACCCTTAATTAACTGAGCTTTAGTTATACACAAGATGTTTAACGAATGAGCCGAGATGATATGGTTGTATACGAGATGTTTAACGAATGAGCCGAGATGATATGGTTGTATATATACGAGATGTTTAACGAATGTGCCGAGATAATATGGTTGTATACGAGATGTTTAACGAATGAGCCGAGATGATATGATTATACACGTACGAGATGTTTAACGAATGAGCCGAGATGATATATATGGTTGTACACGAGATGTTTAACGAATGAGCCGAGATGATATGGTTGTATACGAGATGTTTAACGAATGAGCCGAGATGATATGGTTATACACGAGATGTTTAACGAATTGAATGAGCCGAGATGATATGGTTGTATACGAGATGTTTAACGAATGAGCCGAGATTATATGTTTGTACATGAGCAACACACCCAACAATAACTCACGCAACCTTTCGACCCTGTTTCATCATTTCTTAAAAGAGTTTAATTTCTAGACCAACCCTGATAGCTGGATGGTCTTGAGGCAACTCACGCAACCTTTCGACCTCTGGATCAGCACGATTATGCATCTGTAGCATAATACGAGTTATCTCACCTAGCAAATTGTTAATCAATTTGAGTTCTTTTTCTTGTTCATTGTGTAATCGGGTGAGGATAGCCTTTTGCACCTCTGCTAGTTAATTTTTTAGCCACAGTGTTTGTGTTAAAATTAGTGATACTTGCGAGAGAGTTTTATAAGAAGTTGTGTGAGAAAACGAAGTGTTGTGAAAGTGGCTTTGATAGTGGAAAGCCGTTAAACTAGCCGTTGGAGGCTATTTTAAAAATCAGATTGAAAGTAAAAGTAACCGTACGAGTATTATTCAAATTCAAACGTAAAGTAATAGTACAACATATTAATAACGAGCGGGATATTTAAATTTTAAAATTTCAAATTCAAATTAAACAAAAAGGCGGGATATATTTAAAATTTATCAATTCAATTCAAATTCAATTCAATTTATAAATTGAAAATAAAGTATCAAATACAAATACATTAAACATGAAATAGAAATACATTAAACATGAAATAGAAATACATTAAATGTCAAATAAAAACTACGTTAACATAAACAATGATTGATTAACATAAACAACATACGATTAACATAAACAACGGACGATTAATAAAAACTATCATCTGAATCTGGGTAACCATCTTCAGAGGATTCGGAAGGTGTGAAAAAACCAGACTCCCACCTTTGCCTACGTTCTTCATCCTCCCTGGCTTGCCGCTCCAAACGATCAGCTTCCTCTTCTCTTTCAAGTGCTTCCATTTCCAGGAGGACTTGCATATCTGCTTCCTCTTGCCTAAGTTGTTCCTCAGTTAACCCAAACGGATTTGGGTCTTGGTTATGAACTGGTTCATTTTCAGGTTGATTATTCACCGGAAAATTTTCCGGTTGGAAAACCGGAAAGATATGCTCGGGTGGAGTATGGAATTTTTCATTTTCGCTAGGTGGGCTTGGAAACTGTTGGCCAAAATCCTTTTGGCGAGGTGGGCTTGGAAATTGTTGGCCAAAATCCTTTTGGCGAGGTGGGCTTGGAAATTGTTGCCCGAAATCTTTTCTGGAAGACATCTTGAATTTGAGATGCTTGGATCTTGAGTATTTGAGAAGTTTGGAATGTGTTTCTGTGTGACTTGTGCTTCAGAAGCATTGGTATTTATAGGGTACAAATGCACACGTTTTATTAACGTGACTTTGAATTTTAATTGTTGGGGCTAACCTGCGTTAACGCAGCGTTAATATGTTGTACTTTATCTTACGTTTGAATTTGAATTTTAATTTTAATTTGTTAAGGCTGAGTTATTGTTGGAAGTGGCCTAAATATACCCATACTTCTCAAACACATTCAGACTGCGATAGATATTAAAGCATGTATTTACATTAAACATGTACTAGAAAATATCAATTACCCTAATGAAAAAGTCAATTAGTCATTAAAGTTAGCACACAAATTACATTAAACATCATTAATATAATATAGAAAATATCAATTACCCTAATGAAAAAGTCAATTAGTCAATCCAACACCAAACACACTTCTAGATCAACTACACTAGTCAAATCCAAACCAAACACAAACCAAATCCGATCAATATTATCCATCTGTTTACTTTTGGCGCCTCTCGATGGTCCCTCTTCCCGCCTAAAGTATTGGGAACCGTTCGTATACCTCTCTAGCCTATTTGTACAACTCGACATGGAAAACCGTTCATAATTAATCAACCGTACCATATACAACTCCTTTGATATTTTCATTAGAAAATAAATTTCAAATTTCAATGGCCGACTCCTCTTCAACTCCTTCTTCCAACAAAAACAAACGCCCAAGGGATGATTCTCCTCCACCAATGCCTGAAAATTATAAAAAAATGGGCATATCCCAAAATATTTGGGAGAAATGTAGTAAAGGCCCGTATGGTGTTGAAAACGCATTGTTAGAAATTCACAACAAGCGTATAAATATGTATGAAGAAAGGAACAAGAAAGATTTAGAGGTCATTGAGGAGCATCAGAAGAAAATTGAGGAGAGGAACAAAAAAATAGAAGAAGAAAGAGAGAAAATAGTTGATGTTTACAGAAGTATTGAAGCTAGTAAATATGTGTCTTAATGTATCTTTTCTTTATATATTTTGCCTATGTATATTTTGCCTATGTAAATGTAAACTTATTTTGACTTGGTTTAATATATGAATGCAGTTATTATGTACAAGTTTATGATATTTGAATACAGCTATTATTATTGTACTGCTAGGTAAACAATTGTACTGCTATCGAAACGTTGTACTGCTGGGTATCCTTTTAGCAGTGGTTGGGAGTGCAGGGTAGTTTGTATCACTTTTTACTTAAAGTGTATAAACCCCCAATTGCTGCACACAATCACATTCACGCACACATTACTCTCTCTCTTCCACTCCCTAATCGAATTTTAATTTTCAAATTGCAAAACCCCCAAATCAAATCATAATGTCGAACCTAACTTTTACCGAACCTCATAATAATGTTGCCTTTTTAGAAAAATCCAATAAGTCTGTAGATTTTACTGAGATCATTGATTTCCTTAATGCAAGCTATATTAAGTTTGCATTAACAGTAAAACCTACTATATATACTTCCAACATTATCCAGTTTTGGTCGTCTGCTAAGGTCAAAACTATTAATGGGGAAGCACAAATCCATGCCCTTGTAGATGGGCAGATGATTATCATTACAGAGGCGTCTATTCGAAGAGATCTTCTCCTAGATGATGCTAACGGAGTTGAGAATCTTCCAAATACTACAATCTTTGAAAAACTTGCACTGATGGGCTATGAGAGATATACAGATGCTTTAAAGTTCTAAAAAGGTAATTTTTCTCCTCAGTGGAAATTCTTAATTCATACTGTCTTAGTGTGTCTAAGTCCAAAGACCACTGCATGGAATGAATTTAGCAGTAATTTAGCTTCTGCTATAATTTGTTTGGCTGAAAATACTCAAAGATTTAATTTCTCAAAATTAATTTTTGATAATATGGTTAAGAACTTGGATGATTCTTTGGCTAAATATTTTCTATATCCAAGGTTTTTACAACTCTTTTTGGACAACCAATTTAAAAAAAAGAAAAGTCACAAAAATGTTTATCCCACTCCCTGCCTTACCAAAAAGGTTTTTGCTAATATGAGTAGGGTTGGAAAAGATTTTTCAGGGAGAGTGACACCTTTGTTTCCAACAATGTTGGCACTAGCCCAAACCCAAATGGGTGAAGGTTCAGCAATCCCAGCTGGTACCCATCACACACCCACAGAACAACAACAAAAGACCTATAAACGTAGGACTAACACCAAGAACACTGAGCTACCTCAGGCTAGTGGTTCTATACCAACTGTTGCAGATGAGGATGTCACTGGGGGGGAGAGTGACATGTTGGCAAGGGCTGCCACTACTGTTTCTAGCTTAGCAGCAGCACAGGACAGTGGTAACATCATTAAGACCCGAACCAAGACAACTTCTAATGAAGAAAGTTCCTCTGGAACTGATTCAGGTGAAGGTCCCAGTCACATGGAAACAATGGGGGGTTCGGATGTTCATCCTAGGGGTGAGACTGAACTTAACTTTTCCAGTGATCCACCTCTCGGGCTAGGTAACACAAGCCGAAGTGGTGAGGATAGTATGCAACTTTTGAATGAATTGAAGGATACCTGTGCCAAGCTGTCTGCACAAATTGGTGATCTGCGAGCAATAGCTTCTTCCCAAGATGGAGTCATCAAAGCTCAAGGTGGGGAGATAAAGGCTTTGAAGAGAAGGGTTAGGTATTTAGAAGGAGTCAAATGATCAAGAATTCCCAAACAAAAGGTTAAATCTTCTGAAGCTTCTAAGGATGCTCCCAAACAGGGAGGGAATGAAGGCAAAGTTTCAGGGGAGGATAACCAAGGGAATCAAGTGGTGATTGATCATCGTCTGGGCAAGGTTACAAATGCTGATAGTGCTACTGAGCCAATTACAGTTGGTACTACAAAAGCTAGTACTGCTACACCAGAGGTTTTTGCAAATGCTGTTAGTGTACTTGCTGAGCTGAAGACAGCAAAACCAGTAACCAAAGGTGTTGTGATACAAGAGCCATCATCCTCTCCAAAAGCTAAACAATCAACTCCACAGGTACAAGGCAAAGGTAAAGGGATTCTTACTGAAGAGCCTGTGGAGAAACCATTATCAAAAGAAGAGCAATTAAAAGTTGATGCTGAACTTGCTATGAAATTCTCAGAAAAGTATGATGCAGAACATCAGACAATTTTGGAACAAAGGAGAATACAAGAAGAAAAAGATGCAGAGTTAATAGCTTCATGGGATGAGCAAAGGGCTCAGGTTGCAGCTGATTCTGAGCTTGCTAAGAAACTACATAAACAAGAGCAAGATAAGTACTCAGTAGATGAAAAAGCCAGGATGCTGAAAGAATTTTTTGATGAAAAAAAGAAGTTGTATGCAGAACAAAGATATGCAGCTAAGAAGAACAAGCCACCCACTCAAAAACAAAGAAGAGATCTCATGTGCAGGTAGTTTTTTTTTTTTTTTTTTTTTTTTTTTTTTTTTTTTTTTTTTTTTTTGCAAAGGTATTTATATTAATATCAACAATACCCAATATGTACATCATATCATAAACATCTACTCATGTGCAGGTATTTGAAGAATGTGGACAGATGGAAACTAAAGGATTTGAAATTCTTGGATGATAAAAGAATTGAAGAATTATATGCAATTGCCAAGAGAAACAATGATCTCTTCTTGAATGACAGTTCAAAGAGAGCAGGTGAACAGTTGGAAATAGAAAGCAGTAAAAAGAGAAAACAAGAACAAACTGAGCAAGCTGTTGCTGAAGAACAAATGCAAGCTCACACTGAACTTGCAGTTGCCTCTGTAGGAGAAGCCATGGATGCACAACCTTTAACTGTCAAACATCCCATTGTTGATTATAAGTCTGGATCTTTTGGGGAAACAGTTTATTATGATATTAAGAGGCATGATGGTTCTTCTAGAAGGTATGTAAGCTTTCTTCACATGGTTCATGATTTTGATAGACAAGATATGATAGCTCTATGGAAATTACTCAAACAAAGATTTGGTAATAAGACACCAGAACAAGCTAATTATGATAGAGAAGTCTGGAATTATTTAAAGGTAATGTTTGAACCAAATCATGAAGATGAATGTTGGAGAAGACTAACGCACAATACTGTTAAAGAATGGAAAATTTTTCAACGATGTGGAGTACATGCTTTAACTGTGAATGAGTTGGTGATCTACATGCTTGTAGAAAAGGATTACCCTTTAAAGTTTCACAAAGACATTCTACATCAGATGTTGCGTGTGAAGAAAACACTCAAGCTTCAGCTTAATTATGATGACATGGCATATGAACTGCTCAGGAAGATGGAAGAGTATCTAGGACCCAAGGACAAGAAATAGAATGTATAGTTATTACTGCCACAATGTATAGTTTGACTTAAACATGTATAGTTATTACTGCTAGTATGTATAGTTATTACTGCTAGAATGTATAGTTATTACTGCTAGAATGTATAGTCTGACATTTATCATGTATATGTCCACTTGCAGTCAAGCTTTATTGTATTTGCAGTTTCCATTTATCATGTATATGCACTTGCAGGCACTTAGTAACATGTTACTTCATTATAAAGTTGAAAATTGACTTTAGAAAGTCAAGTAATCTGGTTCCAGCTAGGGGCAAGTAACATACTTACATACTACTGCATTAAACTAGATAGACTATAAAATCCCAGCATTGTAATGGGGCAAATTAAATGAAGAGTCATGACTAACAGTCTGAACTCAAAATATGACTCTATGATTTAGACACTTAAATAAATACTTCATGTGACCATATGTAACATCTTGAATTTAGTCACACAAACACTCAATGTGACTAATATCAAGGTTAATGATAACTGAGTTCACATTTTGCTATACATATTAGTCACATGAATATTTCACAGTGTGACTATTTTCAATGTATTGGTCACATATAATACCCTTATAATGTGGCCATATATAAACATAATTTAGATGCACATTTGTGGTATGGTGTTACTATTGTATAGCCTATAGTCACATGATTGTGCTACAATTAAGTGTGACCATACACATTAGGAATTGGCAGGCAAACACACACTTAACTTTAGACACACATATTAACTTACGTGACTATTTGTATCGAATTTTGGTCACACTTAATCATGTATGCCTATGGTTTAGTGTGACCATATATGACATTTGGTCACACATCTCAAGTGTGTGACATATATTTGTCACTTTTAAATGCATATCGTGACTATGCTTCAAACTTGCTTTTCAGTTGTCACACATTTCAAATTCATATGTGGCTAAATTTTCAACAAAAACTAGCAGTCACGCTTAAATAATGTGTGACAAACTTGAGCATATGATTTAGCCACATACACAATTACTTCGTGTGACCATATATGGATTTTGGTCACACTTTTCAATTGCGTGACATATATTTGTCACATATGTATATATATAGTGTGACTAATGTTTCAACCTTATTTGTATCCGTCACACGTCCCAAATTATAAGTGACTAAAAAATCAAAAAAAAAATTACCAGATACGTATAGTCACGAAAATATTCAAATGTGTGGCTGTAGCCTCGGATGTAATTCCGAAATGGTCACACAAGTCGGATCAAGTGTGGCTGTTTATTTTATTCTGGTACATTTAGTCACATAAAAAAGCGACTGTGTGGCTGTTCGAAAAACAGCATGTGTGACTAAATCCCATTTTTGTACTAGTGTATGTAAAACAAAGAAGTTGAATTGAGGAACGTAAAGAAGATTCTGTAATAAAAATAAATAAATAAATAAAGGCTGGGTCATGATCCTGTGCACCTTTGTCGCCATGACTACTGATCAAGGTGACCATTTGCAGAGTTCCGTTTGCAGAGTTCCGATTGAAGCAGGCATCACGTCAATGGAATAAAAGATTTGATGAGGAAATCAAAAGATTTGGATTTACTCAAAATCTTGATGAGCCGTGTGTATACCACAAAGCTAGTGGGAGTGATGTTATTTTCCTAGTTCTATATGTTGATGACATATTGATCATGGGTAAAAACATTCCAAGTTTACATGAGGTGAAAGCCTATCTTGGGAAGTGTTTTTCCATGAAAGATCTAGGAGAAGCAGCATACATTCTAGGAATCAAGATCTATAAAGACAGATCTAGGCGGTTGATTGGTTTAAGCCAAAGTGCTTACATTGACAAGATATTGAAAAGATTCAATATGCAAAATTCCAAGAAGGGATTTTTGCCAATGCAAGTAGAACATGGCTTGAGTAGCAAAGCTTGTGCTTCAACACCTGAAGAGGTGGAACGCATGAAGAGAATTCCATATGCTTCGGCTGTGGGATCGATTATGTATGCGGTTCGATGTACAAGGCCCGATGTGGCATTTGCTCAAAACATTAACAGTCGTTATCAGCAGAATCCAGGTGAACTCCACTGGACTGCTGTGAAACATATTCTCAAGTATTTAAGATCTACGAGAGAAATGTTTTTAGTGTACGGGGGAAATCCAAACGCAGAACTGTGTGTTACAGGTTACTGCGATGCATCCTGGAAGTGTGATAAAGATGATACGAAGTCGAAG
The DNA here is from genome assembly GCA_021014915.2 of Artemisia tridentata subsp. tridentata. Taxonomy (NCBI): domain Eukaryota; kingdom Viridiplantae; phylum Streptophyta; class Magnoliopsida; order Asterales; family Asteraceae; genus Artemisia; species Artemisia tridentata. Next base: position 22,549,538 of record CP139509.1, read on the forward strand.
ACGGGCTATGTCTTTGTCGTGAATGGAGGTGCAGTGGATTGGAAGAGCAAGAAGTAGAGTACTATCGCGATGTCTGCAACAGAAAGTGAGTATATTGTTGCCTCAGAAGCCGCAATGGAAGCAGTCTGGATTAGGAAGTTCGTTTCAAGGCTTGGAGTTATACCCTCAATCGATAGACCTATAAAAATGTATTGTGACAACTCAGCTGCAATTACATTTGCTAATGAGCCTGGAATCATGAAGGGCACCAGACATTTCCCGATCCGGTACCACTATGTTAGAGAACAAGTGGAGATAGGAGAGATCGAATTACTCAAAGTTCACACAGATGACAATTTAGCAGATCCATTAACGAAAGCTCTACCTGGTGGAAAGCTTAAACAACTTTCAGAGGGTATAGGACTTCGTTTAGCTGATAGTTTCATGCATATCTGTGATTAGTATTTGGATAATGGGATGTTGTAAAATAGTTATTATTTTAATGAAATAAAATACGGTGTTATGTTTATTTATCATTATCTTAATAATATATCCTATATTTGCATGTTTATATCTGTGAATATATGTATATATTCTAAATTGTCCGTTGTCGATTAATAATATGGGAATATCATTAAACAAAGACAAATGTGAGGATTGGTAGAATATACTTGAAGGTATATTGATGTGTTGAGATGCCAATATCACATGATATTGAAATATTTGAATATAGGACTTATCCCGACTTCATGAGTTTACTTTATGGATCTTGTCATTAAGTAAATCATGTATATAGTTATCCTCAGACCTGAGATACCAGATAACCGTCATGCATGTAGTACATTTCTGTAATTCAATTTAACGCTATACGTAACTGGTAGCTATACGGATTGTTTTCGGAAGTGTTGCAAAGTGTATGAGTTATGCTCGTAGTCAAAATGGGATTTGTTCCTTCAAATTTATTTGAAGTTTAATACTGCTGGGCCCCTCGTGGGATTAATAAGATGTTTGTGTGGCCACACCCAAAGTCTCCCCTTATGATTCAGAAGATTTGTTAATCTTATTTAATCATGAATAACGAGAAACAGAATATTAATAAAGAATGACTTAGATCCATATCTTTATTAATGTAGTATTAGAAACAAAAGGATAAGTATGATGAGTTATCATCAAGTGGTTTTTTCAGGAGACCACACACCCGAGTTGTACTAGGGGCATTGGCGTGTTGCTAGACGCTAACCAATGTCATTACACTTTTAATAGATTTCCAAGTGGGAGCTGTTAGAGTTAAATGGAAAAATATTAACGTGTATGTCTAGATTCGAACACGGGACCGAGGGATTGCACACTTTACGTATGATGATCAAGTAAATAATTAATATGTATAATTATTGTATGTATTAATTATTTGGACACGAAATGATACATAACGGACGTTATGTAAACTAACGGTGTTGACTAACGACCGTTAGGGAATAGTGGAAGGACTATTAGTGAAATTGGGATTGGAAGGATCTAGATTTCTTGGAGACCAAGATGCACCGATCGGCCATAAGGGTTTAGAAACCCTAAATCGCATGGCTTCCTCCCCAAGATACATGTTCACTATAAATACACATCAAGGGTTATTTGTTATGTTACCTTGTGCAATACTATAACCCTAAATTGTGTTTCTTCTCTTCCTAAAACTCCAAACCGATCGGATCTTATTCCATAAGATCGATCCATAGTTTTTTGTGTAGCAAAAATATTGTTTTGGTTTTACGTGTCTAATCACTAGCATCATTGCTTGATCGGTATAGTACGTGTGTACAAGAGTTCGGTAACAACTTAATTAGTTGTTCATCTTAGATTGTGGAACAAAACGGTAAGGGGTTCCACGCTAATCCTATTTGTTGATCTTGTGATTAGAAGAGAAGACCGATCCTTGTTCTTACTAGGATCTTGAGGTAATTCTAATTTACTTTTCGGTAATTCATTATATGTGTTAAATTCGATCTTGGTTCCGCTACGTTCTCTTGATGTGTTTATTTACTTAGATGTTGATCATGCTATTTAAATTCCAACACAATAGTCAATAATAATGAACTTGATGTTGACTCTTTTCTCTCTTAGTCAATATATGTAAGTTCGGGACATGGTGCACAGGCTATATAATATGCATGGAAATGACATTGTACAACAGCTCACAACAAATCACAAATCGGCCTCCAACCTATTCGCTTAATCCTTGGAATAGTTTGAGATGTCAACTTTATCTGTTTCTAGTCCTTCCTTTTCTTCATCTCCGTTGTCTTCAGCTGATAATATGCATAGCACTAAGAAAGATGTTATTCGCAACAGTGTAATCTTCCATGATAGTATATGGGGGGATCAGTTTCTTGAGCATGATGAGGTTAAGTTTGCATATTTTTACTTGCATCGCATACTTTTGTTATGAACGTAACGGAACGAGGTATGCTAATTAATTATTTTATGTTCGCAGAAATTCAATGTAGCCACAGAGAAACAACTAATTGAGGAGCTCAAAGAAGAAGTGAGAAAAGAGCTAATGATAAGAGCTAGTAATGAAGCAAGCCAAGATATAAAGCTTATACAACTTATCGATGAAGTTCAGCGCCTTGGCCTAGCCTATCATTTCGAAAAAGAGATCGAGGAATCCTTGCAACATATCTATGTTACATATGGCGATAAGTGGATTGGCGACAACATAGAAAGCATTTCACTTTGGTTTCGACTGCTACGACAACATGGCTTCAACATTTCATCCGGTATTTAAATAAAACTTAAGAACCTTGCATAATAATTGACTCCTTCACGGCATTACCTAGCCTGTATACTGACCCAACTTACATAAAATGATAAAATATAACGGTATCAAACGTATGAGCACTACAAAAAATTGTCATTTGGTGACACATAAAGAAATCGTCACTAAAAAGTAGATTTACTGTTTGTGTCACTAGAACCTCTATCACTAAAAATCAACCTTCCTGGAGTGGAGTATGTCTAAATTCATCCAACTTTGTTTGCTCGTGTTACAGATATATTCAAGAACTACAAAGATGAGAAGGGAAAGATTCAGGAATCGTTATGTGATGATCCTCGAGGAATGCTTGCTTTGTACGAAGCAACATATCTAAGGGTTGAAGGAGAAGAGGTACTAGATGACGCAAACGAGTTCACTAAAATCAACCTCGGCATTATATCCAAGGATCCATTTTGTGACTCTTCTCTAAGAACCGAAATACAGCAAGCACTAAAGCAGGCACTTCGTAGAAGGTTGCCAAGGTTAGAGGCGGTTCGTTACATACCAATCTACCTACAGAAAGCTTCTCACAGTGAGGTCTTGTTGAAGCTTGCAAAATTAGACTTCAACGTGCTTCAAGATATGCACAAACATGAGCTAAGCCAAATCTGCAAGTACGTACATATATAGCGAGAAAAACTCCGCTATGCCATATCATTCAACTTGTTTTACATGAGCTGATTTATATAACTGAATCTATGTTTCATGCATGGTTTTATCACTTTATGATTTATATTCGTAACTTGCATTTATGTCTCAGATGGTGGAAGGATCTGGACATTCGAAACAAGTTACCTTTTGTTCGAGACAGATTGATAGAAGGCTATTTTTGGATAATGGGAATCTATTTCGAGCCTAAACATTCTCGTACAAGAATTTTCCTAATGAAAACAAGCATGTGGTTAATTGTTTTAGATGATACATTTGATAATTATGGTACTTATGAGGAACTCGAGATGTTTACACAAGCAGTCGAAAGGTATTTAGTGTTTATTTTGCTCTTGGACTAATACAGATATGTGTTCATATATCTATAGTAATTATAATTAATCATTTAATTAGTGCTAATTGTATATCATATATATATCTAGATGGTCCATAACCTGCTTGGATGAGCTACCAGAGTACATGAAACTAATATATCAGGAACAATTGAGTGTTCACCAAGAAATGGAAGAATCACTTGAAAAGGAGGGAAAAGCATATCAAATTCATTACATTAAGGAGATGGTAACTTAATTTTATATTCTCTAACTTGATTTTGAGTGAAATTCATAATTTCAAAATATTAGTCAACTTGCCTTAATCACACACAAAAATCGGATGCAGGCGAAAGAGTACACACGCAGCCTCCTATTAGAAGCCAAATGGTTAAGAGAGGAGTACATGCCAACATTAGAAGAGTACATTTCTAATTCACTGGTTACTTGTGGCTATGCCGTGATGACAGCAAGATCTTATGTTGCCCGGGACGACGATATAGTCACCGAGGATGCCTTTAAATGGGTGGCGACACATCCTCCGCTTGTGAAAGCTACATGTAAAATTTTAAGACTTATGGATGATATTGCCACCCACAAGGTACGTACATATATACTAACATACATATATACTATGATCAGGTTCTTAGCAAAAAAATATGGTGTTACATACCACCTACATAATTTTTGTAGGAGGAACAAGAGAGAGGCCATATTGCTTCAAGCATCGAATGCTACCGAAAGGAAACTGGTGCATCAGAGGAGGAAGCATGTGAGTTTTTCTCAAAACAAGTTGAAGATGCCTGGAAAGTTATAAATCGAGATTCGCTCAAGCCTACCGATGTCCCTTTTCCTCTCCTTATTCCTGCAATCAACCTTGCACGTGCGAGTGATACCATATATAAAGACAATGATGGCTACAATCATGCTGGTGAAGAAGTCATTAGTCACATCAAATCGATCTTAGTTCACCCCATGATTGTCTAAGATTCAGGTAGTCTTAATGGAACTTCTTGTTGTTTTACATATTCCATTATAATGTTATGTCACGTGAGTCTTGTGAGGTTATTATATGTTCCGTTGTAAGTTTTCTTTGTCCATTTTACATGTGCGTACTCTCTAATACACACATAACTTTCCTTTAATAAATTTTCACTATTGTACGATGCAAAAATCATCGACTTCAATTCTGAGCACCAATATATGTTGTCATGTGTGTGAAAATACAATTTCACATCGGTAAAGAACAATCTCGAAGTTAACATATAAGTTTGGTGATCGAGCTACTCCTTTTGTCAATTGGTTTTAGAATGCAGTCCTAGCTAGACTTATATGATGATTTTTAATGAGATTGTGAGATATAACGATCACAAATTGGTATCCAAGCTACGGTTAACCCGGTGGCGATGCAGATGGTTTGTCTCGGATAGACCCCAATTGAACGGTATTGGATGATCCCGGTATACTTTATGTCGAAAGGAAGTAAAAGAAGTCGGTATGTAGTATTTAAAGGTGGGACCATAAACTACTATTGTTGAAGGAGATGCATGGTGATTTGGGTTTGAATGAAGTATTATTTAGTTAAGATTATGGGCTGTAGCAATCCTAAGATATGCTTGCTTAGTTTTTGTTTGAAGAATTATGAGATTCCTTTGGCCTTACGGCAACACATTTTTTAATAAATAAACTTATCAGAGAAAAGGATTAAGAAACTAACAAGTAACTACAATGTGATTAATTTAGATCTGAGTCGGGTTTGACTCTTGTGATGGTAAAATTTTTGCTAACTCAAATCTTTAACTATATATGAGACAATGTATGAGTTGGCATTAGTGACATGGCATGGCAAATGAATATTAGCCAATGATAATGATGATGTGTAATGCTAACGCCAAATCTTCTCTCTCAATAACAAAAATGATTCGTCAGGCCAAATTCAAACGAATGCTTATGTTTTTATGCCAACGAATTCTGATCAAACAGTTTAACCAAATTAAAATTATGGTTTTGATGATACAATTTAATCTACAATCTTCAATCAGGTTTGTTTAATTTCAAATTCGATTTTCATATATGATTTACGTACGTGTGATTTTTATCATTATTTCAAATTGGATTTTCAATCAAATTCACTTTGTTTCAGATTATTTTCGCAATTTGAAGAAGCGGAATTAGGATGATAATATGATAACTAACTTAAAGATATATATCATTTTATCTATTAACGAATAGATGATTTAATCGAGCATGTTAGGTGTGGTGAGCCCAGAACAGGGTGAAGGTAATCAATAACCTAACTACGTACCAATGAATGGTTACCGTATATCACTTGGAATCGTGTTATCACTTTTCAAAGTAAATTATTCGACCCTATTGCCGGGGTATCACGAATATCTACTTGGGATAAGACCAAATGTTCGTTATTAAATTAGGCACAAATCAATAACCCTTGCGCATATAATTGTTTATTGTTTTTGTTCTCTTCTTATCATGCATGTTTGATTTCTAATATATAGGAAAATAATCACAGCTAGTCAAATGAAATTATAAGGATTAATCGGCCCATTAATCTTTTTTTTGGTAAAAGGGAACTTCCACCCTGGAAAATATATTAACCAAAAAACCATTTAAAGTACAATGGAATGTGGCTGAAACGCCACATTAACCTCAGGCTAATAGTGGTTACATGGCCAATTAAACGTGGTCATAAAGGCAGTTTAACTGCCACTTGAATAGGTCAAAGTAGTTACATACTCATTCCAGTAGTACTAACTTAGTACTAACAGTAGTAACTTGCTCCAGCATTACTAACATAGTACTAACAGTAGTAACTCTGCTCCAGCAGTACTAACATAGTACTAACAGTAGTAACTCTGCTCCAGCAGTACTAACTTAGAACTAGCAGTAGTAACTCTCTGAAGGATTAAACCTTCTGATGAGTTACTCCCAACGAATATTAGAGTTAGGGTAATCAGTGACTTAATGTGTGTACACTCCGTACCTCCAAACTCATTTTCAAGTATGATCATATCCCTCAATTGAACTGAATTTCCAACAATCATCCCCAATTTAATACAATTCCTTTTGCATGAAAATTAACAATCAAACAAAACAAGTGCATAAACGAAAATATCCTGATGATTGAATTTCCATCTTAGTACATTACACGTTCAAATATTCGAGAATCAGGGTGTTCTAAGAATTGAACCCTTCAACCCATTTGAATACCTGAAAATAAAATACACACAAGTTTTCAAACACTTAAACGCTCCTGACACTATAAAGCCATGTGTCCATATCCAATTTATAAATGTTGTAAGAGCCAAAAGTCCAAAGCTCCCTGAAGCGGCAAAACTTCAACATTAACATAGGTGGTTCATCTTTATTAATACTCCTGGTTACACACTTTGTTTTCATTGCCAGACATGATGAAGCTCTGAGGTTGGTTCATGTAAACCTCCTCATCCAATTGACCATTGAACTCAAATAAGTACATTTTATTACTATCATTTATCCTATTAATTTGACTTGTTTTACTATATTATGTATGAGGATTGATACTTAATCGTTTACTTTTGTAATTCTCAGGTAAAAACAAGCATTTGGTGAAACTTAGCGATTTTGGACTAATTATGGAGCAAAACATGCAAGAAGTTAAGAGTCTACTGAAATGAAGAAGATTAAGACTAATCTGCTCCAGATGCGCCGCATCTTACTCATTACATACGGCGCATCTCTATTAAGATTCCACCAGATACGATCCAAGATTCAAGAGGACATGCGCCGCATCTAATCATGGAGTTACGCCGCATCTTCTGGCGGTGTACGAATATTCCTGAATATTATAATCTTGGACCCCACGCGAAGTTAAGTCAATGCGCCGCATCTACTTACTAGATGCGCCGCATCTTCCCTCAGACAGAAACTATAAATACCCCAAAGACCAGACGAGTTCAAAGTTCCAAAGTTTTAACCTAAGACCGAAGACCAGAAACCAAGGACGAATTCAGTCAAGGCAGCAGCACAAGACACACCCAAATCAAAGATACAAGAGCTGTAAGAAGGTGCTGCATGTGTTTAATTCATTAAGTAGTTTTGTTTTATTGTGTTAGCAAACTTTAATTCATCAGGATTGGTGGCTTGTGTAATGTGACAACGAAAGATTGCACTCCCTTTAATACTTGCTTTCCCATCAATTAAAGTTTATATGTTGATGTCTTTGGTTACTACTTATTAGTGCATTGATAACCTCTGTGTTTATTAGTGGCTTGCGGGCATTTGACTGCGGAAAATAATGTGGCTCCCACGGTTATTACTAAATTGATCACTTAGGAATAACTTTTAGACATAAGTAATCATTAAGGGTTTACTCGCCGATAAGAATAGGACCAACGAGAAAGGGTTAACTACATACACTTCATATAAAGCTATCAATAAAACAAGTGACAATCTACTTAATCATAAGGACAGCCCTCTTATTGTCTCGAGTATTTATCTGTGTACGTGTGTGCTACTTGCTGATTCGTGCCTATTGGTTTATTTTATTATTTAATTGCAAACAAATCGTGCCAGTCTCTCAGGCTGAAACCCCCTTGCGTTAGGATATTAAAATACTGATTAGAATAACGAGATAATACGTTCCACTCTTAGTGATCGACACTCTACTTACCATTATATTCATACTGACCGGGTACACTGCTCGTTAGGTGTGTGTGTTATTGATAAGTCGGCTAAATATAAATTTAAAACTTGAGTAGGCATTAAAACTGCTAAACCGCAACGACACACGCAGCACATCAAGTTTTTGGCGCCGCTGCCGGGGAGTGAATTGTTATTATCTTTTAATTTGATTAGTATTTTAATTAGGTTTTAATTTATTTTCATCTAACCGCTAATTTTGTTGTGTATTAGATTAATTTGCATTCATTGTACTATTTTGCATATTTTCTGTTTTTGTGTGTTATTTGTTTGCTTTATTTGTTTTTATTTTTCGTGTGTTTTATTTGTTTTTTATTTTTCGTATTTTTTCTGTTCTGCTATCGTTGTACTGTGCTAAATCAAACGATACGGCGCATCTGATCTCTCAGATACGGCGTATTGCGTTTAATTTTTTTAATACAACGCGTTTAATTAATTCGATACGACGCATCTTTTCCCCAAGATACGGCGTATCTGTTTTTAATAAGAAAATTTTTCTAAGCGATAAAGCGATACGACGCATCTTTTCCCCAAGAAGCGGCGTATCTATTTTTCAGAAATTTTTTTTTTTCTAAACGTTAACGCCATACGACGCATCTGCTTTAGCAGATACGGCGTATCTATTATTTTAATTAAAAACAGTTTTCGAATTATTAAACAGATACGACGTATCGATCTCTATCGATACGGCGCATCTTACTGAATCAAAAATCTTGTATTTTTAAGCGTAACGAAAATACGGCGCATTAACTTTCGTTAATACGACGCATTTAATTTTAAATAAATACCGATTTTTGATTAATTAATTCGATACAGCGCATTCATAAATTCTAAGCGGCGTATCTATTTTCTGAATAAAGTCTGATTTAATTTTAACGTATTAAGATACGGCGTATCCAACTATTTGGATACGGCGCATCGTCTGCAGATATCAGCTATTTGTATTCATATATCCGTTTCTATATTCATTAATTTCTCTTCTTGCGAACAGATCCTACTGATGCTTTTGTGATTATTTCAGGAGAAAAATGGAAGGATTCGGAGAACTGATTGACTACGACTTCGAAGCCAATTTTATGGATGGAGTAATGGTGCAAGATAAATCACCCGAACGTTACGATGGGGATTACATTGAACTTAATGACCTTGACGGACCATTAGCATCCAATGACCTGTTCATGGATGATGCGGAATCTGAGTTAGAAGAAGGAGAAATTGTGGATAGTCCAAAATCAACGTTATTAATACTAGGAATTACGATGAATTTGAGGGATATGATGGTTCTTGGGATTACGGTAGGAGAATCCACGCCAATTGTGCTTACAATTTGCAATTCCCATGCATGATTGGGTACAAGTGTATTGACGCCAATTTCTTTCCTATTTTACCAATCAATGTCATGTCAAGGAGCTTTTACAATTCTATTATGAGAAATAAAGTGGAACATACGGGAAAGAATGTAGTTGGAGCCTTCATTAATGTCCCGATCTTCGTTGGACGCTTTACTATTGTAACTGAGTTCGCCGTTGTTGAAGACATGAATGCCTATCGTGACAGCAATATGGGTGACGTAATTGTTGGAAAACCATTTTGTAGGGAAATCACTATTAATGCAAAACGATTTGAAGGAAAGATCACCTTTCAATGTGGAAGCGACATTATCACTTATATGATGCCCCGAACTCACCCTAGATTTAAACATGCTACTAATAGGGTCTGCTACAAATTCTCTCCATTCCTTTTTATTAGTAATGATGACATAAAGAGAGGGATTGAGTACCCATATCAAATAATGGAAGGATTTTATAAAGGAGTTTTGAATTTGGGACCTGAATATATACGTGACGAATTAGTTGCTAAATGGATCCTACGTGGCCATGTAGGAATCAATGATCGATACTAATGAGCTGAACGTGAGTCTAACTTGAAGACTCTGGAATAAAGACAAGTGCTTACCGGGAGACAACCCGGATTTATCTTTTAATTTTCTGTTTTGTGTCGAGTCAGTCAGACCGCCGAGGATACGGCGCATCTCAATACTGAGATGCGACGCATCTCCTGCAAATGGTCATATCTTATTTTATTTTATTTTTCTGCATTTTTTATTTTTCGACTTTAAAACTTTTTATCAGTTTATTTTAATGCGGCGCATCCCTGGTTAAGGATGCGGCGCATCTTTTATTCTGATCCGTATTTATTCCAGGCTCGATACAGCGTATCTTCTTCCATAAGATACGGCGCATCGACTGACCTGATGATTTTCAGTTTTAATTTTTAAGTTTTATTTTTCCTAACTACTAATGTATTATGCAAGTTTGAACCTTTCTTACCTTAGGTGTGTTTTAAAGCATTGGTGGTATTATAGTTTCCTGAATTTCCTGTGGATACATCAAGTATGAAGCTTTAACGTTCTAATCCACAAGAAAGATGATTTTTGCTCTTATCAAATGGAGGATCATACCGAGCAAATCTCAGGGGAGTTTTTCAGTTCTAATTCTTTTATTTTCCAGTTTTTAGCCTTTTATACAAACAACGAGGGCGTTGTTTAACTTAAGTGGGGGGATTGGAGAATTAGAACACTTAACAATTACTTGTCCTAAACTTTTTCAAAAATTATGCTTAAAATGTGCTTAATATATCAAACTTAAAATTTTTTTAGCATGTTTTTGTTTAAGATCTAAGTTACATAGCTGCACACATGACGTTATTTTCAAAAATTGTGATTTTTCAAAATTCACAAATCTATGAGTGTGCCGGTGACTTGTAAACTTTAGAACTTGGCTTGTATACTATTCGAGACCACCATAATAAGTATTATATTTATATAATTGGAATGACTTGTCTAAATTGGTAAAATTCTAGGATTACACCCAAATAGCCTATTATGTGTTATGTGTTATTAACTAACTACACTGGTTAGTTAACCCCCGTATAAACCCTTTTGTTACTCTCATTTTTAGAGTAAGATACCCCTAGAAAAACACTCAGAGCCATTCCTTTCGTTTCTTACACCTATGTTTAAAATGTTTCGTTACACCCTTACACCTTAGCCTACCCTGTAGATTAGAATCCGTGGTTGGTTAATTGCTATAGGCAAAGTGTGTTTCCTTACATTACCTGTGTTCGCGTGCGTAATTCATTATCTATGGTTAGGTCGGGAAATTGCACAATGCAATTGGAGTGAAAGTAAATATTGTATATATTTGAGTTTATTTTTCGTGTGTTTACTACTTTCACTATTACCGTTATTTCTGAAGTGTGAAAAGTATGGAAAAATTATCCAGAATTATCATTATAGTGATGTGGTGAAATTTTACACATCTATCTTTATGTTTTAAGGAAAAAAAAAAAAAAAAAAAAAAAAAAAAAAAAAAAAAAAAAAAATTCGAAAAAAAAAAAGAAAAAGAAAAAGAAAGAAAGAAAAGTTGGAAGTTTGTTTTAACCAACGATGTAAAGTTATGTAAGTGGTCGATATCACCACTATTTGTTGTACTATATTTATGGATTGAATGGGAGTTGGCAGTTATGGGAACGCCAATTAAGGTTTATTCTTTGATTAAGATCTTGTTGAGTATAATTCGTGTCTACCTAAAGCGTGTGTTTCAAGTGTTAAAGCGTGAGTTATTCTATGATATGAGTCTTATTCATGGGATGGTTGGGATAGTGATTAACCACACTTAGGATTTTAATTTATTTGTTTTGTTTATTTTTCATTTTACACCAATTTATATCCCAAATGTTATCCATACCCTTTATTATTCTTTATCCAACCAAACCTTTGATTTATTGAGATTAGGGATTTGAGCAATCTTAAGTATCGTAGTCGTGGATTCGGCTATGTATTTATGATTTTGTCGCCCTTTTTGATATATTATTATTGGTGAAGTTTGGACCTATCTTTAGCCTATTCGAGTTAAGGATTTGAGCAATTGCAAGTATCGTGTTCGTGGATTCGATCATGTATTTGTGATTTTGTCGCCTTTTCTGGAATTTGAGATCGATAGTAAATAAGAATAATTAACCCTTAAGCCTAAAAACCCTTTTTACCGCTTTAGACTTGTTATTCCTTAGCTTTAGTGGTGGAGATGTGTATACTTGCCAAGCTTATGATAGAATATTCGTCACGACTGGACAGTTAAACGATTAGATTTGCTTTTATCAACTTATTTTATTTTACTTCTAATTCGTTAAGTGTTTAGTTGTGTGATTATGAAATAAACAAAAACATGCTTAAATATAAAAATAAATCCTAACATCTTTTAGGATACATTTTCATAAGATTTAATCTAAGGTTTACTTGGGGACAAGTAAAGTTCAAGTGGGGGGATATTTGATGAACTCAAATAAGTACATTTTATTACTATCATTTATCCTATTAATTTGACTTGTTTTGCTATATTATGTATGAGGATTGATACTTAATCGTTTACTTTTGTAATTCTCAGGTAAAAACAAGCATTTGGTGAAACTTAGCGATTTTGGACTAATTATGGAGCAAAACATGCAAGAAGTTAAGAGTCTACTGAAATGAAGAAGATTAAGACTAATCTGCTCCAGATGCGCCGCATCTCACTCATTACATACGGCGCATCTCTATTAAGATTCCACCAGATACGATCCAAGATTCAAGAGGACATGCGCCGCATCTAATCATGGAGTTACGCCGCATCTTCTGGCGGTGTACGAATATTCCTGAATATTATAATCTTGGACCCCACGCGAAGTTAAGTCAATGCGCCGCATCTACTTACTAGATGCGCCGCATCTTCCCTCAGACAGAAACTATAAATACCCCAAAGACCAGACGAGTTCAAAGTTCCAAAGTTTTAACCTAAGACCGAAGACCAGAAACCAAGGACGAATTCAGTCAAGGCAGCAGCACAAGACACACCCAAATCAAAGATACAAGAGCTGTAAGAAGGTGCTGCATGTGTTTAATTCATTAAGTAGTTTTGTTTTATTGTGTTAGCAAACTTTAATTCATCAGGATTGGTGGCTTGTGTAATGTGACAACGAAAGATTGCACTCCCTTTAATACTTGCTTTCCCATCAATTAAAGTTTATATGTTGATGTCTTTGGTTACTACTTATTAGTGCATTGATAACCTCTGTGTTTATTAGTGGCTTGCGGGCATTTGACTGCGGAAAATAATGTGGCTCCCACGGTTATTACTAAATTGATCACTTAGGAATAACTTTTAGACATAAGTAATCATTAAGGGTTTACTCGCCGATAAGAATAGGACCAACGAGAAAGGGTTAACTACATACACTTCATATAAAGCTATCAATAAAACAAGTGACAATCTACTTAATCATAAGGACAACCCTCTTATTGTCTCGAGTATTTATCTGTGTACGTGTGTGCTACTTGCTGATTCGTGCCTATTGGTTTATTTTATTATTTAATTGCAAACAAATCGTGCCAGTCTCTCAGGCTGAAACCCCCCTTGCGTTAGGATATTAAAATACTGATTAGAATAACGAGATAATACGTTCCACTCTTAGTGATCGACACTCTACTTACCATTATATTCATACTGACCGGGTACACTGCTCGTTAGGTGTGTGTGTTATTGATAAGTCGGCTAAATATAAATTTAAAACTTGAGTAGGCGTTAAAACTACTAAACCGCAACGACACACGCAGCACATCATCCAATTCACCATTCAAGAAAGCTGTCTTTGTTGGGAATTAAATACTCTGAAGTTTAAGTATCGGGAAAATCTCTCAAGTGATTAAGTCTGGTAGCAGTAGAGTTAAGTCTGGTGAGTTCCAAAGTTAAGTCTGCTGGTTATCTGCTGGTTAAGTCTGGTCCTTGAAGTTAAGCCTGGTGGTTAAGTCAAGTGTTAATTCTGGTGACTAACAGAGTTAAGTCTGCTTGTTGAAGATATTAAGTCTGGTTTACTAAAAGTCAATTATACACGGTAGATAATATCTTACCCCATGTGCTCAGTCTTTATCTTATATTCTCAGAACAAGTTGTAAACTTAGATACATGTTGTATCTTAGTTACTGACATACATTAGCTATCAAGTAGCTCGATAAAGTTTGACAAGACTTAACATCATTGTAAAGATCTTCTTGGACTATAAAAGAAGATCTTAGTTTAGTTCTAGTTATCAAGTGACACAAGTAACTTCCAATTGTAATATCTCTCAAGAACAATCACGAACAATATCACAAGTCATAGAAACATAAGATTCAAGGTTGTAACCCTAGTGATAACTCAAGATCACTCGTATTATTATCTGAATAATATTGAATCGTTTGGTGATAAGATTTCATTGTTCATTGTCATATAACAAACATAACTGTTCCATTTCCATAATCATAATAACCTTCTAAGTGTGATTAAGTAGATTCCGCATACTTAATCATATTCACTCAATATATCATATACACAAAGTTGCAAAGGTTTAACCACCTTATAGTGTGTTCAAATCCTAACGAGTGGTATCAGAGCAAGGCTGATATTATTGATTTAGAAGAAGAAGAAATAGAAATGGATGCACAAGATACTGCTACAAATGTTGCTGCAAAGTTGCCCATGATCAAACAAAATGAGTTTGAGTTATGGAGGATGAGAATTGAGCAATATTTCATGGTTCAAGATTATGCTCTTTGGGATATCATTCTGTATGGTTATTCATTTACACTAGGTTATACAGATATTATTCTTGAAGGCAAAACTGAAAGGAGAAGGAATACTAGACCAGCTAACAATGATGAAAAGATACAGAAGAGGAATGATCAAAAGGCAAGAAAATTATTGCTTATGACCATTTCTGGTGAACAAATGCTATCCTTTAGCAAGTATCCTGATGCAAAAACTCTTTTTGAAGAGATTTGGGCATGGTTTGGTGGTAATGAAACTACCAAGAAAACACAAAAGACATTGCTGAAACAGCAATTTAAAAACTTCAGTTCAAATAGCAATGAATCACTTGATAAGTTGTTCTCAAGATTACATAAGCTTGTCAGTCAGTTAGTTGTGTTGGGTGTTGAGATAGCCAAGGAAGATCTCAACATGAAGTTTTTGAGAAGCCTATCTGATGAGTTCCATACTCATGTGGTTGTCTGGATGAACAAACCAGACATTGAAACCATGAAACTCAATGATTTGTAAAACAACTTCAAAATTGTTGAACAAAGTCTAAAGAAGTCTGGAATCTATAGTACTAGTTCTGGGAATGTGGCACTCTTGTCATCTCCTAGTATTAGTAAATCAGAAGAGGTAGATGAAGAAGTAGGTGTTTCTACTGCTATCTATGGTGGTCCTTTTACTAGTTCACAAAAGAATGCTGCTGGACTTGGAGATCTGACATTCTATGTATTCATGTCTAGTCAAACTAGTGGTTCTCCTCTAACTCATGAAGATCTTGATCAGTTGGATGATAATGATTTGGAAGAGATGGACATCAAATGGCAGGTTGCTTTACTTAGCATGAGGGCTAAGAAGTTCTGGCAGAGAACTGGTAAGCAGATTACCATTGATGGTAATGAAACTGTTGGGTTTGATAAGAAGAAAGTAGAGTGTTTCAACTGTCACAGGTTAGGACACTTTGCTAAAGAATGTAGAAACCCAAGGAAGCAGGATAATAGAAGCACATGGTATAGGCAATAGAAGAAGAAGGAAGTCACAGTTGAAGAACCAAGGGCTATGATAGCCATAGATGGTGTTAACTATGATTGGAGCTTCATGGCTGATGAAGTGGAAGCACCAACAAATGCTGCACTGGTGGCCACTGAGACTGCTCTAATGGCCTTTTCTGATTCAGAGGTAAATTCCATAATTAAATGTACTGAATCATGCTTTGCTCTTAAAGCCTATGAAGATCTTAAAAAGAGATTTGATGATCAACTAGAACAGTTATATGATGCATTAGCCAACTTAGGTAATCATAAAAGAGGTATATCTGTTGTAGAAAAACAACTTGTACATTTTCAAGAAAATGAGTCTAAGTTTACTGATGACATGAATGCTCTCCAAAGAAAAATAGATTTTCAAGCTGAAATAATTTGTTCAAAAAGAGCATCATTAGCTAAAGCCCTAAATAACAGTGAAAATATAAAGATAACAATAGATGCTTTAGCTCATGCCTCAGATGGAGTTAATAAAATTTGGGAAGCTCAAGTAATCAATAAAGCTAAGTCTGGTTTAGGATACAAATCTGTTCCTCCACCATACAGAGGTGTTCCTTCACCTCAAGGTATTGACCTAACACACACAGGTTTTGCTGAGTTTCAAGAACCAATTATGGAATATGGTTCTAAGTCTACTGAGGGTCCTAAGATAGAAAAAGTAAGTGAGAGTTTAAATAAAACTTCACTTTCTAAGGATAAGTTGTCCTTTGTTAAGAAAGGAGATGCTATAGTTGTTAAGGATTGTACAACTGATAGTGATGAAGATGAACAGGTTATGTCTAAACCTGAAAAAGTTAAGAAAGCAGGAACAAAGGTTCCTAAAGTGGTCAAAAAGGATACTGTTAGGCCTAAATCAAACATTAAACATGTTAGGCAACCAGTTAAAAATTGTGAACAATATAGTTCCACTAGCAAGCCCAGAGGTAATCAAAGAAATTGAAATAACCTCAAGTCTAACCAATTAGGTGATCACTTTGCTTTTTACAACAAAGCTTGTTATACATGTGGTAGTTTTGACCATCTTACAGATTTCTGCAACAAATTGGTATCTGGGTATGAAAATAATAGAGTGAACTACAAAAGGAAAATACCTAAACCTCACTTTCACTCTAGTTCTAATGTTAACAGAACTAAACCCATAACAGTTAAGTCTGGCTTCAACCAAGTTAATTCTGCTAGACCATATATGACTGTTTACCCAAAATCAACAGCTAAGGGTGCAAAAACATTTTTCAAGCATGCACCAAAGGTTGTTCTAAAGCCCATTCATTCAAAGGCAGTAGTCCAAAAACAAGTTTGGAAAATTAAGGGTTCAACTACAAAACAAACAGTTAATTCTGCTAGGCAAGCAGTTAATTCTGCTAGGCAAGTAGTTAATTCTGCTTCTAAGGGAAACAGGGCAAATGCTGTTAAGGCCTCAACATGTTGGGTTTGGAATTCAACTAAATCCAATGTTGCATCAACTGTTCTCAAAAGATTAAATTACAATGATGCAAGAGGCAGATCCAAGTCAGTAATGGCTTGGGTCCCCAAAAGAAACTAATACTGTGCAGGAACATTCAATTGATCAACAAGAGGATCAAGGATACTCAGATAGTGGATGTTCAAGGCACATGACAAGCAACAAGTCCTATCTTTCTGATTTTCAAACATTAGATGGTGGCTATGTTACCTTTGGAGGAGGTGTTGGTGGCAAAATTTCCGGTAAAGGTACCATTAAAACTGGAAATTTAGATTTTGAAGATGTGTACTATGTACAAGAGCTAAATTATAATCTTTTTAGTGTCTCACAAATGTGTGACAAAAAGAACAAAGTTCTTTTCTGTGACACAGAATGTCTTGTACTTTCTCCTGATTTTAAGATGCCTGATGAAAGTCAAGTACTTCTTAAAATTCCTAGAAAGGGCAATATGTACAGTGTTGACATGAAGAACATTGTTCTCAAAAAGGATTTAACTTGTCTTGTTGCAAAGGCCACATTGGATGAATCAATAAAATGACATAGAAGGCTTGGTCATATTAATTTCAAAACCATAAATAAAATTGTTAAGAATGGTTTGGTAAGAGGTTTACCTCACAAAAGATTTGAAAATGATCAAACATGCATTGCTTGTCTTAAAGGCAAACAACACAAAGCCACTTGTAAGCCCAAGATTTTTAACTCTATCAATCAATCATTGTTTATGCTTCATATGGACTTATTTGGACCTGTTTCAGTAAGTAGTATAATGCATAAGAGATATTGTCTTGTTATAATTGGTGACTATAGCAGATTTACATGGGTTTTCTTTTTAGGTTCTAAGGATGAAACTTCTAGCATTCTTAAGACATTCATTACATAGATAGAAAACCAAGTAGACAAGAAAGTGAAAGTCATTAGATGTGATAATGGGACAGAGTTTAAGAATAGAGTTATGGATGATTTCTGCAAAGAAAAAGGTATTATGAGAGAATTTAGTGTTGCTAGAACTCCACAACAGAATGGTGTTGTTGAGAGAAAGAATATAAAACTAATAGAAGCTGCTAAAACTATGTTAGCTGATTCTAAGCTACCTATAACTTTTTGGGCTGAAGCAGTCAACACTGCTTGCTATGTTCAAAATAGAGTTTTAGTTGTACAGCCTCACAATAAGACATCATATGAACTTTTTAGAGGTAGAACTCCTGCAATAGGATTTCTTAGACCTTTTGGATGTCATGTGACAATTCTCAATACCTTAGACAATTTAGGAAAATTCGATGGTAAAGCAGATGAAAGTTTCTTAGTTGGATATTCTCTCAATAGCAAAGCTTTTAGAGTATACAACTCAAGAACCAGGATTGTAGAAGAAAACCTACATGTGGAGTTTTTGGAGAATTAATCCAATGTAGAAGGTCAAGGACCAACATGACTATTTCATCTTGAGACACTAACCAAATCTATGAATTATGTGCCTGTTGTTGCAGAAACTAATGATTTTTCAGGTTCACAAGCAACAGATGAGGCAAGGTTAGAAAAGGAGACAAATCAAGATTATGTGTGGATGTCAATCTGGTCAAGTACAAGTATGGAATCAACTTCAACAATTGGTGAATCTTCTTCTGGTAAAGTTAAAGAAGATGTTGAAGATGAAAGCAAAGAAGATGGAGCAAAGGAACAAAAAAATAGTTTTGCTATCAATAATGCTACTGAAACAGACTTAACTGAAGAAATAGACTTAACTGTAGAAGCAGAATTAACAAAGGAAGCAAAATTAACAGAAGATAAGGTGGATTTGAGCAATCTCCCACCAAACTATCATGTTCCACTTACACCACACACCAGAATTCACAAAGTCCACTCCCTAGAAAATGTGATAGGAGATGTACAATCAGGGGTGAAGACAAGGCAACAACTGAAGTCTTCAGACCAACAAGGGCTTCTTGATGCCCTTTATGCTTCAAAACAGCATGAGTTTTCAAACTCTTGCTTGTTTGTATGTTTTCTCTCTCAAGCTGAACCAAAGAACATTCTGAAAGCCTTAGATGATTCTAGCTGGGTAGAAGCTATGCAAGAGGAGCTTCTTTAGTTCAAGATTCAGAAAGTTTGGGTGCTAGTTGATTTACCTAAGGATGCAAAGGTAATTGGCACTAGATGGGTTTTCAAGAATAAAAGGGATAAAAGGGGAATAGTGATTAGGAATAAGGCTAGATTAGTAGCCCAAGGGTACACACAACAAGAAGGTATAGACTATGATGAAGTTTTTGCTCCAGTAGCAAGACTTGAGGCAATTAGGCTTTTCTTAGCTTATGCTTCATTTTTAGGCTTCACATTTTACCAAATAGATGTCAAGAGTGCATTTTTATATGGCACAATTGAAGAAGAGGTGTATGTCTCACAACCTCCAGGGTTCATTGATCCTGACCATCCAGAAAAAGTGTACAGAGTTGTTAAGGCTCTTTATGGCCTTCATCAGGCACCTAGAGCTTGGTATGAAACACTGGCTTCCGATTTAAAAGAGAATGGATTTCAAAGAGGAAAGATTGATCAGACACTTTTCATCAAATAGCACAAGAAGGATCTTCTGTTAGTGCAGGTGTATGTGGATGACATTATCTTTGGATCTACAAGGAAGGAGATGTGTTTGGAGTTTGAGAAGCTTATGCATGATAAGTTTCAGATGAGTTTCATGGGGGAACTTACATTCTTTTTGGGTTTGCAAGTTAAACAGTCATATGAAGGCATATTTATTAGTCAAGATAAATATGTTGCTGAGATACTTAGGAAGTTCAACTTTGCTGATTCAAAAATGGCAAGCACACCAATGGATTCTGAGAAACAACTTCCAAAAGATTTAGATGGAGAAAATGTGGATGTACACACATACAGATCTATGATAGGATCTTTGATGTATCTCACATCATCAAGACCTGACATCATGTTCTCTGTTTGTGCTTGTGCAAGATTTCAAGTAACTCCAAAGGTTTCTCATTTAACAGCAGTCAAGAGGATTTTCAGATATCTCAAGGGTCAACCTAGGTTGGGTCTATGGTATTCAATGGAATCACCTTTTGACTTGGAAGCGTTTTCGGATAGTGATTATGCTGGTGCTAGCTTGGACAGAAAGTCAACAACTGGAGGATGTCAATTCCTTGGGTGTAGACTTATCTCATGGCAGTGTAAGAAGCAAACAATTGTGGCTAATTCAACAACTGAAGCTGAATATGTAGCTGCTGCAAGTTGCTGTGCTCAAGTCCTATGGCTTCAAAACCAACTTCTTGACTCGTACATCATACATAATAACGTGTTCCTTTTATAGATAAGGAACCCTAAATCCGTTTCACTAGAAACCCAAAACCGTTTCCCAAGAAACATATATCTAAAAACAAATAGAAAATATGCTATATAATTTCCTAATAAAACTCGTGCATATCCAAACTAATAACAAAGTATGCTGAATATCTATATCAGCAGAAACCAACTACGCAGAATCTCTACTTCTGCAGAAACAAGTCATCAGCAGAATCCAACACTTCAGCAGATTCCATCAGCAGTAACCATTAGTAGAATTCTTCCTTAGCCGAATTCCCAACAATCCTCCCCTAATCTTGAATTTGACATGGTTAAGTTCATGATTCTTGATAGATCTCTAACACTTTAGAATAAGAGGATTGAATTCGAACATCATCAGCAAAGAATCAAAAGAACCACATCTCTATGAATGGCAAAACTTTAAACTTCAGGTCTTTGCAGCAACAAATGACAAAATGTACATCAAAACATATAAGTTTCATACTATTCTCATCACATCCAGGTGTGTTAACTCCTGTGAGAGGTGAATCATCGAAAATAATGGATTTGATGTCTCTTTACCAATAGCCATTACTACTGGAGTAGCCAAATGTTTAAGTTCGAAAACTATGGTACATTGATAACCATATGATTTTTAGCAAATCATCAGCTATAAACGGATTTGAGATGTCTTTACCTGTAGCAGTTTGCTCAGGACTAACCAATCCTTTGGTTTCAACTGAACCTTGGTGAATTGAATACCAAATATGGATACCAAATATCTTTACCACAAACCATACTTTTGTGGACTAGCCAATTCTTTGGATCCCAGAAAGGGTTACATCCATGGTGAATTAAGAACCATTTCAACTCTTAGGAATGAACCATCGGTGAGTTGAAGTACCCTATAGCTTTGAGCAAGCTATTACAGCTATCAACAGATTTGATGTGTCTTTACCAAAGTTGTACCCTTCGGACTAGCCAACTCTCTGATGGACACAAGTTACATCTGGTGAGTTGATAACCATCAACAGAGTTATACAACAAACCTGCAGAAAAGTTAGTACAAATATACAAAGGTTTTTTTTTTTTTTTTTTTTTTTTTTTTTTTTTTTTTTTTTTTAATTAACAAGAACAATGAAATAAGAAATAAAGGAAAATAAGATACAAAAATAATACCCAATACCAGAATCAAGTAGAAGCTTGGTGTTGCAGAAGCTTGGACATGATTAACCCAACTAGTTGTGCAGCATGAGTCTCATCATTAGCCACTGGATCAGGAGGAACTTCCAATTTTCTTCTAAGCAGACGTTTCATTAGAGGAATAGACCAAGTATAATGCTGATCAGAAAACATGCATACCCTAATGCCAGAATTTGTTTCAACAACATGCACATTAGGCATAGGATAAAACCTCCAAGTATCAACCCTCCATTTGTGTGAATTCTCCCAGATTGAGTAACCTTTTCCATTAGGAGAGTGAGAATCAAACAGAACTTGCAGATCTCCCAATAAGTATAAACCAGCCCCTTGTGGTGTATGAGAGGCATAGTACTCTGTGACCATTCCATAGAGAGTATGCAAATCTTGTCTATCAACCAAGTGAAGTATTTCATGCAAGAAAGTAAACTCCATATAGGAATGATCTTGCCTATAAATGGTGTTTATCTGCCCATCTGTCAATGTCCATTTGACCAATACATTGTAAGAACCTTCAGGAAATGTCTCAGAAGAACCCACTTTGATAAAGGTTGTATCAGCAGCATTGAGATCCATATGCTTAGAAGAACTCCCCTTTTTATACTTATGTGCTCTAGAAACCTTCTCTCTAACTAACCTCACAGATCTTCTAATGGCAATTTGTCTGCTGTATGCCATCCTTTTCTTCCTTCTCCCAGGTATATACATCCCCATAGGACTAACATTTTCAGATGCACCAGAAGCATCTTCAGGAGGAACGGAAGATGTAGGAACAGAACCACCTTTTGCAAGCAACTTCTCAGTATCTTCTCTGGCCTTTCTAGCCTCAGCAGCTTCTAGTTCAGCTTTCCTCACCAAATCTGCATTGTAGTTGGAAATAAATGATCCCTCTTGTTCAGCAGATGCAGAAGAAGGAATGGTAGCAGCCTCAGTAGAGGTGTCAGCAGATTGGTTGCCTTCAGGAGTTGCCTCAGCAGAAACAGCTTGAGGGAGCAGCTGGTCTTTATCACCAGAAGATGAAGTACCAAGCTCAGCTGTTTTGATCCTTTTAGCTTCTGAAGCATCTATACTTTCTCTTGGTCAAATCAGATTCAGACAAGGCCCAGACTTTCTTCTTGGTCAAAGCAGAGTTATATACAGAAGTATATTGATGATAAACCACATTTCTCATATAATTCTTGGTTTGTGCCTCAGTCTGGGTTTTAGCTCTCTTAGCTTTGGCCTTCTGTGTAGCAATGGCCTTTCTCCTTTCTGCTGCAGCTTTCTTCCTCTGTTGACCAAGAGCTACCATTTGTGCAGCAAAGTTGTTACTATCAAAAGCAGCTCCTAAGATGCTTTGAGCCAAAGTAGGATTGGAAGCAGCTTGTTGAGTATAAGAATCCCATTGTGCATCAGTAAAATGAACTAATTGCTCATCTAGTTCTCTTTTCCTTTCAGGAGGCAAATCTGAAGTAAATTGAGCTGTCATCTTTTGTGCTAAAGCTTGACTCTTCATCATATCCTCATACTCTTTAACCAGTCTAGCTTGCTCCTTCCTTTCTTTGTCACTCACAAGATTTGTACCAAGATCTTCATCAACCATCACTCCTTGCTTATTGCCAGAAGTATCAACACTAGGAACCCTGTCAATATTCTCAGAAGAAACACCAATAGAAGCATCAGCAGAAAAATGTTGAGTGGTAGATTCAACATGTGGAGTAGAAACCTCAGCAGCAGTATTCAATACAAAGGATCTCCCAGCAACAAACACTTCAGCAGAAACTTCAGAAGATGTGACATCAGCAGAAGCCACATTAATCATTGATTCATCTGCCTGAACATGATCACCTTGTTCTTGAACAACATTCAAACTTGGCATTGTCGATTCCTTGCTCAAATACTGTCTTCACCTCTTTCTATAGAACTTGATCTGCTCTTTTTGTTGTGAGGATTCAGCGGCTTTGGGTGAAGAAGTATGAGTCTGCTGAGCAGCTTCAGCCAATAAAACAAGATGATCCAAATAACTATCCTCCTGCTCTTCATCAGAGACAAACATAAATTTCCTTTTCTTTTTCTGCCCAAGTTGATCTTCTAACTCCTGAACCCTCCTTTTCAATACTACAATCTCATCACCAAGTGAGAATTTGGTATCTGCAAGCTCCTTCTTCAACTTCTCAATTTCTTGATCATTCCTGTTGAGCAAATTATACAGAGAAGTGAGAGTAATAGGGTCCTCAGCTCCACCAGCAGATGTCCCAGTGGTAAAGGGAGCTTCATTGGGCCTTTCAGAAGAAACATGTATATTCTCAAAAGTAGGAGTGCTTGCATCAATTGGTTCTCTAAAAGGGCTAGGAGTGGACAGTCTGGTAGTCTCATAGTCAAAAGGTGTAGTCACATGAGTGTCAAGAGACTGAAGTGTCTCCTCAACCTTAGGAACAAGCTCATCAGGAGCTTCATGAATTGGTGATGGAATAGGACTGGGTGAAACATGTATAGGTGAAGGGGCAGGTTGGTCAGGAGAAACAATGGGTGCTTCAGCAATTGTGGATGGACCCTCATCCCTTTCCACTGATGGATTACCATCAGCAGTATTGCTTGGGATTGATGGAGTACCATCATCAGCAGCATTGGGAGATGATGGAGCACCAGCAGCATTACCCTCATCAGCATCATCATTGCCATGTGGCAACATAGCTGGTAGCAGAGGGTGATGTTCTCCAACATAGTGAGTTTTCATTGAAGCAAACAACTTAGCACTAAGGGCTCCTATGGGATAATGGCCTCTATCTTGGGTGTTTATGTCTAAAATTATCTGAAGAAACCTAGGGTACATGAGAAACTTATGTTTTTTCTTTTGAATATTTTCTATCATATTATCAAAAATAAACTTAGAGAAATTATAAGTTAAACCCTGTGATAGACATACTATACCACAACCCAATTGGGTAGAGAATTGATCCCATCCTTCAGACTTGTTGCTGATGCACTAAAGCAATGTGTGCACCAAAAACCTCCACTTGGGGCAAAACTTGTTCTTGAGCCACATAACTGTATCCATACTTTGATAACCAGCAGCTCTCAGCCCAGCAAGTATCTCATCAGTGTTGGTATGATAGACACCACCTTCATCATCCAACTGCAACCTAGTCCTAATTAATTACTCAGTCACCACATACTCTGCTCCATCAATCATTGCTACAATCTCTGTATCAGACCAATTCACAGCAGATGCCCAAAATTGCTTGACCAAAGATTCGTGTACTACATCTGGATAATGAGTCAGTGCAAAATGAATCTTGGAACGCTTCAAGAAATCCACCATAGGTTCATACATTTCGTGTCCCTTTGCTTTTCCCAGAAAAGCAACTTTGTTATGATCCTTCTTAAATTGTAGGGCCTCCATTGAAGAACTTATGAGAGATAGGGTATGAAGTAAGTGGATGGAAAATAGGTGTAAATTGCTTGAAAAGGGAATCAGTTGTTTTGGGCGAAGATTATATGAAGTAGGTTATAAATAGAAGTTACCCAATTATGGTCAAAATTTATCGGAACTAATTGTTGACCGTATCTGACATGTAAAGTAACTTCAACATTCAAAATTAACTCTTCAGCAGAAATGACGGTCAATCTGCTGAAGTGAGAAGTCAATCAGCAGAATCAACTCAAGAGTAATAATATCTTGAGTTTTACTTCGCCACCCAACTCGCATTAATTACCATCAACCCTTGACTTCGCCAATAAAATAACCCCAAATCACAATCCGCACATATTAATTAACCCCAATTAACCATCAAGCCCTCATTCAACCAAGATCAATCATCAACACCATGAGCAACCAACCAGAAGTAGTTGATCTCACTTCTGAGTCATCAGCAGACTCAGGAGATAACATTCCTCAATCACCACCAACACACCAAGCCTCCCAATCAACTTCACGACCTTCCCATAGAAGGTATGGTCTTACCAAAGAACAAACCCGCAAGAGAAAACATGATGTGGGCTCATCAAGCAGACCAAACAACCCACCCAAAGCTCCATCATCATCATCATCTGAGGATAGTCGTCCTTTATTTTGATACCCCTATCAGGATGAACCTCGTCCTTTGAAGTCCCCCTTTCTCCCTTCATCTGAAGATAATAGTGTGGTGAATCCAAATGATTCACCTAGGGGCTTGGATGACTCCACAGAGCATCTAGAGCCAATCTTCAATAGATTGGTGAGTGAGGAAGAGGAGAGGGAAGCAAAAACAGCCAAGGAAGAGAATCCCCAACCTTCACAACCCCAACCTAGGCCACACACCAGAAATCCACCACTTCCAGAGACAAGGGAGGTTGTTATTGGTCTTCCTGCTCCAAGGTCTGGTGTTTCATACCACAAAGACAAAGGAAAGGGAAAGGGTGCAGAAGTGACCGGTAAAGGAAAGGGTAAAATGGAGTAGTTGATGATGAGATGTTGCCAAGGACCAAAGATATAAAACTAGGCTCTTCAGCATCTTCATTCCTGCTCATGCATCTCCAACAACTTTTGAAACCATGATGATAGGATCTAGATTCTGTGTAGGTTATCTTGTATAGGAATGGTCTTTAGTTTCAATTTGAAGTTGTTTGTATGCTGTAATTTCTTTTGAATGAATGAACAACTTCTCTTTTATCTTCCAATGATTATCACTTGAACTATGCTTCAGTACTTTCATTCAGCAGAAACCATCTTTAAGCTTACTTGACCATGTCCCATTTAACCAATCTTGGTGAACTTCAACTGAAGATCAGCAACTACACATCAAGATACTTCTGCAAAACAGACACAAAGTAGCAAACAAACCAAACCAAACATACAAAACTTAAGGAACATTAGCTGATTAGTGTTAGCAATTAACCACATAAACAATAATCTACAAACTTTACAACCACAATCCTCCCCTGAGGCATATGCCTCCCCTGAGGCCTATGCCTCCCCTCAAACTTTGCAGTTAAGGGTTAAGCATCCCAATATAGACAACTAAGTGTTGCAACCTAGGTCCATCAAAAGCTTTAGTCAATAAATCTGCCACATTATCATCTGTGTGAATCTTAATCACCTTTATCAAAGGTTTTTCGTATGCATCTCTTATAAAATGGTGCCAGATTTCAATATGTTTTGTTCTATTATGAAAAACTGGATTTTTGACAATGCATATGGTACTTTGATTATCAATAAAGATTGTGGTGTTCATAAAATTAAACCCATAATCTAGTAATTGATTTTGTATCCAAAGAACCTGACCACAACAGTTGGCAGCAGCAACATACTCTGCTTCAGTAGATGAGGTAGCAACAATAGTTTGTTTCTTGCACTGCCAAGAAATCAATCTTCTTCCAAGAAATTGGCAACCTCCAGTTGTGGATCTCCTATCCAGATTTGCACCAGCATAGTCACTATCACTATATGCTTCCAACTTAAAAGGAGACTCCTTTGGGTACCAAAGACCTAAGTTAGGTTGTCCTTTGAGGTACTTGAAGATCTTTTTGACTGCATTTAAATGGGAAGTGAGTGGAGTGACCTGATGTCTAGAACAAGCACTCACAGCAAATGTAATGTCAGGCCTTGAAGCTGTCAAATACATCAATGACCCAATCATGGATCTGTATAGGTGAACATTCACTGCAGGATCTGGTTCAAGATTGTTCTTTGGTTTTGGAGCTTCATAAGGTGTAGTGGCAGTTCTGACATTTTCCATATCAAACTTCTTCAAGATATCCTTCACATACTTATCCTAACTAATAAAGATACCATCTTGTTTCTGCTGAACTTGTAGACCCAAAAAGAAAGTAAGCTCCCCCATAGCACTCATCTGAAACTCTCCCTTCATCAATTCCTCAAACTCCCTGCACCAAGCTTCTTTAGTGGAGCCAAAGATAATGTCATCCATGTAGACCTGAACAAGAATTATATCCCTGGAATTCTTCTTAATGAAGAGTGTTTTGTCAATGGCACCTCTTCTGTATCCATGCTTCAGCAGAAATGCAGAAAGCCTAGCATACCAAGCTCTTGGTGCCTGATGTAGTCCATAGAGAGCTTTTACAACCTTGTAAACATGTTTTGGATTATCTGGGTCTTCAAAACCTTTGGGTTGAGTGACATATACCTCCTCTTCAATTTCTCCATACAGAAAAGCACCTTTCACATCCATCTAATATACCATGAAACCCATATAAGAGGCATAGGCCAAGAAGATTCTAATGGCCTCAACTCTAGCTACAGGTGCAAAAACTTCAGTATAATCAATTCCTTCCTCTTGTCTGAACCCCTGACCCACTAACCTTGCTTTGTTTTTGACCACAATACCCCTTGCATCTCTTTTATTCTTCAAAATCCATTTTGTCCCAATGGCTATCTTCCCTTCAGGTAGTGGTACCAATATCCAAACCTGCTGATTCTTGAATTGTTGCATCTCATCTTGCATTGCTTCAAGCCAGCTTGAGTCTTCAAGAGTTTGAGCAACACTGGTTGGCTCCACTTGAGAAAGAAAGCAAGCAAACAGACAATGCTTAAAGTCTGTGTGATTGTCCCTTTGCTGATTTGAGACATAGGAAAGAAAAGCAACTTGACCATACTTAGAACTCTTCACAGTACTTCTAGTTCTAACAGGTGCTTGAGGATCACCAAGAATATTGGATTGGGGATGAGCAATGTTGATCCTTTTGGTAGCATTGGGGTTGACATCAATTGTGGTGTCAAGATTGTTCACAGTGGGTTGGTGATTCCCAAGATCAGAAGGACTTGGAAAACGTGTATATGGCTCTTCAAAGACTGTGGACACACTAGGAGAAATGGGAGAACCTTCAGGAGAACTGTCAGCAGAATTGGTGATGTCAGGGGAAACAGAAGAACTATCAGCAGAATCCTGGTTTCCACTGACTGGTTGTGCTAACTCCACACCAAATCTTTCAGCTTCTTGATTGGCTGCATGCTCCTGCTTCTTGAGTCTAGCAAGGTCCTCTGCATAGTGTGACTCATCTTCAAGCTCATCAGAAGTTCCTTTGGAGCTATCACCTGCAAATTGGTTAGGAGAAAAAGAAGGTACAACAATAGTGTGTTCATCATGCTCAGACTCACTCTCTGAGTCAACATCCATGGTACCAACATTGTTTGTGGGAGACTCTTGAGAACCTGCAGATTGGTTAGCAACATATCTAGTATAGCCCAAGTAATCAGTTAAGTAATCCAGGTCAAAATACCAAGCATGACCTTGACCCTGCACATTAGGCTTGTCTTCTAGGTATCTCAGGTTAAGGGTCTCCTCAATCTTTTTAGCATTTAAATTATATACCCTATAAGCCTTACTATGTGCTGAATAACCCACAATATACCCCTCATCAGCTTTCTCATCAAACTTTCCCAGTGGATCACTAGTATTCAAAATGGTCACTTGACATCCATAAGGTTTAAGATAATGAATATCAGGAACTTTCCCAGTGAGAAGTTCATAAGGTGTCTTGAAATGAGGTCTAGTAATGGATACCCTGTTCAAAACATAACAAGCAGTGCTTACTGCTTCAGTCCAGAACATAGTGGGTAATTTAGAGTCTGCAAGCATGGATCTTGCTGCCTCTATTAAGGTCCTATTCTTTCTTTCAGCAACCCCATTTTTCTGTGGGGTTCTTGGATTGCTATAGTCCCTTTTTATCCCCTTAGACTGACAAAGTTCTATTAAAACAGCATTTTTGAACTCTGTCCCATTATCACACCTAATACCTTTAACCTTTTTGTTTAGCTGGTTTTCAACAAGGGTAATGAATTCTTTTAAAATAGGAGATGTTTCATCTTTAGTTTTCAAAAAGAATACCCAACAAAACCTGCTATAGTCATCAGTGATTACCAGGCAGAAGTACTTATGATCAATACTTCTGATTTGAGTTGGATCAAAGAGATCCATATGCAGCAACTGAAGAGGTTCTGAGATGGTTCTCACAGCAGTAATGGCTTTGTATGAGGCTCTATGTTGCTTTCCTTTGTTGCAGGAAACACAATTGTGCTCATTGGTGAAGACTTTGGAGGGAAGTCCATGAACTAGACCAAGTTTAGAAAGCTTGTTAATGGTCTTGAAATTCACATGAGCCATCCTTCTATGCCATTTTGTAGACTCATCCAGGGATGCTTTAGCCACCAAACATGTTAAGTCACCTTCAGGTTGAACATCATTCAAATTGAATGTGTACAAATTGTAAGTTCTGGGAACTCTCAGCAGAATTGGTGTATCTTCTGGAAGTTTGAAGTCTTTAGAGAGCACAAGACATTCATCCTCAGAGAAGAATACTTTGTTCTTGGTGTCACAAATTTGTGATACTAAGAACAAGTTGAAATGTTGCAGTTCCTTCACATAATACACATTCTCAAAGTCCAAATTAGGTGTTCTGATGGTTCCTTTCCCAGTGATTCTACCATCTCCTCCACCAAAAGTCACATTGCCTCCTCCTTCAATGGGTACAAAATCATGCATCATTTCAATGTTTCCTGACATACTCCTGGAACAACCACTATCTACTATGCCTACTTCTTTACTTTTCAGAGGATGATCCTACAACAACAACAAAAATATACAAGATATAAGTACACTTTGGAGACTCAAGTCATTGCTGACATGAGCCTGCCTTGTGGATCATAGGAGTTAGGCCATGTAGATGTATAAGATCCACCATTGTTCTTGGACCTGCTATGAAAATTAGGTCCCTTTTTAGTCCAAAAACAACCTGCTGAGGGCTTAACAGCAGTATCCCAATATCCCCTACCCACATACATTGGGTCAGTATATCCAGGCCAATAACCATTCTGAAAGTATGAACTAGTTGGTCTCACATATGGTCTAGCAACAGGTCTTCTCCCAGCAGATGGAGAATGTCTATCAGCAGAATTGCTGGACTTATGAGTTGCTTGTGGAACATATGGTGGTATATCCTTAACATTATTCCACATTGGTCTAGGTTTATTTTGATCAGCACATACACTCATTCTTTGCTCATGAAAATTACAATCCTTAATCAAATGAAATTTACTTCCACACACAAAACATTTCTTCTTTTTAGAAGATTTATTCATATTGAAAGATGTTCCATGACATGCAAAAGTATTCAAACCATTAACATAATTGTTTTTTACAGAATTAAAAACATTGTTTTGCAAAGAATTAAATGAAAAGTCTTCAGAGGAAACTGTCTTTGAATTTGATTCATCAGCAGCAACTCTAACAGGCTTGTAGGGAGTCTTGGGTGTAGGCTTTGGTGAGGTCTTGGAAAGGTCTGACTTTTCACTTGAATCACAACTGGTAGTAGACCCTTGGTCAGAGGACTTGTCACTAGAAGAGCAAGAGACATAGTCAGTAGAATTAGAATCAGGGTCTGGCAAGTCACTTGACTTTTTGCCATAAAGATGGTGTGATCCATCAAAGTCTGAGGTGGTGTTGGTAGTGGGCATGAATTCTCCTCTAATAGGTCCAGGCACAGCATGTAATTTTCCTTCTTTAACAAAGTTTGCTAAGCCTGCTGGTGTAGGTTTTCTCATATCAAACCTAGCCTCTAAGCCAACATATTTTTTAAAAGGGAAAATTATCTGAAAAGGCATCATACTTGCCACCTTATTCTTTTGTTGGCATCAAACTTTTTTTTTTCTATTGTGGGCACATACTTGCCACCGTTAAGTTATTGTAGCTACTCCGTTAGATTTATTTACAAAAATCGTCCTAAATTGCAACGACAGTCCTTAACGGCCGTTAAGTTATTTGCATAAATCGTCCTTGTTGGTCAAGGGTCAACGGGTCGGGTCGGGTGCCACGTGTCACCACCTGAGTGGTGCCACGTGTCATCGGGTCGGGTTCGGGTTGCCACGTGGCCCACTCATAGAGTGACACGTGGCATGAGGATTATAAACCTCATTTTGTCACCGCCGAGAATCGAACTCGGTACCTCTCGTATAGAGGGGAAAGTGTTTGCCAGCAGAGCTAGCATACACTTCAATTATATTACTCTTTTTTTAGTATTTAACCCCACTTCAGCTTTAAACATCATCAGTCAAAATACCATAACTAAAACCAGATCTCAGTTCCACAATCACGAACTAAAACCATAACTAAAACCAGACCCGATGACACATCAGAGATCTTTATATAAATCCCATCTCCCACAATCACGAACCAAACAAGCCACAACACCTCCATATATCATGTCTCGAAAACAAAAATAAATGAAACAAAAAGAAGATCTCAGATTTTGTTCAAAAACAAGCTCGAATAGTCACAAATATGTAAAGATCTTAAGTGTTTGAACTATCTCTTCATTGATTTATTAAATGCGCACCTTCATTTTTAATATACGAAAGTTATACAGAAAATATTATAACAAGTACCGTTATAACCTTTCTTTCTTTCGAATCATAACAACGAAACATAAACAAGTACAACCTACTCGAGACCTCACATAAAATCTTGAAGCCGAATGTTGGGGGTCTTTGTAAGATTCGAGTGAGCAAATTATGACCAGAAGGTATTTGGTTCGATGGTACTTAGATGGTTGAGTGATAAGAAATGAGCAAGATTAAAGGGTGTTTTGCTGGGGCTGAAACAAACCAACAATGTTTTTTATGAGTGGTCGGATCGTTGTTGTAAGAATTAAAGGAGATAAGGTGGGATTGTTGCTTGGATATTATTGTGGCTGCAATCTTGTGAGATGCGAATAAGATGGAGGTGTGGGATTAGAATTGTTTTAGGTTAAATGATAAGAAGTTAGCATAAGTGTGATGGGGGCGGATGAACAAATGAAGGTATGGTATTTTGACTGATGATGTTTAGGGTTAAATACTAAAAAAAGAGTACTATAATTGAAGTGTATGCTAGCTCTGCTGGCAAACACTTTCCCCTCTAAACGAGAGGTACCGAGTTCGATTCTCGGCGGTGACAAAATGAGGTTTATAATCCTCATGCCACGTGTCACTCTATGAGTGGGCCACGTGGCAACCCGAACCCGACCCGATGACACGTGGCACCACTCAGGTGGTGACACGTGGCACCCGACCCGACCCGTTGACCCTTGACCAACAAGGACGATTTATGCAAATAACTTAACGGCCGTTAAGGACTGTCGTTGCAATTTAGGACGATTTTTGTAAATAAATCTAACGGAGTAGCTACAATAACTTAACGGTGGCAAGTATGTGCCCACAATAGAAAAAAAAAAGTTTGATGCCAACAAAAGAATAAGGTGGCAAGTATGATGCCTTTTCAGATAATTTTCCCTTTTTAAAACCTAGACCTATACTAGAGTTTACAGGTTGACTATTATAGAGACAGTTAGAAAACTTATCACCTGACATTAACCAAATTTTATGACAAGCTATTTCCTGCTCTAGTTTTCTCTTTTAGTTCCTGATTCTCTAACTCTAGTTTAGCTGTTACCTTTTCACAACATTTTAGTTCATCTGTAGTACATAGTAAATCTCTCTCTAACACCCCTATCTTTTCTTCATAGGCAGTCTGATTCTTCTGAAACCAAATTTGTTGTCTTTCTTTAGTTTTTAAAGCCTGTTTGTAAGCCTCAACTTCAACATAACATTCATTATATTTAGGTTTCAATTCATCATATGCCTCCTTAAGTTCATTATATCTTTCACTACAACCAAAAACACAATTATGTACCTGAGAGATGCCCATAAAGGCAACTTGATCATGTTGATCCTCTGTAGTACAGCTTGCCAGCAATCCACTCTTCCCAGAAGCTTCATCATTATCAGGTTCATGCACCTTCCAGTTGACATGATCATCCAGAGTGACCAAAGCTCCAGCTTTCCCAGCTTCCACTTGATTCTGCTGATAGGTAGTATACCTAACCTCATCACCAGCCTTCCTATCCTTGCATTCTCTTGAGAAGTTGATGCGTGGTTTTGCAACCTTACAACAGGTTTTACCTCTCGAGGGATCTCAAGAGGCTTACAACCCCACCAGGCAGTGTACCTGACCGATGTAGTATAGTGTAGTGGTAAGTACGGGGGATTGATCGTTCTCCACAGGGAATAGTGTTCGTTAGGTATGAAAAACTACTCTAATAGGTCTAAGGGTGAGAGAAGATTCTTTTTATGTTTTTTTTATAATTTTATGAAAGCAAGTAAAATCTCGGGTTTGAAAGAGTGGGCGGAATTAGTTGCTAGTCAACTAACCCAAGTTACTACAAATGCAAATAAAATAAAATAACTGAAAATGAAAAGGTGGTAAAACTTATGTGGAGAGAAATGTGTTTACTTAGATTTCCTTACTCCCTAACTATCTTTTACCGGTTGATTAGTGTGTATTAATTGCGTGGATGACGGGTGTATTCCTTAATACCAATCGTGGGGTGGCGTACGTACTTCCCCAACTCTACAAGCTCCTACTTCACTCCTATGTCGAGCCGGCTAGGAAGCTCCTAACATGGGATCACTAGAATTCGCTTGTACATTAAATACAACCATAAAAACCTTTAGTACGCATTGGTTCATGTTTCTTAAGACGTTCAAGCAAGTTACCGAATAGGAAGTTAGCCAGTTTTCTTAAGCCTAACATAGATGAACAATCATCCAATACAACTAATAACACACTAATAACCAATAATCAATAGCTAGGTTTCATTAGATCTAAGCAAACACAAGATAAATCTAGCCTAGCATGTTAAACAAAAGACAAGAACAAGATAGAATCAAACAACACATAGACATATTGAATGATTAATTGATAACTTATCTTCAATGTAACATGGAAGATCTCAAGGCAAAAAGCCTTGAGAAAGCTGCTAAAATCGTCTTAGGGTTTTCACACACAAAGTTCCCCAATAAGTTCCACACTAATGACAAAAAATTGCAAAACTATATATAGACTTTTAGATCTGACGGCGTCACGTTATGGAGTGTGACGCCGTCACCTCGCCG
Source organism: Artemisia tridentata subsp. tridentata (assembly GCA_021014915.2). Lineage (NCBI taxonomy): Eukaryota > Viridiplantae > Streptophyta > Magnoliopsida > Asterales > Asteraceae > Artemisia > Artemisia tridentata. The sequence goes on from CP139509.1 coordinate 22,584,506, forward strand.
CTTTTAAGGTTCCCGGATGGCCTTCTTGACGCCGTCCCTCTTTAGCTCTCCAAAATCCGTTCTGGCTTATCAAGGCTTGACGCCGTCAGACTTAGGGGTGACGCCGTCCCTCTTTAAATTAAGCCGTGACGACCTTGATCACATTAAAGCGTGACGCCGTCAGAATTCCATGCAAATTTCTCTGGCTTATCATGAGTAATTTTCACATCCACCACTTTTGCCAAGCCATGACGCCGTCCAGAACAAATCCTGACGCCGTCAAAGGTAATTTCCAGCACAATTTTGAGACTTTGTCGTTTTCTTCACTTTTATGCTCCAAAAACGTCCAAAATGCTTCATTTTCCAGATTTCTCCTCAAAAGTACCTAAAATGACAAAAGGAACGATTTAGGGCAATATTTGATCAAATAAATACGATTTAGAGCTTAAATGACCCCTTAAAAGCGGTACACTTTTCACTTCATCAAATACCCTTACACTTGAGATTTGCTTGTCCTCAAGCAAATGCGCTTTTATTCTAATCAAAATACAAGTTAGGGGTCATTTAATGCTAACATAAAAGTAATTACAACAAATATTCGTTCCACTTTAATCATAATAAACACGGAGATTAAAAACTAGCACCTCACAAGTATTGTTTAGATACTCACATCTCTCAAGTGTCATCAAAATAAATCTCATAAATGAAAACGGATAATATCTCTCACTACCTGTCATAGCAAATAGATTACCATAGGCTTGGGAAAGGATCGAAAACCTCCTCCACTAGGCGTAAGCACCTAAGATAAACTATCAAAGAGGGCTTTTAAATGGGTTATAACGTTAGGTGTAGGGAAAAGGAAAACACGGTTTTGTTGGATAAAGGATATTTTACTGGTGGCGAGTTAAAGATCTTGATTAATTACATGTACTATACAATGTTGCTAAGCCAAGACTCGACTCAATCTTAAGCTAAAAACAAAATAACAAAAACATAAACATAAAATGAAACGGGATGGTAGTCCGTATGTTTTTTCTACTTTTCTTTTTCTCATTTTTTTTGTATTTTTCTTGATTTTTTCAATTTTTTTTTTTTTTTTTTTTTTTTTTTTTTTTTTTTTTTGCATACACTTTTGCCCTACCATCCAAAATAATAAATCATAGGGGCGTTGCATTCCCCTTACACTTGAACTTTTACATAACTTTACAAATAACTATTCTAATGACTCGGATTAAGATAATTAAAACACTTGGAGTACTTTTTTAAAAAAAAAAACATTTAGCACATATGGGGGTAATAAATGATGTTCTTCCCCATTACTCCATTACACTAGTACTTTACCCATGAGTCCCAATCGTCCCAAAACAATATGTACAAGGATATGACTCGACTTAGCAACCATGTAATCAACTAGATAATTAACTTGGGGTTTAAACAAATGTTGTCACAATAATGCACTAAAAATGAGTGCATACAAGGTAGGCTAAGGCGATTTGGGTGTACATTTAAGTGGGGTGTAAACAAATTCTTCCTTTAAGTAAAATGCTTAAAGGTCGAAACGAAAAGATAGGCTCTGAGGGGTGTACTAGGGGTATCGTGTACTAAAAATGAGTACAACGCAAAGGGTGTGGGAGAATTACTTGACCAATGTAGCCAATGTAATTATAACAAAAACACAGGTGTAAAACAATGGGTTAATCCTAATGCCTCTTATCATGTAGTAAATCTAACTACACGAATGTAGTCTCACTTGTGGCCTCGAAATGGTCCTAACGCAAGTTCTAGAATCTAAGTGCTACCGGTACACACATCATAGCATAAACGCTTTTCCTACCAATTCTAGGGGCGAACCTCACATATTTGGGGTGGAAAATTTTTTTAGTGGTACGGTTTTTGTGCTAGTCATATAATTCCTATCCATGAGACGCTTATTAGGACCAAAGTTTCACTCCTAAATGTTGTAAAAAATTTTAAATTTGGCACTAAAATTGCCCTAACAGGTATTTCTCTCAGTTTTATTACACATCTACCATTAAACAAACAAAAATCAAGCGTAATAGCATTCTCTAATCGTACTTTTACCCCCCCTTACACTTAAGATGAACATTGTCCCCAATGTTCAAATAACAAGATGTAAAAGCATAAAGTAAAAGAATGAAAACAAATACTCCCCTGATTCGTTCGGTGGATAATGAAGTAACATGGTTAAATCTTCTTCCAAGAGAATGTAGAAGCTCCATGACTAATGCATCGCCATAAGCTTGATTCCACATACATTTCCTTGTCTAAAATAACCTGTTAAACCTAAGAAAACAAACACGAAAACCTGCATAACATCGGTGGGATAAATCTATATATAAGGATATAATGCTTGTGGAATGATTATTTTGCAGATTCCTGGAGATTATAAGTTAGAGATTTAATAAAAACTTTTTATGAAAACAAAACTTTCAAAAATTTTCAGAAAATTAAACCTGACGCCGTCAGGTTGTAGATCCTGACGCCGTCAGAAATAATCTGACAGAATTCTCATGTTATGTTTCCGGAAAATTTTTGGAAAAACCTATACCTTACTTCCTGGAAATCCTGCAAAACATCATTATGACTCGATACAAGCATTTGACTCAAACAAATACTAATATGTATGTTCATTTATTACTATTACGATTCATGTTCATTTGTGTTCTAATAAACCGATTTAGATTTCCCTTACACTTAACTTTTGCAAAATACCTTTATATGTAGTTAAGACGAAGTTAAAAACAAGATAAAGCATTTTCACAAATTAGTTTTTAACATGAATCAATAATAATAAAACTTAAACACACATACGGAAACAAATAAAATCAAACAAACAAATAAATAAACACACAAAGCAAATAAAACTTGGGTTGCCTCCCAAGAAGCGCTTTTCTTTATTAACGAGTCTTGTAGCTAGACTCAAAGTAAGGCTCATCTAGTGTCTCTTATGCTCACGTATCCGAGTGTGAGCCATCTAATTATTGCCTCATCTTTCTTGTATTCATCATTCAGCTCCAAACATCCATGATAGTATCTCTTGTTTTTCTCATGTGGATATTTGAGCCCCTTCCTCTTATCATTCTCACTTAACAAATCAAGAGGCACAAGTCTATTGCAAGATTCAATGGAGTAGTTTTTAAACATAGGATGTGCTCGGGGCATTTGGTAAGTAAAATCTTCATCCCCATCCGAGAATGTAATTAACCCGTCCACAAGTTTTTCGTCAAGGTTGGTCAACCTTTTGAAGGGTTCTCCAAAAATGACTTGGGTTAATTTGTTATCAATGAATTCTCCTAAGTTCTCCATAACCATAAATTCCACCAAATACACAAAACTTCCAACGAATACGTGTAGTAGCTTAGTCCTAGCAACAATGTTATCTCCTTGATATTCTAGCTCATCTACCATGATTTTATTATAATTAACGCGAGAGATAATGTTCATAGGCAAAGATGAGTTAAGATAAGCATAAAAATTATGATAACCAATCTTACACGGAAATTTCATGTTAAAGAGGCTATCCTTTTCGATCTTAGTCCTAGGGTCAACATACTTAAAGGGATCAATTTCCTCTTTTCCCCATTCCTCGTTAACTACTTCTCCATTACCGGAATCCTCATCGGAGTCTGAGTAGTAAAACGGACTAACATATTCATTCTCATGGTCAGACTCCTCCATCTCAGAATTGTTACCAAAGTGGTGGTCGGGTGAAAGGTTGTTGTTTTCCATGATGGGGGCGAGAACGGGTAGTTGGAAATTTGTACGGCGGAAAATACGAATAACAGGGATCAAGCGATCACTATTACTCATGAGGAAGGTGGAAGGTATCACAAACAAAAATACAAAGAAATAAGATAGACTAAAGAAAACCTAGAAAAATAAAATAAAAATCTCGCTAGAAAGGAATCTAGTGAGTAGACCTATAAAAATAAAAATTCAACCTAAACAATAACTATTCCCCGGCATCGGCGCCAAAAACTTGATGCGTGGTTTTGCAACCTTACAACAGGTTTTACCTCTCGAGGGATCTCAAGAGGCTTACAACCCCACCAGGAAGTGTACCTGACCGATGTAGTATGGTGTAGTGGTAAGTACGGGGGATTGATCGTTCTCCACAGGGAATAGTGTTCGTTAGGTATGAAAAACTACTCTAATAGGTCTAAAGGTGAGAGAAGATTCTTTTTATGTTTTTTTATAATTTTATGAAAGCAAGTAAAATCTCGGGTTTGAAAGAGTGGGCGGAATTAGTTGCTAGTCAACTAACCCAAGTTACTACAAATGCAAATAAAATAAAATAACTGAAAATGAAAAGGTGGTAAAACTTATGTGGAGAGAAATGTGTTTACTTAGATTTCCTTACTCCCTAACTATCTTTTACCGGTTGATTAGTGTGTATTAATTGCGTGGATGACGGGTGTATTCCTTAATACCAATCGTGGGGTGGCGTACGTACTTCCCCAACTCTACAAGCTCCTACTTCACTCCTATGTCGAGCCGGCTAGGAAGCTCCTAACATGGGATCACTAGAATTCGCTTGTACATTAAATACAACCATAAAAACCTTTAGTACGCATTGGTTCATGTTTCTTAAGACGTTCAAGCAAGTTACCGAATAGGAAGTTAGCCAGTTTTCTTAAGCCTAACATAGATGAACAATCATCCAATACAACTAATAACACACTAATAACCAATAATCAATAGCTAGGTTTCATTAGATCTAAGCAAACACAAGATAAATCTAGCCTAGCATGTTAAACAAAAGACAAGAACAAGATAGAATCAAACAACACATAGACATATTGAATGATTAATTGATAACTTATCTTCAATGTAACATGGAAGATCTCAAGGCAAAAAGCCTTGAGAAAGCTGCTAAAATCGTCTTAGGGTTTTCACACACAAAGTTCCCCAATAAGTTCCACACTAATGACAAAAAATTGCAAAACTATATATAGACTTTTAGATCTGACGGTGTCACGTTATGGAGTGTGACGCCGTCACCTCGCCGCTTTTAAGGTTCCCGGATGGCCTTCTTGACGCCGTCCCTCTTTAGCTCTCCAAAATCCGTTCTGGCTTATCAAGGCTTGACGCCGTCAGACTTAGGGGTGACGCCGTCCCTCTTTAAATTAAGCCGTGACGACCTTGATCACATTAAAGCGTGACGCCGTCAGAATTCCATGCAAATTTCTCTGGCTTATCATGAGTAATTTTCACATCCACCACTTTTGCCAAGCCATGACGCCTTCCAGAACAAATCCTGACGCCGTCAAAGGTAATTTCCAGCACAATTTTGAGACTTTGTCGTTTTCTTCACTTTTATGCTCCAAAAACATCCAAAATGCTTCCTTTTCCAGATTTCTCCTCAAAAGTACCTAAAATGACAAAAGGAACGATTTAGGGCAATATTTGATCAAATAAATACGATTTAGAGCTTAAATGACCCCTTAAAAGCGGTACACTTTTCGCTTCATCAGAAGTGACCCATCTGACCACATGTATAGCATTTGACCTTCCTCCTGTCAAATCTAGCAGGGTCTCTTCCCTTGAAACCAAACTTTCTTCCTGACTTGTTCTCAAACCTTTTAATGTTTATTAAGAGCATGGCCACCTGCCACTTCAAGTTCATCTCTTCCATATCCAGAGGATCCACTTGATCAAAATCCTCAAAAGCAAGTTGCTGCTGATGATCATAATCAGCAACAAAAGAGTGAATTACATCTTCCAATACACCATTAGACTGTGGTTGTGAATTTGGTCTGTTGTTGGTGTAGAAAGATGATACTGAGGAGTTTGGGCTTGAAGCTTGATTCATCTTATTGGAGGTGGTGCTAACAAAAGCTGAGTAATTGGGAGTGGATGCACGAATGGGACTTCTAACATCAGGCTCAAGAGTCTTAAGCTTGTTGTAGAGATCATCAAAAGATAGCATATCCAGTCCACCTTTAGCTTTGAGTGCAATGCTCACTTGCAGCCAAGATGGAGGTGAAGATCGCAAGAACTTTGCATTGTAATCCTCATTGTCTGGTCTGGCCTTCAGCTGATTCAATTGACTCAAAATCTTATGAAACCTGTCATACCCCTTGTGAATACCTTCTTCCTCAGAGATTTGGAATTCTTGAAACTGCTGTTTCAACATTGATTTCCTCATCCTCTTTGACTCATCATTCCCACCAAACCTAGCCTTGATGGCCATCCAGATGTCCTTTGCATCCTTTATGTAGTGAAAGTCACCCATATGATCATCTGGTATAGCCTGAAGGAGAATAGTTCTAACTTTATTCTCTCTCTGTACAGCTAGAAACTCTTCAGCAGTTTTAGGACCAAGGATGGTAACCTTGCCATCAGCATCTTCGGTGTGCCTTTTCAAACTATTTCCATTTTTGACAATTTCCCAAAGATTCCAATCAATATTTGTGATCCAGTTCTGCATCTTCATAGCCCATAATTCATACTCTTCCTTCTTGAGATATGGGAACTTTGCATTGCTGTTGGTGAGAGTGAGTTGTTGCATAGATGAAGATGTGGTGTTATGGTTGTTGTTATTGTTGTTAACCTCTGATCCATCGTCTGATCCAGGCATTGTTTTGGTTGAGAGGGTGTAAAGAAAGGATGTTCTTAGTATCACAGAGACTCTCCCGAGGCTCTGATACCACTTGTAGAACCTAAGACCTTGATAGATCTTTGAGCACTCTTGGATCGTTAGTAATGTTTATGTAATCACAAACACACTAATAGAAAATCTCTAATACTTGTATTCTAAAGCGGAAATAAACACAAGTAAGAACACAGATAACTAAGAACGTTTGATCCTCTATGGATCTTTTATTAATACTAAACACTTGTTTTTCTTAACTCGTACATCATACATAATAACGTGTTCCTTTTATAGATAAGGAACCCTAAATCCGTTTCACTAGAAACCCTAAACCGTTTCCCAAGAAACATATATCTAAAAACTAATAGAAAATATGCTATATAATTTCCTAATAAAACTCGTGCATATCCAAACTAATAACAAAGTATGCTGAATATCTATATCAGCAGAAACCAACTACGCAGAATCTCTACTTCCGCAGAAACAAGCATCAGCAGAATCCAACACTTCAGCAGATTCCATCAGCAGTAACCATCAGTAGAATTCTTCCTTAGCAGAATTCCCAACAACTATGGGCACAATTTCATGAACATTGTCATTCATATTGATTGAACAAATAGTAATACAATTTGCATTATCAAAAATCCAGTACAACATTCTAAAACAAAACACATTGAAATTAGACATCACTTTATAAGAGACTACAATGAGAAAAGATTAATTCAAGTTCTTAACATTGCTTCAGAATACAACTTTGCAGATCTGCTAACAAAAGCTTTTGATGTTGGAAGATTTTAGTACTTGGTAGCAAGTATTGGAATGCTTAATCTTTGAATTTTTCAAACTAATGTGTTTTTGTAAATAAATTTTTGTTTGTGCTGCTGGCTTTAAAAGATACTACTGCTATTACAAAAGTTTGTGCTGCTAGTACAAATTTAAATTGTGTTATTCATACAGTTAGTCCTATGATTATACTAATACAAGACAAGTACTTTGTCCCTTAATCCTAGAGTTCTTAAAATATTATCAAGTACATATTTCAAGGTTGAATCCATTTGGCCTAGCCAAGTTGACCACTTACATTGTTGTGTGCAAAGCTTATGGTTATGAGCCCACACTAACTGTGCTTAGAGGCTTCATTAACCTTTGCCCGGGTGGTGATTGGATAACCTTGGCCAAGAGATGTGAGTATGATGTGCCTTATTTGATTGCTAAACCTTTTGCCAATATAAGAAAATGGAAAGGTTTCTTCTTTTATGTACAAAACACGATTATACCTCCAGAATATCCAGCCTTACTAGATAAAGCATTCCGGTATGACGAGAAACGCTTTGATGATCCTTTGCCATAACATATAAGGAGCAATCCCCTCTACCAGCGTCTTGCACGCCACCCTTTTGATGTTCAAACGTTTCCGGAGCCGATTCTGTATATAGCGGGCATTGTTGATCATTGGGAAGGCTCTCCATTGAAACCTGAGATCATGTGTGAAGGGAAAAGTATGTATATACCTATTCAAAATAAAGTAAATTACTTATCTGCTGATATTTATCTTTTCTTCTTTGTTGTTGCAGGAATGACATTCAGAAATTTTGTTGTGGCCCGTGGTACCAGAGAAGTTAGTTTCATCCCCCAAGATCCAAATAATGTGAGCTACGGAGTAGGCTCTCCGTCGATATCAGTCAACAATGAAGAAACCCCGCACTTTGTGGAAAATGTTGCAGATTCTGATGATCCCCTTATCAAGGAATTTCAAGCGAGGCTCGCAAGGTCCTCCGGTCCATCAGACAAGAAGAAAAGTAAGAAAGGAAGAGTTGCTTTGTCTGTGAAAACTCCTCCGAAAAGGAAATTATCCCTTCCAACCCCTTCGACAAGAACGGTGAAACCCAAAGGCTCCCATGCTAAAACCTTCGTACCTACTACCCTAAAATTCCCGAAGATGAAACTCCGAGTAAGTGGAAATCTTTCATGCAAAAGGAATACCGTACTTCATATAGTTGACTGTTCTATCTTTCGCAGGTCTTCCTGACGTAAAGGAGCTTCCGAATGCCCTTACATATCACCAATTAGTTGACAAGATGACACCACCCAGTTGGAGAGGGATTTTGGATAATATGTCAATGGAAGAGCTTTGCAACTTTCATTCCAAGAGTTATGCTAGGCAGGCTGTTTTGGATAATCATCTTAATTCTCAAACAAAGGAGTTGGCTCAGACAGTATTGGCTGTGAGGGGAAAAATGGACGCTATCTTATCCAAAGAGAAGGACAGGGATAATGAGTATGCCGAGTTGGAAGCCAAATGTAAGGAAGCAATGGGGGATTTGGAAGAAAATCCTATTGTCCAAGACATGCGAATAAGAATCAATAGTCTCAAAGGACAGTTGAGGGAATCTCAAGCAGAACGTGACAAATTGAGGGTGGAGGAGGCTAAGTTGTCTGATTATAGGGCACAGATTACGGCGCTCAAATCCACCTGTGCAGGTCTTGAAGCCGAAAAGGCTAAGTTGGTTGAGCAGGAGATCAAGCTTTGCGAGGAGATTGATGAACTTAAAATCCAATGCAAAAACTTGAAGAAGGACAGAGCTGAGGTGGTTTCGAAGGTTGTTCCTCATGTTGCAATGGAGTTGTGCCATAGTGATGAGGTGGGGGAAGTTATTGGGAGGCTGGTGAACGCTGCCATTTTCTATGGTACGTGTACGATATTAGAAGAAATTGCCCAGACAAGGAAACCTGTGGTCTTGTCAAAGATACCCTACTACCGTTCGAATTGTGAGCAAGAATATAATGATGCTGGCAATGCGTTCACTTCAGCAGAATACCATTTCCTCACCGAAGCATCCAAAGACCCTTTAGCTTCAGTAGAAGATCTCCTGGCAAAAAAACCGAGGAAGGTTCAGCCCCCCTCTCCAACCAAGAAGACTGCATTCCAGAGGCCTCCGTCTCCATCAAAGAATCCTAATTTCTTGAAAAATGCATGTGGGCTGCCGTGTTGGCAGTAATTTAGTCGTAAGGGTAGCATGTACCCTTTTAAACAATGTCCCATTATGCTTGTTAGGCTGGTGCCTATATGTTTTGACAATTCTTCTTTGCTTCATGCTGGGCTTCGGCCCATGCTTCGAACAATTGCTTTAGTAGTTTTTGATGGCTTTGACCATGCTTGGTCTTGGTAATACCATTTAGGGGACAATGTTCCTCTTTGAATGTCATGCTTTACTTCTCTTACGCTTACATTAAACGTACACATACAACCTAAGGTTATAACCTTATTGTGTGTATTTTGGACCAAGATTTTTTGCAATCGTATAATTTGTCTGTGACAGAGGGTCGCGACCCACTCCGTCTTCATCCTTAAGTTACAAAGGGCTTAGAATACCCTAAGACTTCATAGGAAAGTTAATGTGAATTGTTGGATCGATATACTCTAACCAAACTAACTTGTAGCTTGTCTATGGTTTAACAACTTTGAATAAATTCAAAACTATTAATAATGAAACACTGATATACTTTGCTAAGTATGCGGAATCTACTTCAACAAAGCTAAGAAGAATTAATAAACAACTTCGAATATTATTAAAACCTTGAACCTTCTCTCTTACACAGATTCACTAACAAACTCTAATTACTAATACTCTAACAAGCTTCTAATATTCGTATGAACTTGTCTCTCTAAAATCGTATATCTCTAATGCCAACCTAGGGATCCTTTTATAGGCACAAGGAAAACACTAGTCGGTTTACAAACTTGAACGACAAGTAATTCTAATTATAACTCTAATCTAATACGAACATTCTAGAATTACACATTAATCCTTAAACAATTTGCATAACAGTCCTTCAACGAGCAGCAGTACTTTGACTTGATTAGCAGTACTTTGACTTCCAGCAGTACTTTGATATTCCAGCAGTACTTTAACTTTATAGCCCAACATGAATTGTAATGGATGTTATTTGTATACAAGACATGTGTCCTGCTTCATCCTTCGACATTGAAACTTGTAAAGTACTTGGCTGAACAAATCTTTGTTGTAAATAACGAAACAAGGGATTTGAGGGAATTGCGTTATATCATTAAGTGGGTAGGGAGGATTACATCATTTTAAGAAATGAACACTAAGATACCTACCATTAATGCTTCTTTCCCCAAGTGAGAAGAATGCGTTACATGAATTTGAAAAAACAAATTGAGTGCTTTTAATAATAGTAAGTCTTATATGTAAAACTTACGAAGATTGGTACCATTCCAAGTCCTATCCATGACCTCTCCTTTAAGCGTTGCGAGCTTGTAGGCTCCATTGCCGTAGGCTTCGGATACGACGTAGGTCCTTCCCATGTGGGCCTTAGCTTTCCTTCATACTCGACCTTGCTAGCGCTGTTTAATCGAAGGACATATTCACCTGGCTTGAAAGTGGAGGGTCAAACTCGGTTGTTGTAGTACTTTTCATACTTCTGTTTTTAGATAGCCACTCTGATTGATGCTATTTCTCTTCTTTCTTCAAGAAGATCAAGGTTTTCCCGAAGCCTTTCTTCATTCGTCTTTTCCTCAAAGTTGTGAATGCGCTCTGTTTCAATGCTTTTTTCGGAAGGTATAACAGCCTCTGTTCCATAAGTAAGCCTAAAAGGAGTCTCCCAATGGCTTGACTTGGGGTGCGTCCTATGCGCCCACAGAACCTGGGGTAGTTCGTCTACCCACCCATGATGGCTTCGTCCTAACCACTTTTTGGTTCCATTAACGATTACCTATTGGTGAATTCAACTTGCCCATTACCCTGAGGATGGTATACGGAAGTAAATGACTGTTTGATCTTCAGACCTTCGCAAAAGACCGGGAACACTCCTTCGGTGAATTGCTTTCCGTTGTCAGATATGATGATGTGAGGAACCCCGAATCGACAGATTATGTGTTCCCACACAAACTTTTCCATATGCCTTCCTGTTACTAATGCCAAAGGCTTGGCTTTAACCCATTTGGTGAAATATTCTATGGGAGCCACTGGCAACGGTCTGACTATGTCAATTCCCCACTGACAGAAAGGCCATGCTGAAGTGACAGAGGTCATGTCTTGCTTAGGCATTCTTGGAACTTTGGAGTGGATCTGACATGCTTCGCACTTTTGTATTATCTCTATTGCGTCCCTGTGCATGGACGGCCAATAATATCCAAGCTTCATTATTTTCGAGACAACGGAGCGAGGGCCTGCGTGCAAACCGCAGGATCCTTCATGTACCTCACAGATGATGTTCGAAGCTTGCTTTGGCCCCACACAACGAAGCCATGGAGACAAGAAAGATCTCCTGTAGAGATTATCCCTAATAAGTCTATATTGGGGAGATCTTTCGCGCTAGTTTTGGGTCTTCGGGAAGGATACCACTGATCAAGTATTCCCTTATTGGAGTCATCCAATTTGGGCCTTCTTCGAGTAAGACATCAGATACTTCGCCTCATTTTATTGACCTATCAGCCAATACTTCTACCAAAACCTCCTTCGTTAGATGAGCAAATGCCATCGAAGCTAGCTTGCTTAAAGCATCTGCTTTCTTGTTTTGGTTTCTGCGAACATGTGCTATCTCATAGGATGCGAACCCCTGAAGAAGTTCTTTAGCTTTATCCAAATATTGTTTGATGGTGGGCCGCCTTGCTTCGTAAGAGCCCTTGATTTGGTTGGCTACTAGCTGCGAGTCCACAAAAATGGAGGGGTCCCGAACCTCCATGTCCTTTGCAAGTCGGAGGCCGGCTAGCAAAGCTTCATACTCTGCTTCATTGTTCGTAGCCTCGAACTCAAAACGTAATGCATAAGTATACTCTCTTTTCTCTGGACTGACCAGCATCAGACCTGCTCCCGAACCATCAGAGCTTGAGGCTCCGTCTGGTATAGTTTCCACCCCTCCTTCGTCTTTGGGGGCTTTTCTTTTCGGATTTCCTTGTCCTGGCTAGGCCCGCAAGGTGTTTCGGCAAGGAAGTCTGCAAGGATTTGGCCTTTGACAGAGTTTCGGCCCTTGTACTCTATGTCATGTTCTCCCAGTTCGATGGCCCATTTGGCTACTCAACCCAATTTCTCGGGCTTCGACAGTATCTGCTTAATTGGCTTGTCGGTCAATACTGTGATGGGATGAGCTTGAAAGTACCTTCGAAGGCGCCTTGCAGCGTAAACCAAAGCTAGGATCAGCTTTTCTAACTCCGGATAGTTCAATTCAGCCCCTTGCAGGACCCTACTAACAAAGTAAATTGGGACTTGCTTCCTATCCCTTTCTGCCAAAAGAACAGCACTAATGCTTTCGAAAGATGCCTCAATATACATGAACAACACTTCACCTTTGATTGGGGCCGTAAGTGTTGGTAAGATTTCCATGAACTCTTTCAGCTTTTGGAAAGCGGCTTCTGCATCACAACTCCATTGGAAAGTCTTTTTATCTGTACACCCCTTGAGTGTTTTGAAAAATGGTAAAGAATGATCCGCCCCTTTCGACAGGAATCTGCTAAGTGCTGCGAGCTTCCCATTTAGGCTTTGTACTTCTTTTAATGACTTTGGAGCTTGTAGATCAGTGATGGCTTTGACCTTCGAAGGGTTAGCTTTAATCCCTTGCTTTGTAATCAGATGCCCCAAGAATTGTCCTTCTTCCACGCCAAAGGAACACTTCTTTGGGTTAAGCTTCATGTTGATTGCCCTCAATTGATCGAAGGTTTCTTGAATGTCGGAGAGTAGGTCTTCCTCAGTCCTACTTTTTATTACCATGTCATCAACGTAGGCTTCCAGGTTCCTTCCTATTTGCTTGTGGAAGGCCTTGTCTACCAATCGTTTATAAGTTGCCCCTGCGTTCTTTAGACCGAAAGGCATTTTCTTGTAGCAATAGACACCCTTTCCTGTGTCGAAGGCTGTCTTCTCCTCATCTTCCACCGCCATTTGTATTTGGTGATACCCCTTGTAGGCATCCAGAAAACATTTCAAATGGAACCCTGAGAGGGATTAGACCTTCCAATCAATTTCTGGTAGAGGGTAGCAGTCCTTAGGGCAAGCTTTGTTGATGTCGGTGAAATCAACACACATTCGCCACCCTCCGTCACTCTTTTTTACCATAACTGGATTAGCTACCCAGGTTTGGTATTTTACTTCTCTTAGAATTCCTGCTCGTACAAGTTCATCCACTTCTTTGCAAGCGGTTGCGTTCCTTTCAGGTGCCAGGCTTCGTCGCTTCTACTTAATTGGTTCTATGTGCTTGAACTCGTTAAGCTTATGCTCAGTGCCGAAAGGCTTGCCATCGATCATGAAAGTCCGAGGAACCCCTGTCATGTCTGAGTACGACCATGCGAAAACATCTTTGTTGGCTTTGAGTAGCTTCTCCAAATCTGCCTTAAAGTTGGCAGTGAGTTGCTATCCGATTACCACCGTTTGCTCTGGATAGAGCTCATTTACCACAATACGTTCTTCAGCATCTGTACAACTTAGAATGGCCTTCGGAGGCTCTTCGGGACTTTCTTTGATCTTTTTGCCAATATCTCCGGTCTTCCCCTGATTGTAACTAGAGAATACGGTTCCTATCCCATAAGGTGTATGTAATTTCACCGCTGCGTGTATGGTTGATGAACTCAAATAAGTACATTTTATTATCATCATTTATCCTATTTATTTGACTTGTTTTATTATATTATATATGAGAATTGATACGTTAATGTTTACTTTTGTAATTCTCAGGTAAAAACAAGTATTATGTGAAACTTGGCGATTTTGGACTAATTATGGAGCAAAACAAGCAAGATGTTAAGAGTCTACTGAAATGTACAAGATCAAGATCATTCTGCTCTAGATACGCCGCAACATACTTCTTACATACGGCGTATCACTATCAAGATTTCACAAGTTACAATCCAAGACAGCAAAGGACATGCGCCGCATAGAGAAATGGAGTTACGCCGCATCTTAAGGCGGTGTACGAATATTCCTGAATATATTAATCTTGGACCCCACGCGAAGTTAAGTCAATGCGCCGCATCTACTTATCCTATGCGCCGCATCTAACCCTCAGACAGAAACTATAAATACCCCAAGGTCAGACGAATTTCAAAGGTTGGACAGTGCAAGATACCAGACGAATTCAGACGTATTAGCAGCACAAGACACACCCTAAACGAAGATACAAGAGCTGTAAGAAGGTCCTGCATGTATTCAATTCATTAAGTAGTATTGTTTTATTGTATTAGTACACTTTAATTCATCAGGATTGATGGGCCGATTCCATGTGACTACGGAAAATCATGGGCACCCCTTAAAATTGCTTTCCCATTAATTAAAGTTTATATGTTGATGTCTTTGGTGACTTTTATTAGTGCATTGATAACCTCTGTGTCTAGCTGAGCATTGCTTGGGTCGCCATGCCCCTTCCTCGCCTATTTATTCTATCGTTTCTAGGATAGTGGGATAGACATAAGTGATCATTAAGGGTTTATTCGCCGATAAGATTAGAGCCAACGAGAAAAGGGTTAATTACATACACTTCATATAAAACTAGCAATAAAACAAGTGACAAGCTACTTAATTATCAGGACAGGTCTTCTTATTGTCTCGAGTATCTATCTGTGTACGTGTGTGCTAATTGCTGATTCGTGCTCATTAGTTTAGTTTTCTATTTAATCATAACCAAACCGTGCCAGTCTCTCAGGCTGAACCCCCTTGCGTTAGATTAGGATTGTATAGCTAACCTAGGATATTAAAATACTGATTAGAATAACTAGATAATACGTTCCACTCTTAGTGATCGACACTCTACTTACCATTATATTCATACTGACCGGGTACACTGCTCGTTAAAGTGTGTGTTTTATTGATAAGTCGGCCAAATATAAATTTAAAACTTGAGTAGGCATTAATACTGCTAAAACCACAACGACATCACGCGCGCACCAAGTCTTTGGCGCCGCTGCCGTGGATATAAAAGAATTAGAGCAATACACACGCACATCAAGTTTTTGGCGCCGCTGCCGGGGAGTGAATTGTTATTATCTGTTAATTTGATTAGTATTTTAATTAGGTTTTTCTTTTTAATTTTTAGATTCTAACCACTAACCCTGTTATATATTAGATAAATTGCATTCATTGTATTATTTGCATATTTTCTGTTTTGTGTGTTTTTATTTTCTTTAATTTTTGTTTATTTTTATTTTTAGTTTTTTGTTTTTCTATTTTTCTGCATTCTGCTATCGTTTTACTGAGCTGATACAAACGATACGGCGCATCTGTTTTCACAGATACGGCGTATTGCGTTTAATTTTTATAAAATACAACGCGTTTAATAAATTCGAGTACGACGCATCTTTCCCCAAGATACGGCGTATTCTGTTTTTAATAAGAAATTTTTCTAAACCCTAACGCCATACGACGCATCTGTTTTAACAGATACGGCGTATTGTCTATTTAAATTAAAAACAGTTTTCGAATTATTAAACAGATACGACGCATCGATTTCAATCGATACGGCGCATCTTCTGAATCAAAAATCTTTTATTTTGAAACGTAACGAAAATACGGCGCATTAGCTTCTGTTAATACGACGCATTTAATTTTAATAAATATAATCGATTTTTGATAATTAACCTGATACGGCGCATTCTAAAATTATAAGCGGCGTATCTGCTTTCTGAATAAAAGTCTGATTAAATTTTAACGATTATAAGATACGGCGTATCCAACTTTTTGGATACGGCGCATCGTCTGCAGATATCAGTAACTTTTATTTTTCGTATTCCGTTTTCGTTGTTAATTTTCTGATATACTACTTTCTTGAACATACCCTACTGATGTTTTTGTGATAGTTTCAGGAAGTGCATGACCAGGAGTTCAACTAAGAACTTGATTAAACCTTTCGAAGATCCTGAACGAGCCTTTCATTCGCTTAAAAGGTTTTTCAACACAAAAAGTTTTGATATTTCAAGTTCGTTCGAGCTTGATTACTTTTCTGAAGAGAAGGAGGAAGAAGAAACAGAAACAATGACGGAAAACACTACTATGGAGGAATACATGAACAAAACCCGTGCTGGTTACTGTTCAGGAGTTGCTAGACCAAAGTTTGATGAAAAGTCAAAGTTTGAGTTGAAGGGTCAGTTTCTCAAGGAGCTAAGAGAAAATGCTTTCAGTGGAACAGAACATGAAGATGCTAATGAACATGTTGAAAAGGTCCTCGAGATCGCAGATTTGTTTACTACAGAAGGAGTCTCTGACGATCAACTTATGCTAAGAATCTTTCCAATTTCGCTTAAAGGAGCTGCTAATAAGTGGCTAAGGAATGAACCTGCTAGTTCAATCACAACATGGGAAGATTTGAAGAGCAAATTCCTGAAAAGATATTGTCCACCTGCTAAAACTGCTAAAAAGATGGAGGCTATCAACAGTTTCAAGCAAGAGCCTGATGAAACTTTTTATCAAGCTTGGGAACGATTTAAAGACTTGTTGATGAAACTCAACATTATCTAAGTCCAATGCAGGAGATAATATTGTTCTATCAAGGACTGGATGTCCCTACTAGACAAATCTTGGATGCTAAGGGAGCTGTGCCTCAAATGAGTGCAGCCGATGCTAGAAAAGCTATCCAAGAAGCTGCTGATCATTCTCAAAAATGGCACGACGGAACCTCTACTAGATCTAAGAGCAGCACTAATTTTGACGGGTTTGCTGGAATTCAAGCTCAATTGGATGAAATTAGTAGAGAGATGAAGAAGCGTGATGAGAAAGTTTATGCTGCCCAAGTTGGATGTGAAAAATGCGAAGGACCTCACTACACTAAAGATTGCCCTAACAAGAATGAAAGTGAGACTTTTGAAGAAGCATACTACACACAATTTGGACAATCATTCCGACCTTCAGGAAGATTTAGGGAAGCTGCTCCGGGATACTATCAAAAGAACAACTTTAATCCCACTTATCAAGAAAGGAGGCAGACTTTGGATGACACTTTAACGCAAATTATGGCCGATGCTGCTAAAAGACATGAAGAGAACACTGCTATGATCAAAGAAATCCGAGCCTCAACGGATACTATAACAAGAAATCAAGGAGCTTCGATCAAAGCATTGGAACAACAAATTGGACAAATGAGCAAAGTTCTTCAAGAAAGGGGATACGAAAGTTTACCAAGCTCGACTGAAACTAACCCAAGAGATCATGTCAAGGCCATAAGCACCACTGAGGAAGTCACACCTAACATACCTTTTCCTAGAAGATTGATGAATGGTAATGATGCTGCAAAGCCCGAATTTTTCTTTAATTCTTCAATCAGTTTAAGAAGATTACTAAAAGAGAAGACAAAGATTGAAGAGGAGATCAAGGCCACAATGAAAGAAGAGAGCTCTGCAACCGACTTACATGCCTTGCCTCATAAAGAAAAGGACCCAAGAAGTTTTACTTTACCTTGTTCAATTAATGATATATCTTTCAATAATGTGTTAGCTGACTTAGGAGCTAGCGTTAGTGTTATGCCCCTTAAGACATTCACTACCCTAGGACTAGGAAAATTAGCACCAACTAAGTTGCTTATTGAATTGGCTGTTAAAACGGTAAAACGACCTGAAGGGATTGTTAAAAATGTGCTAGTTAAGATTGAGAAGTTTGTTTTTCCCGTAGACTTTGTTATATTAGATATGCCCGAGGATGTTAAGATTCCTTTAATCCTTGGAAGACCTTTCTTGTCTATCGCCCATGCTAAGATTGATGTGTTTAAAAGAAAAATTTCATTAAAGGTAGGGAATAATAAACTAGTCTATAAGTGCCAAAATCCTGCTAAAAGCATAATTAGAGGCGTCTATGTACTAGGATTAAGAGAACGTATGGACCTCGATCTTGAAGCTAGGTTTATGGGAAAAACCTTGATAAATAATGAATCACTTGAGACCTATAGTGGAGACTACATTGAATTAAATGATCTTAATTTACCATTAGGAATCAATGATCAATTTATGGAGGATTTAGAACCCGAAATTGAAGAAGGAAAAATTATGGATATACCTAGAATTAATCTGATCAACACTAAGAATTATGATGAATTTGAAGGATATCCTAGTTTCTGTGATTATGGTAGAAAGATCCATGTAGATTGTGCTTATAATTTACAATTTCCTTGCATGATAGGATTTAAACAAGTTAGTGCCAACTTTTTCCCTATTTTACCAATTAATGTAATGTCAAAAGATTTCTATAATTCTATAATGAAAAACAAAATTGAGTATAGAGGGAAAAATGTAGTTGGAATATTCATGAATGTGCCTATTTTTGTTGGGAATTTAACTATTGTTACAGATTTCACCGTGGTGGAAAACATGGATGCTTATCGTGATGTCGAAATGGGTAACGTGATCGTTGGGAAACCATTTTGTAAGGAGGTCGAAATTAACGCTAAAAGATTTGAAGGAAAGATCACCTTTAAAAGTGGAAGCAACGTTATCACTTACATGATGCCTCGTGCTCACCCAAGGTTTAAACATGCCCCTAACAAATTTTGTTACAAATTTACACCATTTCTTTTTGTAGATGAAAATGACGCTGAGAAAGGGATCGAATATCCGTACCAAAAGATGAAAGGATTCTACAAAGGTGTACTTGAATTGGGGCCGGAATATGTTCGTGACGAAGTAATTCGCAACTACATCGTGCACGGACATGTGGGGATCAATAGATCAAAATAAGGAGCTGAACGTGAGTCTAACTTGAAGACTCTGGAATAAAGACAAGTGCTGACCGGGAGACAACCCGGAGAATTTTTACTTTTCTGTTCTTTGTCGAGTCTGTCAGACCTGCAGAAGATACGGCGCATCTCCATCCTAAGATGCGGCGCATCGACTGCAATGGTCATATCTTATTTAATTTTCTGCATTTTTATTTTTGACTTTAAAACTTTCTGTCAGTTTATTTAATGCGGCGCATCCCTGGTTAAGGATGCGACGCATCTTTTATTCTGATTCGTATTTATTCCAGGCTCGATACGGCGTATCTTTTTCCATAAGATACGGCGTATCGACTGACCTGATGATTTTCAGTTTTAATGTTTTATGTTTTATTTTTACTAACTACTAATGTATTATGCAAGTTTGAACCTTCTTAACTCAGGTGTGTTAAAGTCTGAATGGTATTATAGATTCCTGCATTCTTGTGGATACATCATTTTTGAAGCTTAAACGTTCTCATCCACAAGAATGATGATTTTTGCTCTTATACGAATAATGGAGGATCATACCGAGCAAATCTCAGGGGAGTTTTTCTGTTCTAATTCTTTTATTTTTCCAGCTTTTAATCTTTGACACAAACAACGAGGACGTTGTTCAACTTAAGTGGGGGGATTGGAGAATTAGAACACTTGTCCTAAACTTTTTCAAAATATGTTTAAAATGCGCTTAATATATCAAAATTTAAAATTTTTTTTGCATGTTTTTGTTTAAAGTTAAATTACATAGCTGCACACATAACATTATTTTCAAAAATTGTGAACTTTTCAAAATTCACAAATCTATGAGTGTGCCGGTGACTTGTAAACTTTAGAACTTGGCTTGTATACTATTCGAGACCACCATAATAAGTATTATCTATATAATTGGAATGACTTGTCTAAATTGGTAAATTTCTAGGATTACACCCAAATAGCCTTTATATGTTATGTGATATTAACTAACTACACTGGTTAGTTAACCCCCGTATAAACCTTTTGTTACTCTCACTTTTAGAGTAAGATACCACTAGAAAAACCCTCAAAGCCATTCCTTTCGTTTGTTACACCTTTGTTATAATGTTTCGTTACACCCTTACACCTTAGCCTACCCTGTAGATTAAAATCCGTGGTTAATTGCTTTAGGCAAAGTGTGTTTCCTTACATTACCTGTGTTCGCGTGCGTAATTCATTATCTTTGGTTAGGTCGGGAAATTGCACAATGCAATTGGTATGAAAGTAAATATTGTATATCTTTTAGTTTATTTTTCGTGTGTTTGCTACTTTCGCTATTACAGTTATTTCTGAAAGTATGAAGAGTATGAAAAAATTATCCGGAAAAATAGTGATAGAAAAGTTGTGAAATTTTACACATATATGTTGATGTTAAAAAAATAAATAAATAAAAAAAATAAAAAAAAATCAAAAAATAAATCAAAAAAATAGAAAAGAAAAAGAAAAAGGAAAAGTTGGAAGTTTGTTTTAACCAACTTATGTAAAGTTTTGTATTAAGTGGTCGATATCACCACTAGTTGTTGTATATTATATTTATGGATTGAATGGGAGTTGGCCGTTATAGGAACGCCAACTAAGGTTATTCTTTGATTGAGATCTTGTTGAGTATAATTCGTGTCCACCTAAAGCGTGTGTTTCAATTGTTAAAGCGTGAGTTATTCAATGATATGAGTCTTATTCATGGGATGGTTGGGAAAGTAATTTACCACACTTAGGATTTTAATTTATCTGTTTTGTTTATTTTTCATTTTACACCAATTTGTATCCCAAATATTATCCATACCCTATATCATTCTTCATCCAAACCTTTAATTTATTGAGATTAGGGATTTGAGCAATCTTAAGTATCGTAGTCGTGGATTCGGCTATGTATTTATGATTTTGTCGCCCTTTTTGATATAATATTATTGGTGAAGATTACTTGGTCCTATCTTTAGCCTATTCGAGTTAAGGATTTGAGCAATTGCAAGTATCGTGGTCGTGGATTCGATCATGTATTTGTAATTTTGTCGCCTTTTCTGGAATTTGAGATCGATAGAGATTAAAAAGGATGATTAACCCTTAACCAACAAAACCCTTTTTACCGCTTTAGACTTGTTATACCTTGGCTTTAGTGGGGGAGATGCGTATACTTGCCAAGCTTATGATAGAATATTCGTCACGACTGGACAGTTAAACGATTAGATTTGCTTTTATAGAAATATTTTATTTTATTTCTAATTCGTTAAGTGTTTGGTTGTGCAATTATGACAAAACGAATACATGCTTAAATATAAAAATAAATCATAATATCTTTTAGGATACATTTTCATAAGATTTATTCTAAGGTTTACTTGGGGACAAGTAAAGTTCAAGTGGGGGGATATTTGATGAACTCAAATAAGTACATTTTATTATCATCATTTATCCTATTTATTTGACTTGTTTTATTATATTATATATGAGAATTGATACGTTAATGTTTACTTTTGTAATTCTCAGGTAAAAACAAGTATTATGTGAAACTTGGCGATTTTGGACTAATTATGGAGCAAAACAAGCAAGATGTTAAGAGTCTACTGAAATGTAAAAGATCAAGATCATTCTGCTCCAGATACGCCGCAACATACTTCTTACATACGGCGTATCACTATCAAGATTTCACAAGTTACAATCCAAGACGGCAAAGGACATGCGCCGCATAGAGAAATGGAGTTACGCCGCATCTTAAGGCGGTGTACGAATATTCCTGAATATATTAATCTTGGACCCCACGCGAAGTTAAGTCAATGCGCCGCATCTACTTATCCTATGCGCCGCATCTAACCCTCAGACAGAAACTATAAATACCCCAAGGTCAGACGAATTTCAAAGGTTGGACAGTGCAAGATACCAGATGAATTCAGACGTATTAGCAGCACAAGACACACCCTAAACGAAGATACAAGAGCTGTAAGAAGGTCCTGCATGTATTCAATTCATTAAGTAGTTTTGTTTTATTGTATTAGTACACTTTAATTCATCAGGATTGATGGGCCGATTCCATGTGACTACGGAAAATCATGGGCACCCCTTAAAATTGCTTTCCCATTAATTAAAGTTTATATGTTGATGTCTTTGGTGACTTTTATTAGTGCATTGATAACCTCTGTGTCTAGCTGAGCATTGCTTGGGTCGCCATGCCCCTTCCTCGCCTATTTATTCTATCGTTTCTAGGATAGTGGGATAGACATAAGTGATCATTAAGGGTTTACTCGCCGATAAGATTAGAGCCAACGAGAAAGGGTTAATTACATACACTTCATATAAAACTAGCAATAAAACAAGTGACAAGCTACTTAATTATCAGGACAGGTCTTCTTATTGTCTCGAGTATCTATATGTGTACGTGTGTGCTAATCGCTGATTCGTGCTCATTAGTTTAGTTTTCTATTTAATCATAACCAAACCGTGCCAGTCTCTCAGGCTGAACCCCCTTGCGTTAGATTAGGATTGTATAGCTAACCTAGGATATTAAAATACTGATTAGAATAACTAGATAATACGTTCCACTCTTAGTGATCGACACTCTACTTACCATTATATTCATACTGACCGGGTACACTGCTCGTTAAAGTGTGTGTTTTATTGATAAGTCGGCTAAATATAAATTTAAAACTTGAGTAGGCATTAATACTGCTAAAACCACAACGACATCACGCGCGCGCCAAGCCTTTGGCGCCGCTACCGTGGATATAAAAGAATTAGAGCAATACACACGCACATCAATGGTGGAGACTACAATACCCATCTTTTGCATGGCGGACCTTCCTATCAACAGATTGTATGGAGAATCGGACCTTACGATAGCAAACGTGAGGGTTTCCGTCCTTGCGAGCTTACCTTCTCCAATTGTTATATCCAATGGCACTTCTCCTAGAGGCCAAGAATGCTCACCGGAGAACCCCACCAAAGGTATCTTCGAATCAACCCGTTGCGATCTAATCGAAGGCTTGAGCTTAAGAAAACAATGCTCGTATATGATTTCACAGGAGCTTCTGTAGTCCATGTAGGCCCTGTTTACTTCTCGGTTGGAGATCAGAACTTTGATGACCACTGGATCATTCGAAGGGACTTGGCCTGTGATAGGTGGAAATGTTACCTCCCCTACTTCGTTTACCTCCTGCTCCGTTACCTTTCTTTTTAAGCATGTTTCGCCCCAACGAACCATAAGTATTGGGGCTTCGAGAGGAGTAGTATCTTTAGCCAATTGAGTGTTGGACATTTTTTCATTTCCCTTCTTTATACCCTTCACCAAATGTGCCAATTGCCCGGACTTTACAGCTTCTTCTATCTGTTTCTTTAGCTCTCTGCAACTGTTTGTATCATGACCGTAATCTTCATGAAAGTGACAATACTTGCTGGTATCCCTGTTTTTGCCCTTGCTTGTCATACGAGGGGGTGCTTCGAAAGCTTTAGCAGCCCTCTCTGTTGCAAGTATTTCCTTCGGACACTTAGTTAAGCTTCCCAGCAAACCATGGTTAGGACCTTTGTACGGAGAAAACCTGTCTCTATTTTTGTTCTTGTTCTTTGACCCTTCCCACACAGAATGCATTGAGAACTTGTTGTTGTTGTCTCTGTCGATCGGAGCACCGTTAGTAGATACCTATTTTGCTTCAATCCAAGTATACGTCTTTTCCATTAACCCTTTGTATGTTGTCGGAAGGTCAGTGGATAAGAATTCCACCAAACTCCGATTTCGAAGACCACGTACGAAACCCGAAATGCGCTGATCTTCATGTAGACCCAAGATCTGTAAAGTTTCATCGGTGTACCTAATAACGAAGGCCCTTGTGCTTTCGTTTTCTTTTTGTTTAATGTTGTGCACCGTTAGATGGGTCCTTGTAAACTTCTTTTGCTGATTGAAGTGTGATTGGAACTTAGCCTTGAGATCGTCAAAATTGACAATGCTGCCAGGCTTTTGCCCATTCCACCAAATACGGGCAGAATCCCGCAGGGTATAAGTAAACATGTGGCAGGCCACAGGCATAACCCACTTTTGCATCTTAATAGCCCCTTCGAACAAATGTAGGAAATTGTCCGGATCCCCCTTCCCGTCATAAGTCCCAATATGCGAAGGCATTTTCAACCCATCAAGCAATGGGTAGTCTTCTATCCACCTAACGAAGGGCGTAGCTGAACCCATAGGGTCTGAGTATAGACAATTATAAGGTGGTGCATACATAGGAACAATATTATACGGATTGTTGTTTTGGGGCATCCCCATAGGAGTTTGGCTTGGGTAGGACTGATAAGGTGTGTTCATGGCGAACAGATAACCGTTTCCCATGGCATACGGAGGGTACGCCATAGGATGCCCGAAGGGTATGCTCCCATAAGGTTGAGGGAGACTTGGGTTATTAGGCTGCCTATTTACTGGAGGATATAAACCTTGAGGATAAGACGGAGTTTGGAACGAGGGGTACATACCATTGGGAGGAAGATTTTCTCGAATATTAATTGTAGGCAGATTGCATTTTACGCCTGATGCGTAAGAAGGCTGCAACGGAACCCCTGCTTCGGTCCTTCCAAGATGAGCTGCTAACAATGGAGGCAAGTTCACCCTTGTCTCTTCCCTTCGTTGGCTCCTCCCGTTGGAACCTTCGACAACCGCTCCTTCTCTCCTAGTCGAAACCCTCTCCAAGACTCCTTCAAACCCTACGGACCTTCTGCTTAGCCTTCGACCCACTGGTGACCAAATCCTTAGGGCTGAGAGTGTTGCTCCATGGGTCGGAGGCCTAGGCTCCATTTCCATCTCTTCATCATACTCATCACTTGAGTATTCCAATTCCCTTCGCATCTCAGCATTCCTAACTTGCCTTTTGCGAGCCCTTAAGAGAGATTCCAACGCTTCATGGTTGGCTTCGACAAAGGCTGGGCTAATAATAGGCTCCGGAGTGGCTGATGTCGAAGCATGATAGTTGGGTGTTACTTCTGGGTGAGAACGTGTAGTGAACGTGGAAGCGGTTATTGGGGGAAGGTTGTTAGAGTCCTTGATTGGTATTGGCGCCAAGGTCGAGAAACCCGGTGGGGGAGTATCTTTTCTCCCTTGATCCATGCCGGATATATAGTGAAAGTAGTTGGTTGGTTATAAGCTTGGAAATAACGAGACCAATTGTAGCGGTCCCACGGATGGCGCCACTAATTGTACAATAAATTGCACGACCAGGCCTTCGATGATGATCAAAGGATTTAGGGGGTGTTGAGGTTGCGCCAAGCTTGTCTTTAACCTGAAATAAGAAATACTAAAACACTACGTTAAGTAATTGCGCAGGGGTTGGACCCTGCGAACCACCTCCGGCGTGCGAGTAAGTATGTGATATGGTAAGTTTGTAGTAAGTTGAGAGAGTTAAGTTGGCATTACCATGGTTCTTGCCCGTCTAAGCTATTTATAGGGGAGAAATAGGCCTTAGAGGGCGGTTACACTTGATTCGGAGATCATGGAGGCGTCCCATGATTAATGGTAACCGCTAGGGCTTTGTGGCCCACGATCTCCTCCTTGGCGGGAAAGCCTAAAGGAAGGAGGAACGTGGGTGTGACCAGGTCAAGGCAGCTCTCCGTTGTAGTTCCGTCGTAGGAGATACCCCGAAGGGCTCAAGGCTTCGATTGGCGGATTCCCACATGGTAACCACTTCATAGATGAATGGTTTTACGCCAATGAAACGTTTTAGGAGATTAACCTGGGCCTCCGAAGAGAGGGCTTCGCACAGGCTCGAAGGGAAGTCTTATTTGTTCTCTTATTTTCCATCTATAATCCTTTCCTTTTATTAGTTAACGGTCGTTAGTCAATTTCCATTAATTACTTAACGGTCGTTAGTCGTTTTGTGTAATTAATAATTATATATAACATTTTATATTTAATTATTAAACATTAATCCTTCATACGTAAAGTGTGCAATCCCGTGATCTTAAGTTCGATCCTAACATACACTATTAATTTATTGTCCATAAAACCAACACATTATTCCCTAAGATGAGGTTGGACACATTCCAAGAATAGAAACAAGTAATGTAGCAGTGTATTTTATAGTTAGTTGCTTTACACGTCGATATTAACCCACGGGTAACCACCTTATATTTTGCCTGTAAAAGAGAATGTCTCAAAGGAGTAAATGCTATTTCGTACAATTAATGTGATACGTATTTACGAGAGCATTTACTCCTCCAAATAACTAAGTCATTGAACTCATCCAGAGTGTTTGCATAGTTCTTAGTTTCTTAATTAAACACCTACTTTGGTTAGTGTTTAAGTTAGTGATGAGATCACTTTACATTGTCATTCAACCTTAGATTTGTTATTCCGCAAGCAATCTTAGTAAATATTTGATTCATTTCTAATAAAAATTTAAATGTTGAAAACCACTTTTGAAAACCACTCAAGGGTGGACTAATGACAAAAGGGCTTGTGACTATCACTCTAAAATGTGTGAGGTCTTAAGTTCAATTCCTGCTAGGTGCAAACAACCTTAAAGGGAGGGATTTACTTGGTTTGAGTCTGTGTGGCGGTGAGTTCAAACCCCATGAATTAGTCGGCCAAAAAGTCAGAAACCATAATTACCGAAGTTGGTTAGTTAACTTTGTTAATATTTGTAACCAATTAAAAGGGAACAAGTATTCTTCTTCTTTAATTTAACTTCTTCAGTTATTTGTTTCAGAAAATAAAAGACCAAAAAGAATAGTTGCTGACGTTGACGTGACAACTTCCAGTATTATTATGATCCCATATGGCTCTATATATTACAGACTATCCATAGTATTTTCAATTAACCCAATCTCCATCTCCATTTGAAAAATAAGAAAGCTAGTTGCAAGAATTGTATTTTATTCCACTTTAGTTCTTATCTTGTTAGCTGCGAATGGAGCAGCTCGTCGTTTTTACTACAATGATGTTGAGTCTGTGTCAGATGGTCTTACGAATGGTCTTGCTCGACACGAAGAATCCTTTCTACATTTCAAACGAATGGATTCTTCCGAAGAGCAATGTCGACAAATATACGGATTTTTGCCATGCTCAAGCAACCTACCGGGTCATATCTTCCTCATTGTCATTTACGAGTACTTATTATATCATGGTGAATCATATGCTGGTGGTGATGGACGAATTTTTCATGTCTTTAACGACGAAGTTGCTGTTTCAATTTTTTGTCAACTTCTTGATTCCGGAATGATTCCCTTCTGGAATCGTTGATTCTTCTTGGTAATGGACTTCTTATATTTTCTCAAAATTTTGAACCTTTATCTCATATCTATGTTACTATGTATATGGAGTGGCTGATCAAGGATAATGTTATGCTTAATGCCTTGCCGGCCAACACTATATTAGTTAGTACTTTTTTTCTTCTTGAATCCTATGTTCTTCTTGTGTTGTTCTGTTTTCTCGTTGTTACTTGCTTGAGCTCCATATTGGTGAACTACATATACACTTGAGTCTTGACTATATTATATCTTTTTTTATTATTATCGCAGTATCTGGACTATTGAGTAGCAATGAAGAAACTCAAGAGTATGTTGTCACAGGAGTTGGGTTGCTAGCTGAATATAATATGAAGATGTTCAAGAATTTTTACATGCTTTTGATGTTTTCTTCTTTTTGGGCATATTTTTATCCAGCATAAATATGAGAGGATACATGACAGAATATTGGAGTATGCAGAACTTGAAAGAGAGATCGAAATGCATGTACCTTATTATGAAGTACAAGCGCTTATGCGGAAGAGGGACAAACATCTCATGGAAAAGCAAATTGAGATGGAGAATGAACTACAACCTCCGGAAGATGGGAATATAGAGCCAAATAATATTGTCATTGATATCAAAAAATTTAATGAGTGGATTGATTCGACAAGACGTTTAATGGATGATCCATATACAGATTATAAAAAGACAGAGTTCAATCAGGTGATTACATATAGAGTTCAATAACACTAAACATTTTGTCATTAAAGTTGTCCATTGGTTTTAGCTACATAGAGGTGTGGCTAAAACAGATGTCGGCAAGACCTATATATTCTCACCCAAAAAGAGTGGGAATATGTTTAAGTATTTCTTGAGAAACTTGATTCTTAAATAAAACCCGGCCACAATCATTACCTTTCACCGACTCTTACAAAAGTGCGAGTATAGGTCTTTCTACTACTCTTCTTAAATATTGTCACTAAACATCTGACCTAGGGACACTAATCTTCGTTGTAGACTTGTAGTTGTTGGACTTAATTGTTTTAAGTCTTCTTGTCAAAAGTTTAGGGAATTATTTGTAGTTCGTCTAAAGATGTATTTTAGGCTACAATTATATTACTTAGTGGAGTCTAGGGACCAAATGAGTAAATATGGTCAATTGGGCTCTAAAAGGAAAAGACGTGACGATACACTGTTTTTCATAGCAAAGGGTCACGACGATTCAAGAAGCGGTTACCAGCCATATTGAAGAGACACGATGGTTTGGGAGATAACCGTCATTAGGAATACTATAAATAGATGTGTTTGTATTCGTTTGTAAGAGTGTCAATACAATGTAAACAACATATTATTGGTTATAATAGAATCAAGTTTCTTGTTCAATCTTGTGTTAGTTCGATCTTGTGGGTATGGAATCTCGATTCCTAACATTGGCATCAGAGCGTAGGGCTCCAAGATTACAAGAATTTGATTCGTTTTGATCATATTATCAAGAGGAAGACATCGCGTTTTTTCGATTTCGAAACAAGGGAACGAAGAACAGAAAATTGACACCAAGGGAATATTGCTGTTTTGGTTTTCGATTGGAACCAGAAACAGGGATGAAGGGAAATTTGTTTGTCAGGTTGTGAGATTGAACAAAAGAAGAAAAATACCGGTTGGTTATTTTGGTTGGTAATTTGAAACTGAGAAAGAAGGAAAAGAACAGTGGGTGCCAACGATTATAGTATATTGAAGGTTGTGTCGGTGCAGACAACCAGAATAAGAATTTCATGGGACTGTTGGGTTCTTTTGATGCAATCCCATGAAAAGAAGAACAAGGAAGAAGAAATCAAAAGAAGAGTCGAAGAGCAGACGAAGGAAGGAGACGAAAAGTGGTTTTAGAAGATTGGGTTAGATCAACGGCAGATTAGCGGGATTGATAAACAACAGCGGGGTAGCGGGTTTGATTATCAACAGCGGAATAGTGGGATTGATCAAGATCAACAGCGAAGAAGCGGGTTTGATTGTCAATAGCGGGGAAGCGGACATAGTTGTCATTAGCAGGATGCGGATGCGACAATTATTGGCGAGGCAGATTTGACTTTCAATAGCAATGCGGGTTTGATCAAACACCCTAGAAATTAAAGAAACCAGATGAGACGTTTTGAGATAGAATTGTTTACCGATGGACTGGTAACAATGGATTATTGGAAAGGATTGCTTCACAAATATCAACCAAGAGACGGGATTTCAGGCGAGGGGAAGGCCAAGAAGAAATTGCCTAAGGACTTGAGGAGTTGAGGATTGTTGAAGAATCCAAGTTTGAGAGATTGAAGAAAATGAAGACGTTACCATGAAGAATGGTAGAACGCAGAGCAGAAGCATGAAGACTCGAAGAACAAGACTTAAATAATTAGGGGGGAATATGTTGGACTTAATTGTTTTAAGTCTTCTTGTCAAAAGTTTAGGGAATTATTTGTAGTTAGTCTAAAGATGTATTTTAGGCTACAATTATATTACTTAGTGGAGTCTAGGGACCAAATGAGTAAATATGGTCAATTGGGCTCTAAAAGGAAAAGACGTGACGGTACACTGTTTTTCATAGCAAAGGGTCACGACGATTCAAGAAGCGGTTACCAGCCATATTGAAGAGACACGATGGTTTGGGAGATAACCATCATTAGGAATACTATAAATAGATGTGTTTGTATTCGTTTGTAAGTGTGTCAATACAATGTAAACAACGATATTATTGGTTATAATAGAATCAAGTTTCTTGTTCAATCTTGTGTTAGTTCGATCTTGTGGGTATGGAATCTCGATTCCTAACAGTAGTGAGATGTTAATAAATCATTATGATACATAGATCAAATAATAATGTAAATGTATCTATCTGTACATTATGTTTTTGTCGCTTTTCTTATTGCAGGTTGCCCAACTCTTGCGTCGGGATAAAATTAATGTCATGAAGCTAATGCTTAAAATGGTGGATGTCAATCATGATGAATCTTCCATAAATGAGTAAGGGACAGTGTAATTTGATATACGAACATTTCTGATAGTACTATGAACTTTAGGGTCCATAGGTTTTAGTTATGCCACTAATCTGTGTGATTTTCAGTTTCTTTGACTCAATCGATACCAATAAAGATTCAAAATTTTCACCATTGGAGTTAAAAAACTTCATCATAGACCAATCTAAGGATCCGCACATCCATGATAAAGCCGATGATTTAGTGGAGACAATTATGGAGCTTTTAGACGCTGATGCAAATGGAAGTATTGAAAAGCATGAATTCAAGTCTAGAGCTACAAGATGGCTCGAGGTGATTAAACAGTATGTCAAACATCTACGACCTGAAAATGATGTAAGAAAATTTCATGTTCCACAAGGCTACTTATTTGTCAATAATTATTTATAGGGTAAAAGTAAAAAATGACTAATGTGCTTTTCAATTTGTGCTAATATGACTAAAATACTTTCAAAAGGTCTAGTATGACTATTCTACTTTCAAATTTTAACCAACATGACTAATCAATTGACATGGTAATTAACCGTTAGTCCCCAATACATTAAACAATTGCACCGTTGGTCCCCAATACATAACCTTAGTTAGTCTCAAATACATAAACAATTGCGCCGTTGGTCTTCAATACATAACCCCAGTTTGTCCCAAATACATAACCACCTCCACCACCACCGCCACCCACTGTCACCACCACCACCCACCACCACCTACCACCAACATCACCATCACCACCACCACCACCCACCATCACCACCACCACTCACCACCACCACCCACGACTACCACCCACCACCACTTACCACTACTTACCACCACCACTCACCACCACCACCACTTACCACCACCACCACCCCCACCTACCACCACTACTTACCACCACCAACTACCAACACCATTTACCACCACCACCACCACTCACCACCCCTTACCACCACCACCACCCACCACCCATCACCACCTACCACCGACACTTACCACCACCACCACCTACCACTTACCACCACCCACCACCACTTACCACCACTCACCACCACCACTTACCACCAGGTGGTGGTGGGTGGTGATGGTGGTGGTGATGGGTGGTGGCAGTGGGTGGCGATGGTGAGTGGTGGTGGTGGTAGGTGGTGGTGAGTGGTAGTGGTGGTGGTGGTGGTGAGTGGTGGTGGTGGGTGGTGGCAGTGGGTGGCGGTGGATAGTGGTGGTGATGATTGGTGGTGGTGGTGGTAGGTGGTTGGTGGTGGTGGTGGTGAATGGTGGTGGTGGGTGGTAGTGGGTAGCGGTGGTGAGTGGTGGTGGTGGTAGGTGGTGGTGGGTGGCGGTGGTTATATATTTGGGACTAACTGGGAAATTGTATTGAGAACCGACGATGCAATTATTTATGTATTTGGGACTAACTGAGATTATGTATTGGGGACCAACGGTGCAATTGCTTAATGTATTGGGGACTAACTGTTAAGTGATTAGTCATGTTGGTTAAAATTTGAAAGTAGAATAGTCATAGTGAACCTTTTGAAAATATGTTAGTCATATTAGCACAAATTGAAAAACAAATTAGTCATTTTTTACTTTTACCCTTAGATTAGAAGGTGTCATGACATAGGTAAAACTCCTCATTTGGGCCCCACGGGTGCCACGTCACCATGACATACCACAACTTACAACTAGGGGTGTTCTCCCCTTCCCATAACATACCACAACTTACTCATTTGGGCCCCACCACTATCTATTTTTATTTCTTTTATTCAAATACCCAAATA
Source organism: Artemisia tridentata subsp. tridentata (assembly GCA_021014915.2). Lineage (NCBI taxonomy): Eukaryota > Viridiplantae > Streptophyta > Magnoliopsida > Asterales > Asteraceae > Artemisia > Artemisia tridentata. The sequence continues at coordinate 22,616,755 of CP139509.1, forward strand.
AACTAAATTCATTTCATTAAAATAAAAATACAATACAACATATTAAAACACATACTAAACATAAAGTTACGATACGAAGAAAAAAACGATACGGAAATTAAAATAACGATACAACAAATACTAATAACACATACTAAACATAAACTTAATCCTCGTCTTCCTCGTCGTTGACTTGATATTTTTTCATGATTTGTTTTTGTCTCCGGCGAATGATAGCGGCTTTGGCCAGTGTGGTTTTGTAACACCCCAACCCGACAAGGGTCAAAATGTCACATTATGGTGTCAATCAGAACATATAAAAGCAAGCGGAAGACTTAAATAAATAAATAAATACAGGTCATGAAACAAAATGACTTCCAAAGGAATACAAATCAAATCCAACTCTAAAATGAAATAAAATAACCAAGACATAAGTCATAAACTAATTCCAAAATATAGGGAAGCTAAGGTTGGGTTGTTCCTCTAAAAGCTCCTACTCTCGTCACTCAAATCCCAGCATCCCGCTTGAATACCTGCCGCAGGGAAAAAGAAAATGCGGCTGAGCTTAAAAAGCCCAGTGAACGGATATAAACAAATAAAGAACTGAATATAAATAGTATATGAAATGAAATCAAAAGAATCTGCCGAACAGGATATCATAGGTCATGAGAATCAAATGAATAATAAATTAAGTGAAAGAATAAGGAAGTCAACAATTCATAAGAAAATATCCACGAGCACACAAAGCATGCCACCTGCTTACTCACACAATATTATATCATAACATAACAAATGGAGACATAACCTCCCAAAAGTGACATGGGGTGTATGGCACAACCACCATTCACTACAAAGCCATAACATAATCTTATCACAAAACAAACCTATGATGCATCCATACGCTCCCTGCAAAACAAGGTTATGTACACCACCATACACCTGTACTCGGACAAATATATTGGTGTACCAAAATGGCAATAAGCGCGCGAGCTCAATAATCATATATATATATCAAAAGGGAACGCCGTGGACCAATCACACCGCCACAGATAGTGGCATGCCATTGGTGCCTCAATGACATGGCCATGGTACCTCCATGACTAGTTAGCTCGGGTAATAGAATAAACAAAATATCACATCATAACGAATTAATTATAGTATATTTAACAACAGAATATTAACTAAAATGAATGTCATATTAAATGACACAGAACTAAATATCATATCATAAGAAATCATATCAATGGGATCATATCAACGGAATCACAATGAATATCATAACATAATCAATAATCGAAGAGTCAATGCGAAACTCTTACCGAGAAATGGTAGAATATCCGTACTTTAAACGGTCACGATGCTTAGTACGAAATCTGAACTTAATTATGTGGCAAGCGATCTAAAATAGTTAATGAAATGTGTGTTAATAATAGTTAAACTAACTATTGTTTTAGGCTCGAATTAATTATGATTATAATATGATAGTCTACTTATTTAAATCTACACATCGTATAACCATAGATAAGATTTACCCATCCTTTGTTTCGTTTATACCAGTTAGGCATATTTTTACTTAGCTTAATAATAATAATAATGCACTTATCATGTTGTAGTAGTAAAATAATAATACCCATGCATATTTAAGTCCCCATAAGAGTACATTTTCATGCATGCTAACGTTTGTACTATGCTCTTTCATTTCTATGCTAACATCAGATACTTCAGCAATCTATGTTATATACCCACTATATTTATTTAGTCTAATAATCAGCCCATTTACCTTTCATTCATTTTATTTTATAAATCATAAACATTCTTAATGTTTCCTCTACTTCACGCATGCAACAAGGACATCGACCCCATTTTAACGAGAGAATAAACAAGCCACACACCCTTATTCTTTTTAACCAACATTACGTGCCACTACAACAAACACCAGTTTCCCCATCGATATTTTCCCCGGCGACATTTTTCGCTGGGGTATCTTCGCTAAACGACAAAAAAAGATCCTACGTGGCACAAATTCTAGTAGAAAAGTCAAATAAAGTATTTCGCCCTTTTCCCCGGCGACATGTCGCCGGGGATAACACCGTTGAATTTTGACCAAATATTTCTTCGGAAAACGCAGCGCGAAATTTTCCCGCTCATGTTTCCCCAGCGACATGTCGCTGGGGATTCATTTGTTTAATTACGAAATTGTAATTAGTGTTAATAACTCATACGGTGACGTGGACAATAGTTTCCCCAGCGACATGTCGCTGGGGATACTTTTTTTGGGCTTTAAGTTTCGCAATTGGGCTTAAGTTTTGGGCTTTCTTATTAAGCAAGTGCATTTTCCCCAGCGAGATGTCGCCGGGGATTCTGTTTGACTTCGTTGACTTTTAATGAAACTACGTTTTTTAGGTTTGTTTCGGTCCGATATTCCGTATATTTTAACAAAAAATATATATACGTTTTTAAGGTGATATCGTTATACATAAACACAATAATATCGTTATACATAAATATATCGACTCATCCGTTGAACGTCTAATGTGTAATCATAACATATCGACTCATCTGTTGGAACATTTTAAAGCGTACGAATTAAAAATATAAAGCACGTTCGACATCAGTTTTCACAACAACAACATTTTATTAAACAACAACAATAACACAACAAACAACAACAACGACAATAACAGCAACAACAACAACAACCTACATACGAAGATTTCCCATATCACCTACCATGTCATTATAAAGGTCGTGAAATAAGGCAGCTGAATCAATTGTGTGTTTGTTTGGATGCATGTACACTTCTAGCATTTTATTGAGTACCATTATCTGGTGATTCAGTTTGATGCAGTTTGAGCACTCTGTATTTCCAGGACTCGATGTTGAAGGTCCTGCGGTGTAACGAGGTGGAGTTATGGATGGTCCTGCGGAATGAGTTGGAGGCGTTGAAGCTCCAAGAGAACCGGTCATTTTGGCTAGTCGTTCCTCCTTCCATAAAAAAAAATCGCAACCATACTCCTTTGTCCCACCCTGTTAAAGAGTAAAAATTATTATTTTTAACAACTAACCAAATTATTTATATAACACACAAAAAAGTATGTAGGTGTTCACCTTTGATAAAGGACACGCATAATATTGTTTACCACGGGAGTAAGGTTTATGCGATTCTCGCAGAATTACGTCTCCTCGTTTACAAGGACAAGCAAAAGCTTCAAATTCCGCCATCTTCACCATGATAACAGTGTGTGTTTGTGGTTGTGAGGTTAAGTGGTTTTGAGTATAAGAGGCTGTGAAGTTGTGTGGATAAGATGTTAGTATATAAGAGCAGATCTTGGTGGGAAATTTTTGGAGGGAAATTTTTGGGGGGAAATTTTTGGTGGGAGATTTTTGGTGGGAAATGTTTTGTTGACAGATGGTGTGATATAACATCTCGTGTAATGTGTAACACTAACATATCGACTCATCCGTTGAACGTCTAATGTGTAACCATAACATATCGACTCATCCGTTGAACGTCGAATGTGTAACCCTAACATATCGACTCATCCGTTAAACGTCGAATGTGTAACCCTAACATATCGACTCATCCGTTGAACGTCTAATGTAAAACCATAACATATCGACTAACCGTTGAACGTCGAATGTGTAACCCTAACATATCGACTCATCCGTTGAACGTCTAATGTGTAACCATAACATATCGACTCATCCATTGAACGTCTAATGTGTAACCCTAACATATCGACTCATCCGTTGAACGTCTAATGTGTAACCATAACATATCGACTCATCCGTTGAACGTCTAATGTGTAACCATAACATATCGACTAACCGTTGAACGTCTAATGTGTAACCCTAACATATCGACTCATCCGTTGAACGTCGAATGTGTAACCCTAACATATCGACTCATCCGTTGAACGTCTAATGTGTAACCCTAACATATCGACTAACCGTTGAACGTCTAATGTGTAACCCTAACATATCGACTCATCCGTTGAACGTCTAATGTGTAACCATAACATATCGACTCATCCGTTGAACGTCTAATGTGTAACCATAACATATCGACTCATCCATTGAACGTCTAATGTGTAACCCTAACATATCGACTAACCGTTGAACGTCGAATGTGTAACCCTAACATATCGACTCCTATAATATATGTTTCTCTGTCATTCTCTCTTCATCATACGACATTCAAAAAAAAAAAAAAAAAAAAAAAAACCCTTAAGCAAGGGTTCCAAAAAAAACCAGTTTTCTCTTCCAAGGTTTAAGGGTCGAAGGTGGTAGCTCGATTGGTGATAGTTTGTGGTTGATTCTAATCTAGTCCTTATTCCATTCGATTTCTCTCTAATCCGGCCTAAGGTATTCATGACCTTCATCTTGTTTAACTATATATACGACATATATGATAATAAACCTAATAAGAACCATGCTATGCTAATCGTTATTAACATGTTTGTTTACCTTGTCACATTAATATGATCGTCACACGTATGAAGGATGATCATCGCTTAAGACCATAGAATCTCGTTAAGCTGGAATCGTGTATAGACCTTTTTCATGTCGATATTACCATTGTTTAAAGCCCTAGTCTTTGTCATTTAAAATCAGCAAAAGTTCATTAGTAAGACATTAATAAGAAGCTACAAAATCTGGAAAACCCTATAACTATATTTAGCGAAGGACGTTCGTAAATTAACGGGGAGTTAGGGTTATGTTTTTGGGTGTCTCGTTTCATGTGTGCATTCAAGTCAGACTTTGTCGTATTTGTGTGTGTCTTTGTCTCGATAAAATCCTTGTCGTGGGTGTGTTCGGACCTGTGTCGGATGTGCTTGATAATCGGGGTTTTAACGAGAGGAATGGGGTGGTGTTGAGTTTGTGTTTGTGTGTGCGACTTGCCGTGGTCGTGGTGTCTAGAATTGATGCGAAAGGTGTTGTATGAGTGTCGTGTATAATTGTCGGAGTTGAAATCGATATCGGGTCTCGGTAACACCCTGTGTTGAGCGATACATATGAGGAAGAAATTTTGCATGTGCTAAAATGATATCACAGTATGATCATTATGAGGTTTATATATGTAGCCTATGGGAATCGAGTAGCTATTTTGGGTTTGAGTTTGGGGTCGTGTCTTGCACGTATGCATGAATGGAATTAGAGTCAATCATGTCAAGTTTGTGTGTATGTTGGTGTCTTTCCCTCATTATATTTAGAACGTGTCTATGAAACGAGATTTAAAAGAAGAAACTTGTGAATCGACTCTTGTTTATTTCTTCCTTGTCAAGCCTGGTTACACCTCTATGTCGACCCATGTGTGCCTCCCTAATCGACCTAGCAATCCCTATCCTAATCGACTTCTTTAAAACATGTTATATATATAAAGTGTATCGTACGAATCCTTGCTAAACTGATGTCGAGATATATGCGTACATATACTAGTTAATCGGGGTAAAAGAGTTGGGTTGCAGTTTGATTATGTCTCGTATCTCTTGGTGTGTATGTGTTACTGTCGAGTTAAACATTGAACATGGGTCGAATATAAAAGGAATCGATATATATAAACATGGATATGTTTATATATATCGATTCCTTTTATATTCGACCCATGTTCAATGTTTAACTCGACAGTAACACATACACACCAAGAGATACGAGACATAATCAAACTGCAACCCAACTCTTTTACCCCGATTAACTAGTATATGTACGCATATATCTCGACATCAGTTTAGCAAGGATTCGTACGATACACTTTATATATATAACATGTTTTAAAGAAGTCGATTAGGATAGGGATTGCTAGGTCGATTAGGGAGGCACACATGGGTCGACATAGAGGTGTAACCAGGCTTGACAAGGAAGAAATAAACAAGAGTCGATTCACAAGTTTCTTCTTTTAAATCTCGTTTCATAGACACGTTCTAAATATAATGAGGGAAAGACACCAACATACACACAAACTTGACATGATTGACTCTAATTCCATTCATGCATACGTGCAAGACACGACCCCAAACTCAAACCCAAAATAGCTACTCGATTCCCATAGGCTACATATATAAACCTCATAATGATCATACTGTGATATCATTTTAGCACATGCAAAATTTCTTCCTCATATGTATCGCTCAACACAGGGTGTTACCGAGACCCGATATTGATTTCAACTCCGACAATTATACACGACACTCACACAACACCTTTCGCATCAATTCTAGACACCACGACCACGGCAAGTCGCACACACAAACACAAACTCAACACCACCCCATTCCTCTCGTTAAAACCCCGATTATCAAGCACATCCGACACAGGTCCGAACACACCCACGACAAGGATTTTATCGAGACAAAGACACACACAAATACGACAAAGTCTGACTTGAATGCACACATGAAACGAGACACCCAAAAACATAACCCTAACTCCCCGTTAATTTATGAACGTCCTTCGCTAAATATAGTTATAGGGTTTTCCAGATTTTGTAGCTTCTTATTAATGTCTTACTAAATGAACTTTTGCTGATTTTAAATGACAAAGACTAGGGCTTTAAACAATGGTAATATCGACATGAAAAAGGTCTATACACGATTCCAGCTTAACGAGATTCTATGGTCTTAAGCGATGATCATCCTTCATACGTGTGACGATCATATTAATGTGACAAGGTAAACAAACATGTTAATAACGATTAGCATAGCATGGTTCTTATTAGGTTTATTATCATATACGTCGTATATATAGTTAAACAAGATGAAGGTCATGAATACCTTAGGCCGGATTAGAGAGAAATCGAATGGAATAAGGACTAGATTAGAATCAACCACAAACTATCACCAATCGAGCTACCACCTTCGACCCTTAAACCTTGGAAGAGAAAACTGATTTTTTTTGGAACCGTTGCTTAAGGGTTTTTTTTTTTTTTTTTTTTTTTTTGAATGTCGTATGATGAAGAGAGAATGACAGAGAAACATATATTATAGGAGGTGATATCAGAAAAGGAAAACCGTGTAAAGGGATTAGGAATGTCGTGTAACATGTTATGGAAATGATTGGGCTACATGCAATCTTTTAACTTTACATAATATTGTGTGTAATTATCTTCAAGGTAACCGAATAATAGGAGATAAGTGCAAATATCGGTTCTTACATTTGGAACGGGAATAGAAAACGTATAGGACTTTAGCAAAAGATGATAGGATCGTTTAGTATAGCAGCATAGGTTTAGGGATTTTCATAATTTAAGGTATTTTAGTTTATGTTTAGGTTAGTTTGTTATGATTTAATTATAACACATAATATATAGTTCAATGTGAGAATTTTTTTTTTTTTTTTTTTTTTTTTCAATGTGAGATTTTTTTTTTTTTTTTTTTTTATATCAAACTTAGGTTAAACGTTCAAATTATCAAATAAGTGTGATTACGGATTTTTGGGTTTTACAAGTTTGGTCGGGATCTATCATCAGAAACTTCATCTCCTCCATCTCTAACGTCTTCCGATCCTTCTCCCTCCTCGCCTCGTACGCGGATATTTGAACGTCCGCTTTTTTGGAATATTTTTCGAACAAGTGGCCCGAAAAAGAACTCGTTTGACTCCCACCCGAGCTCGCCGCGCTCAACGTTGAAGTCGACTTCTGTTTCTTTGCAGCCCGCGCTTTGTAGGCGCCGTCGGGACGAGGACGTCTGTCAGGACCAAAAATATCCTCGAGACATGTAACGTCAATGGAATCCTCCGCATCCCATTTGGGATACTTTTTCAAAATATCTCACACGTGAACATATACGAACTTTCTTCCGGCAAAGCGCTGTTCGAAATTTTCGTTTGCATTCTCGATATGATCGCCGTCGTTTTCAGCGCTTCTACGCTGCAAATGTTTGTAGACAGCGTTAAATTTTTGGCAATCGCCGTTAACCCGTGTCCATTTACCGGTGAGCATATTTTTGGAACGAGGTTCACGGCCAGATTGATCGTTGAACATCTCTAGAATCTGGTTCCAAAAGAATTCATCGGAACGGTCATTTCTGATATCATTGTCTTGCGAAATTTCAATCCAAATTTCCGCAAGCAGCTTCTCTTCTTCCCTAGACCAGTTTCTCTTCAAAACTTGAGCCACCGCCTCAAGGTCATCATCATCGTCATCGTCCAAATTCATGACTTTTTTGGATTTTTTTTCCATTGTTTTTTTCCCGCGTGATTTGGATGGTTCATGGGCCGCAGGTACTTTGAATTGAGGTTCTGATTGTGGTATAGGAAATGATGAAGGTTGCGATGGGTTATAGAACTGTGGTTGAGATTGGGAAACTGGACGTTGGGGGTAATTTGCGAATCCTTGAAACGCAAATTGTTGGTTTTGGTAAATCGCCTCGGGAGGCAATTGTGTCCCATACGGAGGAATTTTTGGCGATGGGGAGTTATAATTTTGCGATGGGGAGTTAGAATTTTGTGACAAACCCCCGTATGGATTCGAGGCGAGGAGGTTCGTGAAATACATATGTTCGTTTGGATTTTGCGATATTATTGTTTTGATAAGTGGTTTATTTGATAAGTGTAGTGTGAGAAAATTATATGTGTATGTTATGGTATATATATAGTGGTTTGTGAAGTTAAAAAAAAAAAAAAAAAAAGGTTATTTTTAAAACGGTAATATTACCGTTTTCAAATTAATAAATCGAATAAATGAAGAAAACGTTCGGATTGTCAGAAAAAGAACCTCGCCGTGCAGACGAGTTTTCCTTCGATGGCGAGTATAGCCGGTGTCACGGCGAGCGACGGGCAGCTTGCCAGGTCATCACGGCGAGCTATGACAAGGACCATACCGGCTGCTCTAATTTATATTGCTAAAATTGACATTAATTATGATGCTTCAAAAATATATTTCCACCGTGCAGGAAACAGATAAGTATCATGAGGCTGAGGCAAAGGCGAAAAAGAATGGAAGATTTAAGGCAATAGCATTACTACTACTCGGAATATCAATGTTAACGGTTCTGGTTGAACCTCTGACACAGAGTGTTCGTATCTTTTCAGAGAATGTGAAAATAGCTCCCTTTTATGTTTCTTTCATTTTAGTCCCGTTGGCTACAAACGCTGGAACATCGATTGCAGCAATCTGAGCTTCACAACATAAGAAACATCATACAACATCTTTAACTTTTTCTGAGGTTTGTCACTAACACATTCTTTATTTACTATCTAAAACAATTTTCTGACTAATTGTATATACTGAAATATGCAGATATACCACAAAGTATTCATGAACAATACTCTAGGATTTTCTGTTCTAGTATCGGTCATATATTTCCGTGGTTTGACATGGCATGTCTCAGCGGAAGTTCTTGTTGTGGCCATTGTTTGCATCATAATGGGGTTTTTAGCAACTTTAAGATCCAAGTTTCCAAATTGGACCTTGTTCTTTGTCTTCCCTCTCTATCCACTATCATTTGTCCTTGTTTACTATGTGAATGATACATTCGACTTTTAATCAACCCAGAGAAGTGGTTACTAAAACTGGGGACTGAAATATGATTGGAGATGTTAGTTATTCATATTAGTTTTGAAAGAACTAGTTTTACAGCTTACAGTATGTCATTAATCGAAGTATCTGTATTGGAATTTTTTAGATAAATAAGACTACTTTTGGTTTGAGGTTTTGGTATAAACACCCTGTAGATGTATCTAGGTTATTAGATACTCGGTATGTGTGTATTTTATTTTATGTAATTGCGTTACTTTATAATGGGTGAGAGCCACCATCGGGAGTGAAATTTAGACCTCCGTTTCTGTGTTGCATGCCTTGTCTTGTTGTCTCCTTACGGCTAAGGCACTGATCAAGTGAACGTTAGGCCTACACTAGGAAACCGGCTAGATAAACCCAAGCTGAACTAGAAATGAATCGAATCAAATCAAATGTAACACCCTTTCTCAAGTTGGAGCAAATATGTTAATTATGTCCAACTAATTACAAAGATATTCTATCTACTAGAGTGGACTTTCATCTTTCGTGATGAAGTCATTGTTGGGTCCGTCAGTACCCAAGAGTCCTTGAAACATGATTTGGACACAAATTAACTAAGTGATTAATCAACCGAAAACATACTTAAGTCACTGAGTGAACGGTCACTCAGTGAGTTACCTTCAAGATGCTCAGGACGAGTCTAAGAAGAAAGACTCACCACTCAGTGAGGCGGAGCTCCCTTATTGTTACTTGAGACAAAGAAGAAGGTAATGGGTTCAGTGAGTGTTGGACAAGAACTCACTGAACCCCAGTCTCCTCAACAACAATAAGTGATTGAAGACTGAAGACTGAAGGCAAAGACTGAAGAACCTGAAGCCTGAAAGAAAGGCGGGATTGAGCGGGAAGAGTTTGAGAAGATAAGGACAAGTCTTATCTGGCCAGAAACGAACCTTCTCTAAAGCGGCTAAAAGTCAAGAAGTGTCAGAACTGACACTCAAAGACTTTTTAGCCCATTCCCATTGATTCTTGGAAATGACAAATACTGTTGTAGTTGCCAGACACGCCTTCTTATTGTTTATGTATTTTAATCTTTAGGACTCTTTGAGGTTTGTATATAAATAGCAACAGATGGAGAAAAGGGGTTTAAGTTTTGTGCATTAAAAGCTTAGACTTTCACAAAACCCTTTTCTCCTACAAAGAGTAACCAATCCCTGAGATAGCTCAGTGGGACGATATTGTTACCACTTAAGCATAGCTTGAGTTTAGATAGGAGACACACCATACCTTGTCTATTCAATCCCAAGTGTTTGTTCCGCAAAACACTTGGGTAATAGATTCTTTGATTGATTTCAAATAAGAATTTAAACGTTGAAAAACATTGTGTTTTTATATTTACGTTTTACTTATCAGTTGTAATTAATCAAATACATTGTATCAGTCATAAACACAATTAGATTAACTTTTTAGTTATCTCTAAGTGTGTTAAAGGGAACAACAAGTGGTATCAGAGCCTCTGGTTTATAAATACAATTAGATTAACTTTTTAGTTATCTCTAGCTGTTGCCCCCAGACTTGAAGCTGAAAATTTTAGCAAGTGGAAAAAGTGAATGCTTTGCTACTTGACTGGTATGGAACCATACTACATCACTTGTGTCAAAGAAGGTCCTTATGTCCCTAAGACTGCTGAGGGGCTAAACAAGCCTGAAGCTCAGTGGACCATTGATGAGAGAAGGGTGGTCAATCAAGACCAACGCCTGAAATGTAATACCTGAAATTCAGATAACCCATAAAATGACCAAACTACCCTTGATAACATAAAACCTTATTAAACAACTTATAAAATTCCGAAATAATTCCAAAACATCTGAAATCGAACTATATCTGAAACAAAATAATTTCTGGGACAATGTTACATCATTTTCAATGTTCAAAAAAATAATCATACACATTTATATAAAATTCCGAATTTATACATATTAACTAAATATATTGTGTAATTCTTTTAATTAAATAAAATGTAAAACAAAGTAAGGAAAAGATTAAAGAAAATCAACCCAAATAATTCTTGATTCTATATACCAAAAATCTGATCCTTGCCCCTCCCCAAAGTCGGTTTCCACAAGATTAAAACAAATCCTTTATTTTTCCTATCAAAAACAAATCGCAAAACATAACCATAAACCCTAGCGATACAAAGAAAATCGACCAAGGCCTCCACAAGATTTCTGGACGTGTACAAGGATTTTTCTGGGGTTCTTGGAGGTTCAAGGAAGCTAGGAAAAATAAGGGTTGCTGCGTTTTGTCATTGGTTCGTTCTTGTTCTTGATTTCTTGTCGAATTTCTCAAAAACAAGGTAATAATTCATACGACTAAACCAAACGTTTTAAAATTAATATGGCAATTTTTCTGGGATCTCTACATCATATATAACTCATATAAATTATATGAATCGAAGCATGCATGCTAATCTATGCGTATGAAAATATAATGAGCAAAGAACACGTAAATCACAAAAATATGTAATCTGAATTTCTGGACATGATAGCTATTTTATTTAGACCTCAGATGATGTAAAAGACCTGGTAAAAATGATAGATCGAATTATAGTAGCGTAAATCATGTCGTTGTAATTTTGATGTCTAAAACGTACGTAAATATGCAATATATGTTAAACGATTTTTTTGGGCATGCTAATTATTTTTCGTGGGTTCCTTATGAGTCATATGATCTGGGAAAAATATGATTTTGATTTTTGGAGGCCTAAAATTAACGTGGTGAATTATTGTATAAACCGGATTTCATGAAAACAAAGAAATAAAATAAAATGGAAATCGGGGTAACTAGGGTTTGAATTCTTGGGCATGAATCTGATCATTTAATGTGTTTTAATGATGAATTAATGATAGTTCAATGATTGGTGAATAGTAGGGTTTCTAATTGTTTGTGAAAAGTGAAATCCGATCTAAAGTAAAAGTATAAGGACCTGTTTTGCCAACTTTGAAACTTCTGGGATATTTTTGTAAGATCATATACATCTTTAAGAATGTGGTAAAAATATAACTTTGGGGTCCTAAGTGTAAATATTGCAATATAATGAATTAATGGCATATTAGGGTTTCGATTGGAAATTAATTAAAAGTGAGGGACCAAAAGTGTAAATCTGAAATTCTGAAGTTTTTTTGAGTTAATACTGATATAAAAAGGGTGTTGTGTAAATTTGAGGATTTTTGGGCTAATTATGTAATTGTTATGAATTATGACTTAATATATATGTTTTGTAAACTTAAAGGACTAAATATGTAAATTCTGAATTCTGAGGGGTCAAATCTGTAAAGTACTAAATTCTGATGGTATATTCTGTAATTATGACATATAATATGCTTGGTTGGTAAATATGGATATTGTAGGGTTTAATTTGTAAAATATGTAATTATAAGGTTGGTTTTGTAAATTATGTAACTAAAGGGGTGTAATCTGTAAATTGTGAAACTTAAGGGAATAAAATGTAATTCTGAATAAAATGAGTGTATAATTCTGTAACTTAAAGTATTTTCACTAATGACCTTGGAAATTTATGAAGTTACATTTAAAACCCTAAACTTTGTATAATTGTCATTTAAAACCCTAAACTTCTGTAACTTGATAAAATGTACTATATTCCATAATAATCTCTGAATAAGGGTTAAACCTAATCTGGAATGATAATATATGTTAATTCTGGAAAACCTGCTAATTATGGGAACTTACTAAATCTGGAAAGTTTCTAAAAATAGAAAGTTCATAAAATGAAGAGATAAACTAAAAGGAATAATCTGAATAAGAAACTTTAGTAATTCTGTCTTCCTCTTCCTTAGGTGTGAAGAAGGAGAAGTCCTGATCATTTGTTCTGCGTTTGTTTGATTTTCTGCTGTGCTAATAAGGTACAGATATTCTGCCCTATTTCAGTAAGGGTGTTTCTTTCCCTTTTCTCTCAGTATTTCATTTTTCCTTATTAGGATTCCTTATACCATTGCTATGTTCCCTTCTGTTGTGGATCTTTGTTGTGATCTGTTTGTCTTAAACCTTTTTGTTTGAACCTCTGCTATGATTCTTGTATTCTAAACCTTTTTCCTGAACTCTGATTGATCTCTTGTTCTGAACCCTGAATTTGTGAGTCTTAATTGAATCTGATCTGTGAACCTTGTTCTGAACCTTAACCTGATATATCTGTTGTAAATTTTTATTTGATTTTGGTAAACCTTAACCTGTTAAATCCTTATCTGAACCTAATTGATTTTGAACCTTTATTAAACTACATATGAAACTGTTTAAGAAAAGCTATTTTAAAAAGAAGCGATACCACTTGGAAATGGAAGTTACTAAACGTTTTGGAAGACCATTTTTATGAAAACTATTTCGTAAGATAATTTCAATGAAAACCATTGTTAAAGGATTGATTTAAATGAACTTTTGACAGGAACTTCTGAAATGGATTATTGCTATAAATTTTGTAATCATTAACCTTTGATATACTTTTGGACTATTGGAAATAAACCTTTTAATCTGAACTTAAGCTTTGATATTAAACTTAATCTGATAAACTCTGATTTAAACCTTATTATCTTAATCTGAATTGTTGACATGACCCTTCTGCCATGAACCCTTAGATGTGACTCTGTTTATTATATGACATCTGACCTTGACCACAGTCTGATATCCGAGCCAATCACTAGGCATGAGGGTTTCATGTCCATGTCATTGATGCACCGATGGCATGACTCTAGGGCAGGAGAGTAATGACCTGTCCCGTCCCTGATTTATTTTATCTGGTGTGTTAAGGAGTTTCTGGCCACAGGGGGCGCATGGATGCATCCTAGTTCTGAATCTGTTATCTGTTATCTGTTTATGTTATATGTTTATTATTATATCTGGTGACTGATGGTGTGTGCGATACACGTCTTTCACATATATCTGGGAGCTGATCACTCCGATTTGATACATGAGGTCACCCCTCATATTATCTGTTACTTGAGAGGTATCCCCTCTGGATTATTATATGATTACTCTGTTATGATATTATCTGTTATCTCTGGGCTCGTGATGGATTTCTGTATTTCCCTAAACCTGGTTTGTGCATTATCCCTTTCTCATTTCTTTTCTTTTACCCTTATTCCTTTCCTATTCTTTCACTTTAATTCAGTATCTGTATAATCTGTATTTCGGATTTTCTTCTGTATTGTTATCTGTTATTGTTTCTGTCATCTATATATCTGTTCACTGAGCTCTCGTAGCTCAGCCGCATTTCTTTTCCTGCGGCAGGTTTTAGTAGGAAGCTGGGGATGAGTGAGAGTGTACCTCTGGACTTAGAAGGCTTGGTAGCTATTCTGGATTAGAATTGGATAGAAGACATTATATCTAGAATTAGTTTTGAAAGTTTTCATTGTAACCTTGTAGATTCAGTATTTCAATTGTAATCCTTTGAGATTTTTGTATTACTGTAGATGTATGCTCTGTTTTGATCTGATATGAATCCATTATTGTGATATCTTTACCCTTGTCGGGTTGGGGTGTTACAATTTATGGTATCAGAGCTTTCAGGCTGCGACTCGTAATACATTTACCCTTGACCTGTGAATCCTGGATCACTAAGTTTCCACTGTAGGCGCTCGTAGGACAACCTTTGAGAATTTGCTTTAGGATTTCCCTATAGGAGCTTAAATTTTGACCAGTGAGGAATGGGTAGATTATAAGGCATTTTGTTTAAGTATCATTGCTTCCGCATTACTCTGATTCGTGCCTTGTTTTGGTTTAAGCCTGTTAAAATCATATTTGGAAATTTAGAGCTTATGCCTTGCACCACCTAAGAGTAAAACCTAAATAAAATCTAAAGCATCGGAAATTGCGTAGAAATTATCTGACATTATTTGATCCTTGCCTTCCGATCTTCACTTCGACCTCTGAACCTTCTGTAAATCATTCTGATGCCTTTTTGGGCAATCTGAGAATTCCCATGACGATGATACACTTGATACATTCTGTTAGTTATTTTTCGTTTCCAATAATCATCTATGAATCTTCTGACACTATTTGATTTCTACTTAACCATCTCTGTTCCTATGAGAAGCCTTGTGGTGTTTTAACCACGAATACACGGATGTTTTCCCTCTCATTCTGAACGGTAAAATCTGCTTTGTTGTTCCATCTTTCTTTGGTAGTAACCTTGATTTTATTCTTAATTGAATGATCATTTAAAATATTGACGACTATCCTCCTATGTCTCAACTTTGGCGTTTGAAACAATTTTGGAACCCCTGACATGATTACCGATTGTTAAACTTTTGCTGCCACTACCTGATTTTGACCTTCATTTCTGATATGTGGATAAACCGTCTGATATCTCTCCGACCATCCCGAAGACCATTTAACCTTAATGTGTTTGACACATCCTATAAATTCATGACCCATGCTGGATATAAATGTATCCACTGAAACTATTTTGTCCTGAATGATGAATCTTAATTGCCAATCAGTTTTCCTTTGGAAGGATTTGATGCAAATACCGTCTCTGTATGGAATTGTTAACTGAGCATATGATGCTGATATCCGATATCTCATAAGCCTCACTTCTGACAACTATACGATGTTCGTATTACCAATGATGTACACCCTACCTGTCACTTATGCTAAAAGCTAAACCAAAACTCCAACACCTTGAACTATTCGCGTACCTATCCCCACACTA
The DNA here is from genome assembly GCA_021014915.2 of Artemisia tridentata subsp. tridentata. Taxonomy (NCBI): domain Eukaryota; kingdom Viridiplantae; phylum Streptophyta; class Magnoliopsida; order Asterales; family Asteraceae; genus Artemisia; species Artemisia tridentata. The sequence continues at coordinate 22,632,909 of CP139509.1, forward strand.
TACTGAACCATGTACTTGACTCTGACATATGAACTATCCGTCTGGGTTAATGACCATATTCGTTCTGCGGATCTGTTACCGCATCTGAAATATAACAATCTGCTCCACCCTATTTTGTTATAGTAACCTTGAACCGCTTAAATCTGTTAAGCTTAACACTGCTATGGAAATAGGTACTCTGATCTCAATTGATTGTTAAATTCTCCGGACACCCTATTAGTATCCACCCCTAGAAAGTGTTGGCATTGAAAGTCTTGTTGTACAAATTTTCTGCCATTTTCTGATGAAACTCTTGGGTTTTCCTCCCGTTGGAGAAGTAGAATTGATTCTGAACCGAACTTGGTTGGCGAGCCATGATGCTATAGAAGTGAGAGATTGAAGAAACTGATGAGATATGATTTTGTTTCACCTCAGTGTCCCCTTTAAATACCCTATTAGTTATAGAGAAGAAAGAGAAAATTTTGCGTCTGTATATCAACTATTGTAAACCTAACCGTAATCACTTTTCATTTCCGAGTATAAATGATTAAATTATTCTATCCTTGTGAACTCTGTATCAGACAACCTCATTTAATGTTTGAAGGACTGAAGAAGCAACCACAAGAACTCCTGAGACGGGAGATGACTAACTGAGAACAATTTCCGTAAAGAAATTCAGTTTTATTCGTAAAGATGGGTGATGTGATTTAGATATGACGTTTCCCTGAAGTGATTCATGAAAACTGTTTTCGTACTCATTGTGACCATTATGAGTCTTAAATAATGCCAATAGTATTGGCTAATAAGAATCATGTTTTCACGAGTATCTGGACAATTGTCATAGTATGACAACATGTTTGTGCCCTGAGACAAACGAGGAAGCATGTAGACCATCTTCGTATTAAATGGAATGACCTTTGTTCTGGAAGAGTAGATGTGATTGGCGTTCAGAGATTGTAGCCGACACCACTACCAAGCATCCAAAGACGACAGCAATCTGAGTTGGCGAATTCCGAACTGTGCTAGTAGACCTGTCCAAAACTCGCAGTCTTGCTTCTCTATTCATTTTAGTTGTACTAAGATGAATTGAGAGTAGAAGCAGACTTGAGAATGGAAACTGAGATCATGACCTTGAATAGAAGAAAATTCTGAAGCGAATAAATTCTGTGACGGATGAAGCTATGGATGATGTGATTCACTTCTGCTTGACCTATCTAAATTTCTGTTACCTGATGATAAATCCTTTGAATGATTTAAGTTCTTTATCAGTAATTCCGCTCTGTGTTCATTCTGCGTATGTCGGATGATGGTTTGTTATCTGAAATTTGATGAATGATGGATGATCTGATGTTCCAAATTCTGATAGAAATTCTGGGACTTCCGTTAACTTTTCGAGTGATTCGTTTTCCTCTTAGTTAGGGTATTGGATTCTGATGACCTCTGAGACCGTAGGAAAGCTAGGCAGATTAAGATAAGTCTGTTCTGTTCACGACTTGAGATAAAGTATGACCATCATGAGAGCATATTTATATGATGCCAGTATTATGACGTCTGACCAACGTGATAATACATACATCATATAACGTGCACTTGTTGTGGTCATAGGATATTTCGAGAAGTGCCTTAGAAGCTTTAGAAATTCTGATAACTGTTTGAGATTGTCTGCGTTAGTGAGACTTTAAGTTCATTCTACCTATACGCGTAATCTGCTTCCACCGTTATGCGAATTGATACATCTGGATTCTCATCACGCATTCTGCTGACCTCTGAACTTCTGATAATAATCTTCAGTTTTGTTATAAAACTTCTTCCAATTGATGTTATCGATAATCTATTTCTGTACGCTCTAATCTGATCTGTCAATTCAATTTCTGTGGACGGCATATCCGTCAAAATCCTGTGAAATTCTTACGTCTCTTCCGAAGAAATCTGATTATCATCTATTAGGTCTGATATGTCTTTGTTTAGTTTCCGTTCCCTTTTCTTTCTGTTTTCTGCAAATTTCGAGGACGAAATTTTTTGTTAGTGGGGAAGAAGTTGTAATACCTGAAATTCAGATAACCCGTAAAATGACCAAACTACCCCTGATAACATAAAACCTTATTAAACAACTTATAAAATTCCGAAATAATTCCAAAACATCTGAAATCGAACTATATCTGAAACAAAATAATTTCTGGGACAATGTTACATCATTTTCAATGTTCAAAAAAATAATCATACACATTTATATAAAATTCCGAATTTATACATATTAACTAAATATATTGTGTAATTCTTTTAATTAAATAAAATGTAAAACAAAGTAAGGAAAAGATTAAAGAAAATCAACCCAAATAATTCTTGATTCTATATACCGAAAATCTGATCCTTGCCCCCCCCCCCCAAAGTCGGTTTCCACAAGATTAAAACAAATCCTTTATTTTTCCTATCAAAAACAAATCGCAAAACATAACCATAAACCCTAGCGATACAAAGAAAATCGACCAAGGCCTCCACAAGATTTCTGGACGTGTACAAGGATTTTTCTGGGGTTCTTGGAGGTTCAAGGAAGCTAGGAAAAATAAGGGTTGCTGTGTTTTGTCATTGGTTCGTTCTTGTTCTTGATTTCTTGTCGAATTGCTCAAAAACAAGGTAATAATTCATACGACTAAACCAAACGTTTTAAAATTAATATGGAAATTTTCCTGTGATCTCTACATGATATATAACTCATATAAATTATATGAATCGAAGCATGCATGCTAATCTATGCGTATGAAAATATAATGGGCAAAGAACACGTAAATCACAAAAATATGTAATCCGAATTTCTGGACAAGATAGCTATTTTATTTAGACCTCATATGATGTAATAGACCTGGGAAAAATGATATATCGAATTATAGTAGCCTAAATCATGTCGTTGTAATTTTGATGTCTAAAACGTACGTAAATATGCAATATATGTTAAACGATTTTTCTGGGCATGCTAATTATTTTTCGTGGGTTCCTTATGTGTCATATGATCTGGGAAAAATATGAGTTTGATTTTTGGAGGCCTAAAATTAACGTGGTGAATTATTGTATAAACCGGATTTCATGAAAACAAAGAAATAAAATAAAATGGAAATCGGGGTAACTAGGGTTTGAATTCTTGGGCATGAATCTGATCATTTAATGTGTTTTAATGATGAATTAATGATAGTTCAATGATTGGTGAATAGTAGGGTTTCTAATTGTTTGTGAAAAGTGAAATCCGATCTAAAGTAAAAGTATAAGGACCTGTTTTGCCAACTTTGAAACTTCTGGGATATTTTTGTAAGATCATATACATCTGTAAGAATGTGGGAAAAATATAACTTTGGGGTCCTAAGTGTAAATATTGCAATATAATGAATTAATGGCATATTAGGGTTTCGATTGGAAATTAATTAAAAGTGAGGGACCAAAAGTGTAAATCTGAAATTCTGAAGTTGTTTTGAGTTAATACTGATATAAAAAGGTTGTTGTGTAAATTTGAGGATTTTTGGGCTAATTATGTAATTGTTATGAATTATGACTTAATATATATGTTTTGTAAACTTAAAGGACTAAATATGTAAATTCTGAATTCTGAGGGGTCAAATCTGTAAAGTACTAAATTCTGATGGTATATTCTGTAATTATGACATATAATATGCTTGGTTGGTAAATATGGATATTGTAGGGTTTAATTTGTAAAATATGTAATTATAAGGTTGGTTTTGTAAATTATGTAACTAAAGGGGTGTAATCTGTAAATTGTGAAACTTAAGGGAATAAAATGTAATTCTGAATAAAATGAGTGTATAATTCTGTAACTTAAAGTATTTTCACTAATGACCTTGGAAATTTATGAAGTTACATTTAAAACCCTAAACTTTGTATAATTGTCATTTAAAACCCTAAACTTCTGTAACTTGATAAAATGTACTGTATTCCATAATAATCTCTGAATAAGGGTTAAACCTAATCTGGAATGATAATATATGTTAATTCTGGAAAACCTGCTAATTATGGGAACTTACTAAATCTGGAAAGTTTCTAAAAATAGAAAGTTCATAAAATGAAGAGATAAACTAAAAGGAATAATCTGAATAAGAAACTTTAGTAATTCTGTCTTCCTCTTCCTTAGGTGTGAAGATGGAGAAGTCCTGATCATTTGATCTGTGTTTGTTTGATTTTCTGCTGTGCTAATAAGGTACAGATATTCTGCCCTATTTCAGTAAGGGTGTTTCTTTCCCTTTTCTCTCAGTATTTCATTTTTCCTAATTAGGATTCCTTATACCATTGCTATGTTCCCTTCTGTTGTGGATCTTTGTTGTGATCTGTTTGTCTTAAACCTTTTTGTTTGAACCTCTGCTATGATTCTTGTATTCTAAACCTTTTTCCTGAACTCTGATTGATCTCTTGTTCTGAACCCTGAATTTGTGAGTCTTAATTGAATCTGATCTGTGAACCTTGTTCTGAACCTTAACCTGATATATCTGTTGTAAATTTTTATTTGATTTTGGTAAACCTTAACCTGTTAAATCCTTATCTAAACCTAATTGATTTTGAACCTTTATTAAACTACATATGAAACTGTTTAAGAAAAGCTATTTTAAAAAGAAGCGATACCACTTGGAAATGGAAGTTACTAAACGTTTTGGAAGACCATTTTTATGAAAACTATTTCGTAAGATAATTTCAATGAAAACCATTGTTAAAGGATTGATTTAAATGAACTTTTGACAGGAACTTCTGAAATGGATTATTGCTATAAATTTTGTAATCATTAACCTTTGATATACTTTTGGACTATTGGAAATAAACCTTTTAATCTGAACTTAAGCTTTGATATTAAACTTAATCTGATAAACTCTGATTTAAACCTTATTATCTTAATCTGAATTATTGACATGACCCTTCTGCCATGAACCCTTAGATGTGACTCTGTTTATTATATGACATCTGACCTTGACCACAGTCTGATATCCGAGCCAATCACTAGGCATGAGGGTTTCATGTCCATGTCATTGATGCACCGATGGCATGACTCTAGGGCAGGAGAGTGATGACCTGTCCCGTCCCTGATTTATTTTATCTGGTGTGTTAAGGAGTTTCTGGCCACAGGGGGCGCATGGATGCATCCTAGTTCTGACTCTGTTATCTGTTATCTGTTATCTGTTTATGTTATATGTTTATTATTATATCTGGTGACTGATGGTGTGTGCGATACACGTCTTTCACATATATCTGGGAGCTGATCACTCCGATTTGATACATGAGGTCACCCCTCATATTATCTGTTACTTGAGAGGTATCCCCTCTGGATTATTATATGATTACTCTGTTATGATATTATCTGTTATCTCTGGGCTCGTGATGGATTTCTGTATTTCCCTAAACCTGGTTTGTGCATTATCCCTTTCTCATTTCTTTTCTTTTACCCTTATTCCTTTCCTATTCTTTCACTTTAATTCAGTATCTGTATAATCTGTATTTCGGATTTGCTTCTGTATTGTTATCTGTTATTGTTTCTGTCATCTATATATCTGTTCACTGAGCTCTCGTAGCTCAGCCGCATTTCTTTTCCTGCGGCAGGTTTTAGTAGGAAGCTGGGGATGAGTGAGAGTGTACCTCTGGACTTAGAAGGCTTGGTAGCTATTCTGGATTAGAATTGGATAGAAGACATTATATCTAGAATTAGTTTTGAAAGTTTTCATTGTAACCTTGTAGATTCAGTATTTCAATTGTAATCCTTTGAGATTTTTGTATTACTGTAGATGTATGCTCTATTTTGATCTGATATGAATCCATTATTGTGATATCTTTACCCTTGTCGGGTTGGGGTGTTACATGAAAAGCATAATTATATCTTGTCTTCCTGACGATATAATAGAATCAGTCATCAACTGTTCAACAGCCAAGCAAACTTGGGATGACTTGATTAATAGCTTTGAAGGACCCTCAGATACCAAGGAAAACAGGATCATGGACCTGAAACTTGAGTATAACACTTTCAGGGCAAAGGACTCTGAAAGCCTCTCTCAGACATATACCAGATACAAGACCCTGATAAACGAATTATCAAATGATGGTGTAGTTTTGTCTAAGCATGAGACAAATATTGGCTTTGTCAACAGTCTCCCTGAGAAGTGGCTAAACTTCTCACAAGGCCTCAGGAATGCTAATCACATTCAGACACTTGAGCTCCCTGAGATCTATGGAAAGTTTTTCTATGAAGACAAATTAATCTCTAGGAGATACCCAGACTCAAAAGCTCTTGAAACCAAAAAGGCCTTGACCTCCTCACCCATATCAACTGCCTTTTATTCTAATGGTATTGTACAGGATATTCAAGAGGATTCTGAAGATAAGATTGATGAAAGAACTGGTGATGAGTACCTGAATGACATAAACTTGGAATTCCAAGAAAGGGTACTCCTAGCCAATTCAAAACGTTTTATCAAAAGAAATCAGTCCAACTTTTCAAAAACTAAAGCAAGTGAAACCACTGAGTGTTTCAAATGTGGTAAAACGGGCCACTTTGCTAGAGACTGTTATTCAAAAACCATCTCAGAACCCTCTTATAAATTTTCTGGAAACAGTTCCTCAGGAACTAGCGAGTTTCAACCTAGAATGTTTCAGTCGACCCAACATTTTCAAAACAATAACGTTCAAAAGGGTCAAAAAGACTTTGAGACTAAATATACGAAAGCTAAGGCTAAACTTGCACTTCTTGAAACTAATCCCTCAATGTCTCGGGCTGCTCAAACATCCAAACCTATTCAGACAAAGAAAAAGGTCCTTGTAGCAAAAGCTTATGACTGGGATGATGAAGAGGTCTCCTCAGATGATGAGGAAATTAGAGTGAGTGCACTGCTGGCACTTTCTGAAGGTGATCAGGTGGCTGTTGGAAAAAGTCATGCAAGGAATGGAGAGTGGGTGAACATAACCGTGAAGAAGGTAAACACTTTACTTTCAATGGATGATGATTCTGACTGGCAGTCCTATATGAATTATATTTGTGTAGATCTTAAGTTTGTAGAAGAACAAAGGCTTAACTTGCTTTCAAAATATAACAATCTTGTGTTAGAATTGAATAAGTGTAGAGATGAATTGCTTGTACTAAAACAAGCCAAGTTAGAAAATATTACACTACAAATTCAAAACACTGAGATTTTGAAGCAAAATCAAGCTCTTCAAAATGAACTTAACAAAGAAAAGGCTGTCATTGAAGGCTGGACTAAAAAGAACCCCAAGGTCTTTGATACTATGGGTTTAATTCCTAAGATAACTATAGGAATTGACCCACTCACTGAAACCCCCAGTGAGAGTCACAGTGAAATGGCCTTTATTCCAGCTGGCATATCTTTTGAGCAAGAAATGCAACCCAAGTCAAATGACTGGATTGTCAGGGACAACCCAGTCAGTAAGTTACCAAACTTTGAGACTGGAAAAATCTTGCTTCCTGAAAGTCAGGCTCTGAAAAATATGCTTGGACTCACTGACCAACCCAGTAGTACTGAGTCAGTCAATGAGTCTTAATCTCCCACCATTGGTCTACTCTCAGTATTCTCCAAAGGAGAATCCAGGAATGGGAAAAACCATCCTGAAAAGGCAAACCCCTGAAGTCTCAGTTCATTCTGATGACTCATCAACTTCAGTCCCTTCTGAAGTAAAAATAGAAAGCCCTGATTCAAAAATTGATCAGTTGGCTGAACTTGTCAGGAAGCTGAGTGAGAAGATTGAATCTTCTGAGAAACCTTCTAAATCCAAGATGAAGGAACCCAAATCAGCTTCCTCAAGCACCAAACCAAAACCCTCCAAACCCCTGAAAAGGTGTGAGTTGTGTCACTATACCAATCATTTCACTGATGATTGCTATAGAATCCTTTACTGCATGATATGCAAAAAGGAAGATCACAAAACCTCAGATCACCAATCATACACAGCCACATTAAAAATGGCAAACTTTAAAGCACAGGCTTTAAAATACCCTTCTGATTCTAAACAGAAACAAAAGGCCAAGCCTTTTGCACCTTGCCCTCACTGTGGCTTCAATGACCACCATCTTAAGGATTGTCTAATGGGCAACTGTTGTGAAATTTGTGGAGATTCCACTCACAACACCTCAGGACATGAAAAGGTCATTCAGACCAGAAGAGGTATGACCAAATCATCCTCTCAGTCTACTGAGTCTACCTCCGCAATCAAATGCAAAACTTGTGGTAGCTCAGTCCACTCAACCACTGACCATGAATCAATTGATACTTTTAGGACTACAAAAGTCAAGCCCTCTAAGATGAGGGGTCCTAGAAAGAACTAACTCAGTTTACCATTTGTGCAGAGACATGCCAGGGAGCCTGTTTGGCATCTAGATAGTGGATGTTCAAGGAGCATGACTGGTGTGAAGGATTATCTGCACAAATATGTAAAAGAACCAGGACCCAAGGTGATATTTGCTGATAACTCATCATGTCTCACTGAAGGTTATGGTTCAGTAAACTGTAGTGGTATAGTCTTTATTAGGATACCTTATGTAAATGGTCTTAAGTACAATTTGATCAGTGTCAGTCAACTATGTGATGCAAAGTACATAGTTCAGTTTGATGATAAGCAAGGGACCATCTTCAATGCAAATAAGGAAGTTGTCCTTATTTCACCAAGAAGACAAGATGTTTATGTGTTAGACATGACCAGTCTAAATTAGAATGGAACTTGTCTCTTTGCTAAGGCCACTGAAACTCTCAACTGGCTTTGGCATAAGAGACTCTCCCACCTGAACTTCAAAAACATAAACAATCTTGTAAAAAAAAACAAGGTCCTTGGCTTACCATCACTTGTGTTTTCAAAGGATAAACCATGCTCTGCATGTGAAAAAGGTAAACATCATAGAGCATCCTTTAAAACCAAAACAAACTTTTCCATCAGGAACTGCCTTCATCTTCTCCATATGGATCTCTTTGGGCCCATCAGTCCTAGATCCATTAACCATGAGAAGTATACTCTGGTCATTGTGGATGAATACTCAAGATACACTTGGGTCTACTTCCTGATCAAAAAGAGTCAGGCAGCTGAAACAATCATGTCCTTTGTCAGGAACATTGAAAATCAAAATGACATCAAAGTCAAACAGATTAGGACTGACAATGGAACAGAGTTCAAAAACTATGAACTTGAATGTTTCTGTGATGAGAAAGGAATTTCCCAAAATTTTTCCTCTCCTTACACACCTAAACAAAATGGTGTTGCTGAAAGGAAGAATAGAACACTCATTGAAGCTGCCAGGACAATGCTAAATGAGTCAATCCTTTCCAAACACTTCTGGACTGAAGCAGTTAAGACTGCCTGTTACACACAAAACAGATCCATCATTGTCAAGAGACATAGCAAAACCCCTTATGAGTTATTCAAGGGAAGGATCCCAAACATCAGCTACTTTCATGTCTTTGGGTGTCCTGTGTTTATTCATAATCACAAGGATCACGTAGGGAAATTTGATGCCAAAGCTGATGATGGATACTTCCTAGGATACTCTCTTGTCTCAAAGGCCTTCAGGGTGTTCAACCCTAGGAGACAGCAAACTGAGGAAACATTCCATGTTACCTTTGATGATAGCACTGATGCAATCAGTGTCTCTAACGCCTCAGTGGAAGAGATAGGCATTGATGATTCATCAAAATACCCTCCTGATGAACATCATCCTGACAATGGTCCTTCCACTCAGTACCAAACAAATGCTGACATCTCCTATTACATCATCCCTCACAACCTTCCTTACCCAACCATCACTGAGTTTGTTGAAGCACAAAGAAGTACTGATGCAATCATTCAGTCTGAACACAGTGCTCAGGAACCAAGCATTCACAGTGATGAGTCAACCCACTCAGACACTCAAGATGCTGAAGATCATCATGTGTCTGATCCTGGCCCTACCTATCAGGCCTCCTCAAGTTCTAATTAGTTTCCAAGACCTCAGGACAGTTGGACTAGGTCTCAGGATATAGAAATTGTGAATATAATTGGAGAGCCTACTGAAGGCATGCTCACTAAAAGCATGGCTGCACAACTAAGAGCAGCCTCAGCCAATGAATGCCTATTTGTGGACTTCATCTCCACAATTGAACCCAAAAGTGTCAAGGAATCACTTAATCATCCAAGTTGGGTTCAGGCCATGCATGATGAACTGGAACAATTTGACAAAAATAAGGTAATGACCTTGGTCAAATGTCCTGAAGATGTTTCAGTCATTGGCATGAAATGGGTGTTCAAAAACAAATCTGATGAAAATGGCATAGTCATTAAAAATAAACCCAGACTTGTAGCCAAAGGCTATAACCAACAAGAAGGCATTGACTATAAAGAAACATTTGCACCAGTGGCAAGGATGGAAGCCATCAGGATCTTCCTTGCCTTTGCAACCTACATGAACTTCAAGGTGTACCAAATGGATGTTAAAAGTGCATTCTTAAATGGGTCACTGAAAGAAGAAGTTTATGTTCAGCAACCTCCTGGATTTGAAAGCCATGAGTTTCCTGACTATGTCTGCAAGCTTAACAAAGCCCTTTATGGACTGAAACAAGCTCCCAGGGCATGTTATGAAACTCTCTCAGCCTTCCTGATAAAAAATAAATTTGTCAAAGGCAAGATAGACAACACTATGTTTATCTATAGGACAAATAATGATGTCATACTTGTACAAGTATATGTTGATGACATCATCTTTGGCTCAACAAGTTATAAAGTTTGCAAACAGTTAGAAAAACTGATGGCAAAGAAATTTGAAATGAGCATGATGGGAGAACTGACTTACTTCCTTGGACTGCAAATCAAGCAGACTGATAAAGGAACCTCTATCAGTCAAGAGAAGTATGTCAGGAGCCTACTAAAGAAGTGTGAGCTCAGTGACTGTACCTCAGTCAAAACTCCCATGGTTCAACCAAACAACCTTGGTCCTGACCTTACTGGAAAACCAGTGAATCAAACTCTTTTTAGAGGAATGATTAGGTCACTGATGTATTTACTTGCATCAAGGTCTGACATCCAATTCTCAGTGTGCTTATGTGCCAGATATCAATCTGACCCAAGAGAATCTCATCTCACAGCTGTGAAAAAGATACTCAGGTACCTGAAAGGTACTCCAAACCTTGGATTATACTATCCAAAATGTTCAGGCTTTGATCTCAAAAGATACTCAGACTTTGACTATGCTGGATGCAACATGGACAGAAAAAGCACCTCAGGCTCCTGCCAAATCCTAGGTGGGAAAGTAGTCTGTTGGAGTGCTAAGAAGCAACAATCAGTTGCCATGTCCTCAGCTGAAGCTGAATATGTTGCAGCAGCCAGTTGTTGTGCAAATGTACTCTGGATGAAAAGTAAACTCAGTGACTATGGAATTCAGTACAAGATGGTTCCCATCTTTTGTGATAACACAAGTGCAATTGTCATCTCAAACAACCCTGTTCTTCATCAGATAACAAAACACATTGATAATAGATATCACTTCATCAGGCACCATGTCATGAATGGTGACACTGAATTACACTTCATTCCTACTGAATATCAGCTAGCTGATATATTCACCAAACCATTGGATGAACCAACTTTCACAAGACTGAAAGCTGAATTAGGAATGTTGGATATTGAGATTCAATCCACTAATTGAATCCATCCAGCTAAGTGTAAATTCTGAAAACCCCAGGTCCCTGACTCAATGTGTTCCTCAGTGAAAAAGATCACTGAATCACCTTCCCTGAACTCTTGAACCTCAGGAACTAAACCCAAGTCCCTGAACCCTTGAACCATTAGGAACAAAACCCAAGTCCTGAACAAGCAGGTTCACTGAATGAAGAGTCATTCAGGGCCCTCAGAAGAATATTTTTCTAAAAAAATATATATTTTGAAAAAAAAATATATATTTTTCTAAAAAAATTATTTCGAAAAAAAAATATTTTTCTAAAAATTATTTTTTTTTTAAAATTATTTTGAAAAAAATATATATATATATTTTGAAAAAAAAAAATTCTAAAAAATTATTTCGGAAAAAAATATATATTTCGAAAAAAAATATTTTTCTAAAAAAAAAATTCTAAAAAAATTATTTTTTTTTTAAATTATTTCGAAAAAATATTTTTCAAAAAAGGACTAACGTTGCAAACGCTTTTTTGGTTAATGGATTAAATTTGCCGCTTGCTAACGGAAAAGATAACGCCAGTTAACGATAGGAACCACCGGTGTGCAATTGAAAAACCACAAGGACCAACGATGCAAGAAAAAAAAATTAAGGACTGAGAGTGAAATTTGGCCCAAACCACAGGACGAACGGTGTAATTTACTCAATAAATATCCAAACATGATGTCATGAGAATACTCAATTAAACAAAGACATGTAATCTTTATGATCTTTATTATGGAGGGGGCATACTAACGGTACCGGGGGACAAAGGTGGCAGGGCCTTGTCCCCCACTTTTTGTCCCTCTTTTTTTTCTGCACAGCACAGTTTTTGTCAGTTTTTGTTCCGTATTTTTGACAGTTTTAAGCGTTTGACATATTAAACTTTATATTTTCTGTTCCGCACTTTCAGGTTTATAGCTTTTTGATATAAACAAAATTATAAAAATAAAAAAAAAAATAAAAAAAAAAAAAAAAAAAAAAAAAAGGGCCTACAAATGTAGACCCGGTTTGTTTAAAAAAATAGGCACGGTACTTATAACCCACTTCATTATGGAGAACAAGTAAGGATGCCAAACAATATATTTTCTGCCTCTGGATAATCCATCGAGAAGAAATATCCAAACATGATGTCATGAGAATGTGGATCCAGTGACGTTGTAAAAAGGAGTAGCAAGTTGAGATATAGATTTCTGGACCCACATATCCCGATAACCACATGACCACATCTTTTGTGTACCTAATAAGAATCACTAATTTAATAGCATAGCTATTCTTTTTCTACCACAACTTTTGTGTACCTAATAAGAATCACTAATTTAATAGCATAGCCTTTTTTTTTTTTTTTTTTTTTATTTTCTCGTGACAGCTTAGAATACGTAGTAACTTAACATGTATTCATGTGATATAGCTCAAGATTCAAGAGGTAATTAACTCAAGGTCAACATTGTGATAAACTAACAAGATGATTATGGTTCTCAGTAGAGTTTTTAATTTGATTCCTGAAAAAAAAATATCTCATGTCAAATTACTTTTAATTATAAGAGGTGAAAGAAGAATATTACTATCTCATATATTATCTGAGAACTCTGCTTTGTCTTGATTCATCTTAACTCTTGGAGAAGACTGAAAATACGGAATTGAAGGAAAATACATAAAGTAGAAGCTCTTAGAGCAGATGGTATGTTAACTTGTGAGGTGAGTGAAACATTCACTTTCGTGCGTTAACCACACCGCCCCCCTGAGTGAAACATATGCATTTGATGTATGGACATAATATACGATGTAACCGAATGTTTTTAAAATAAATTAGTTTTATACTTTTAATTGCAATTAATGTTATATATACGTCCTAATTACATCAGAGTAAAAAGAAAAATATGTCTTTAATAATACTCGATCCAACTTGTTTCAAATTACATGAACATGCAATTTAACCCAAATTACAAGAATTTTAACTTACTTCTAGCTTCTCTTCTTCATAAGAGCAGAGGGTGTCATAACACGGAGATAAACTTTCACCCAGTGTCACGTCAGTGCCACATCAGCTTTAACATTTTCACCTTTAACTAAAAAAAACACCCGTTATCATAACTCAACATTTTGGGCCCCACTTTTATCATAACTCAACTAAAAAAACTGAGTTAAACCATAACACACCACACGGTGTGGGAGTTAAACATTAACTCACAAAAAAAAACAACACCTTAACGCACGTTAAAGCTTTAACGTGGAGGTTTAACGTGGCTTTAACGCAGGGGGCGGTGTGGTTAACGTGTGTTTAACGCACGAAAGTGAAAGTTTCACTCACCTCCCAAGTTAACATACCATCTGCTCTAAGAGCTTCTACTTTATGTATTTTCCTTCAATTCCGTATTTTCAGTCTTCTCCGAGAGTTAAGATGAATCAAGACAAAGCAGAGTTCTCGGATAACATATGAGATAGTAATATTCTTCTTTCACCTCTTATAATTAAAAGTAATTTGACATGAGATATTTTTTTCAGGAATCAAATTAAAAACTCTACTGAGAACAATAATCATCTTGTTAGCTTATCACAATGTTGACCTTGAGTTAATTACCTCTTGAATCTTGAGCTATATCACATGAATACATGTTAAGTTACTACGTATTCTAAGCTGTCACGAAAAAAAAAAAAAAAAAAAAAAAAAAAAAAAAAAAAAAAAGCTATGCTATTAAATTAGTGATTCTTATTAGGTACACAAAAGTTGTGGTAGAAAAAGAATAGCTATGCTATTAAATTAGTGATTCTTATTAGGTACACAAAAGATGTGGTCATGTGGTTATCGGGATATGTGGGTCCAGAAATCTATATCTCGACTTGCTACTCCTTTTTACAACGTCACTGGATCCACATTCTCATGACATCATGTTTGGATATTTCTTCTCGATGGATTATCCAGAGGCAGAAAATATATTGTTTGGCATCCTTACTTGTTCTCCATAATAAAGATCATAAAGATTACATGTCTTTGTTTAATTGAGTATTCTCATGACATCATGTTTGGATATTTATTGAGTAAATTACACCGTTCGTCCTGTGATTTGGGCCAAATTTCACTCTCAGTCCTTAATTTTTTTTTCTTGCATCGTTGGTCCTTGTGGTTTTTCAATTGCACACCGGTGGTTCCTATCGTTAACTGGCGTTATCTTTTCCGTTAGCAAGCGGCAAATTTAATCCATTAACCAAAAAAGCGTTTGCAACGTTAGCCCTTTTTTGAAAAATAATTTTTTTCGAAATAATTTTAGAAATTTTTTTTTAGAAAAATATTTTTTTTCGAAATATATATTTTTTTTCAAAATAATTTTTTTAGAAAAATATTTTTTTTTGAAAATATATATATATTTTTTTTTATAAAATATTTTTTTCGAAATAATTTAAAAAAAATAATATTTTTTAGAAAAATATTTTTTTAGAAAAATATTTTTATTCGAAATATAAATTTTTTTTCGAAATAATTTTTTTAGAAAAATATTTTTTTTTTCAAAATATATATTTTTTTAGAAAAATATTCTTCTGAGGGCCCTGAATGACTCTTC
Organism: Artemisia tridentata subsp. tridentata; assembly: GCA_021014915.2. Lineage (NCBI taxonomy): Eukaryota > Viridiplantae > Streptophyta > Magnoliopsida > Asterales > Asteraceae > Artemisia > Artemisia tridentata. The sequence continues at coordinate 22,648,107 of CP139509.1, forward strand.
ATTCAGTGAACCTGCTTGTTCAGGACTTGGGTTAGTTCCAGAGGTTCAAGAGTTCAGGGAAGGTGATTCAGTGATCTTTTTCACTGAGGAACACATTGAGTCAGGGACCTGGGGTTTTTAGAATTTACACTTAGTTGGATTAATTCAATCAGTGGACTGAATCTCAATATCCAACATTCCTAATTCAGCTTTCAGTCTTGTGAAAGTTGGTTCATCCAATGATTTGGTGAATATATCAGCTAGCTGATATTCAGTAGGAATGAAGTGTAATTCAATGTCACCATTCATGACATGGTCCCTGATGAAGTGATATCTAATATCAATGTGTTTTGTTATCTGATTAAGAACAGGGTTGTTTGAGATGGCAATTGCACTTGTGTTATCACAAAAGATGGGAACCATCTTGTACTGAATTTCATAGTCACTGAGTTTACTTTTCATCCAGAGTACATTTGCACAACAACTGGCTGCTGCAACATATTCAGCTTCAGCTGAGGACATGGCAACTGATTGTTGCTTCTTAGCACTCCAACAGACTACTTTCCCACCTAGGATTTGGCAGGAGCCTGAGGTGCTTTTTCTGTCCATGTTGCATCCAGCATAGTCAGAGTCTGAGTATCCTTTGAGATCAAAGCCTGAACATTTTGGATAGTATAATCCAAGGTTTGGAGTACCTTTCAGGTACCTGAGTATCTTTTTCACAGCTGTGAGATGAGATTCTCTTGGGTCAGATTGATATCTGGCACATAAGCACACTGAGAATTGGATGTCAGGCCTTGATGCAAGTAAATACATCAGTGACCTAATCATTCCTCTAAAAAGAGTTTGATTAACTGGTTTTCAGTAAGGTCAGGACCAAGGTTGTTTGGTGGAACCATGGGAGTTTTGACTGAGGTACAGTCACTGAGCTCATACTTCTTTAGTAGGCTCCTGACATACTTCTCTTGACTGATAGAGGTTCCTTTATCAGTCTGCTTGATTTGCAGTCCAAGGAAGTAAGTCAGTTCTGTAACAATTCACATTTTCAAGTTAAATTTATATTCCCGAAAATTTTACTATTCATTTTTACTATTCACTGTCACTATTCATCTCCGAAATTTTTATTTCATATTCTCGTGAGATAAATTATTTCTATGACAAAATAAAAGTTTGACGCTTGTCGGGTCATTTTCGCAAAAGTTATTAAGAAGCTATACGTGCGGTTTAAACGTCGTTTAAACATCCTACGCATAACGAAAACCACCTGCGCCAATTTTTCCTCTCATCAGATTGATTTTTAGAACACTCACAATTAATTACGGAATTTTTAAAGAATAAAAATTCTAAATTAAAATGTCACAAATAAGCCTCGTGCCTTACAGAACTAGAATTGCGTTTTAAGCACTTTTACTCATCCGCAACCTTAGCTGTCACCTGCACCACATTTTCTAAGACGATTAGAAGCTTTTATATTATTGGAAAAGTCAACATATTTTCCCCCTCCATTGACCATAAAAATCATGCCTTGATTTTATAAATCATTCATTGATTTTTAGGCTTACGGTTTTAGGTCTAAAAGAACGTTTAAACACCAACCGACACTAGACTGAGCCCAGTATAGACATTATAGGCTATTCTAAATCATTATTATCCTATTAGAAAAGTTACATTTTACTTTTCTCAATTTTACGCAACTTTCGTACGTTTTACGTATTACGCGTTTTAGACCCGCGTTTCCAGCTTTAACAGGGTTTGAGCAACCCGATTGAACTTATCACTCATTTTATATTTTATTATGGAGTATAATGATGAGTTTAATCATTCTTGCAAGTTTCGTATTTTTACGATACCCGGTTTTACGTTTCGTGACTTAACTGTTTACGGTTAGCGATTAACGGGACCAAAACCCACTCCGTAAGTCAAAGATAAATATCCAACCTAAAATATCTAGATATTTTCTCAAAAATATCTAGATATTTCGAAAATATAGTGAAATTACCATTTTACCCTTGCCCTTTATTTACCAAAATGCCATTCTATGTACTTACGAAAATGTCATTTTAACCTAAATTTTTCCCTATAAATACCAAGCCTAAACCTTCATAATTTCTTGCACCACCCCCTTCTATATCTCTAAAGTCCTTAAACCCAAGGCGATTCTTAGCTATTTTAGCAAGTTTCTTCAAGAACGTGCAAGCGTTCTTGAGCAAAAGCTAGATTTTGATCTACTTTGCTTCGAGTTTTCAAGAAAGGAGTCGTTATAATCTTCAAATAACTTTAAGTCTCCAAAAAGACTTTGTTATTATCTTCAAATAGCTTCGGGTTTTCAAGAAGGCGTTGTTATAATCTTCAAGTAGCCTCGGGTTTACGAAGATTGCAAATTTCACGTCGAAGCTCCGCTTATATTTCCTTTTTTCTATAATACGCAAGCATTCTATATTAAGGTAAGTATTTATATACTTTAAATACTTACGAACTTTTATTTGATTATTTAGTGTTTTATAAACTCTTAATATATCATATAATCAAGTAAGCAAAATATACTTTCTATCAAATACTACAACACTAGGGAACTTTGTGTGAGGGGTTTCATTTGGGTAAACGGATCGACGAGTTGTGGATTTACGAGTTAAAGTGTCCTGGCTCCTCGAACGTTTACTACATGACCTCTGAATTTCGATGGCCCGAACGGTAGTACGAGATATATAAACTTTTTGGCATGTTTATATATTCACTTCGTTGTTTTAGAACCTAAGACACGATATCATATTTCTAGGTTGTACGTAGAGACTTCCTGGCTTAATCCATCGATTCCGTTATACGTTGTGATATCATTAGTTCAAGGTGAGTTTCGTAGCCCCTACTCTTTTAAATGCTTATTTTATACTCTCTGGGGGAGATACATGCTTAAATTACTTTACTCGTTTATCAAATACATGATTTGCTTTGCGATGCAATTACTCAAACATTTATACTTTTATGCTACGCTATACTTTTTATACTTTTTTTGGTCATGATTGTGTTATACTTGACTGCGTTATACTTGATTGCGTTATACTTAAACTTGAAAGTCTCCTCGTGAGCAACAATAAGTCTCCTCGTGAGCAACAATAAGTCTCCTCGTGAGCAACAATAAGTCTCCTCGTGAGCAGCATAAAGTCTCCTTGTGATAACACACGCATTGAGTTTCCGGAGATGGAGTGGAGCCAATGATATTACTTTCCTTGTGAGCAACATACCCATATGAGGTTTCCGGAGATGGAGTGGAGCCGCATAACTAATTGCATATGACATGACCAATATACTATTTACACAAGTGGCTCCAAATTAAGTTGTTGGATGACCATAAAATTAGTGGCTCCAAATTAAGTTGTTGGAAGGCTATTAATTTAGATACATTTATACTTTTTACATACATACACGATTGACATACTATATTTAGCAGTGGGTTGTAAACACACAGGTTGCAAGTTTTGTATGGGCGGAACTTGGAACTGAGTGGATTCACAATGCCTTTGCTGTGTGAACATTCTTTAAACGGCTTACATGTTAAACAAACTCTATGAACTCACCAACCATTGTGTTGACACTTTAGCATGTTTATCTCAGGTACATTAGACGATAGCTAGATCTTGAAGCATAGAGTCGCACAACATGTTTTGAAGACTTTATACATTCGTATTTACCATTCGATAGAACATTTTGTATACATTTATGTATCATACTTTGGGATCTCATGTTTGTAACTCTGAATTCATTAATCGAATGGTAACTTTTCAAAACGTCTCATTTAGAGGTCGTTTTCTATAAACTTGTACTTTGTATTATGAAGTAGCACCCCAAAGACACAATCTTCCGCTGCGATATTTTGGGGGTGTTACAAGTTCTCCCATCATGCTCATTTCAAATTTCTTTGCCATCACTTTTTCAAACTGTTTGCAAAGTTTATAACTTGTTGAGCCAAAGATGATGTCATCAACATATACTTGTACAAGTATGACATCATTATTTGTCCTATAGATAAACAAAGTGTTGTCTATCTTGCCTCTGACAAATTTATTTTTGATCAGGAAGGCTGAGAGAGTTTCATACCATGCCCTGGGAGCTTGTTTCAGTCCATAAAGGGCTTTGTTAAGCTTGCAGACATAGTCAGGAAACTCATGGCTTTCAAATCCAGGAGGTTGCTGAACATAAACTTCTTCTTTCAGTGACCCATTTAAGAATGCACTTTTAACATCCATTTGGTACACCTTGAAGTTCATGTAGGTTGCAAAGGCAAGGAAGATCCTGATGGCTTCCATCCTTGCCACTGGTGCAAATGTTTCTTCATAGTCAATGCCTTCTTGTTGGTTATAGCCTTTGGCTACAAGTCTGGCTTTATTTTTAATGACTATGCCATTTTCATCAGATTTGTTTTTGAACACCCATTTCATGCCAATGACTGAAACATCTTCAGGACATTTGACCAAGGTCATTACCTTGTTTCTGTCAAATTGTTCCAGTTCATCATGCATGGCCTGAACCCAACTTGGATGATTAAGTGATTCCTTGACACTTTTGGGTTCAATTGTGGAGATGAAGTCCACAAATAGGCATTCATTGGCTGAGGTTGCTCTTAGTTGTGCAGCCATGCTTTTAGTGAGCATGCCTTCAGTAGGCTCTCCAATTATATTCACAATTTCTATATCCTGAGACCTAGTCCAACTGTCCTGAGGTCTTGGAAACTGATTAGAACTTGAGGAGGCCTGATAGGTAGGGCCAGGATCAGACACATGATGATCTTCAGCATCTTGAGTGTCTGAGTGGGTTGACTCATCACTGTGAATGCTTGGTTCCTGAGCACTGTGTTCAGACTGAATGATTGCATCAGTACTTCTTTGTGCTTCAACAAACTCAGTGATGGTTGGGTAAGGAAGGTTATGAGGGATGATGTAATAGGAGATGTCAGCATTTGCTTGGTACTGAGTGGAAGGACCATTGTCAGGATGATGTTCATCAGGAGGGTATTTTGATGAATCATCAATGCCTATCTCTTCCACTGAGGTGTTAGAGACACTGATTGCATCAGTGCTATCATCAAAGGTAACATGGAATGTTTCCTCAATTTGCTGTCTCCTAGTGTTGAACACCCTGAAGGCCTTTGAGACAAGAGAGTATCCTAGGAAGTATCCATCATCAGCTTTGGCATCAAATTCCCCTACGTGATCCTTGTGATTATGAATAAACACAGGACACCCAAAGACATGAAAGTAGCTGATGTTTGGGATCCTTCCCTTGAATAACTCATAAGGGGTTTTGCTATGTCTCTTGACAATGATGGATATGTTTTGTATGTAACAGGCAGTCTTAACTGCTTCAGTCCAGAAGTGTTTGGAAAGGACTGATTCATTTAGCATTGTCCTGGCAGCTTCAATGAGTGTTCTATTCTTCCTTTCAGCAACACCATTTTGTTCAGGTGTGCAAGGAGAGGAAAAATTTTGGGAAATTCCTTTCTCATCACAGAAACATTCAAGTTCATAGTTTTTGAACTCTATTCCATTGTCAGTCCTAATCTGTTTGACTTTGATGTCATTTTGATTTTCAATGTTCCTGACAAAGGACATGATTGTTTCAGCTGCCTGACTCTTTTTGATCAGGAAGTAGACCCAAGTGTATCTTGAGTATTCATCCACAATTACCAGAGTATACTTCTCATGGTTAATGGATCTAGGACTGATGGGCCCAAAGAGATCCATATGGAGAAGATGAAGGCAGTTCCTGATGGAAAAGTTTGTTTTGGTTTTAAAGGATGCTCTATGATGTTTACCTTTTTCACAGGCAGAGCATGGTTTATCCTTTGAAAACACAAGTGATGGTAAGCCAAGGACCTTGTTTTGTTTTACAAGATTGTTTATGTTTTTGAAGTTCAGGTGGGAGAGTCTCTTATGCCAAAGCCAGTTGAGAGTTTCAGTGGCCTTAGCAAAGAGACAAGTTCCATTCTGAGTTAGACTGGTCATGTCTAACACATAAACATCTTGTCTTCTTGGTGAAATAAGGACAACTTCCTTATTTGCATTGAAGATGGTCCCTTGCTTATCATCAAACTGAACTATGTACTTTGCATCACATAGTTGACTGACACTGATCAAATTGTACTTAAGACCATTTACATAAGCTATCCTAATAAAGACTATACCACTACAGTTTACTGAACCATAACCTTCAGTGAGACATGATGAGTTATCAGCAAATATCACCTTGGGTCCTGGTTCTTTTACATATTTGTGCAGATAATCCTTCACACCAGTCATGCTCCTTGAACATCCACTATCTAGATGCCAAACAGGCTCCCTGGCATGTCTCTGCATAAATGGTAAACTGAGTTAGTTCTTTCTAGGACCCCTCATCTTAGAGGGCTTGACTTTTGTAGTCCTAAAAGTATCAATTGATTCATGGTCAGTGGTTGAGTGGACTGAGCTACCACAAGTTTTGCATTTGATTGCGGAGGTAGACTCAGTAGACTGAGAGGATGATTTGGTCATACCTCTTCTGGTCTGAATGACCTTTTCATGTCCTGAGGTGTTGTGAGTGGAATCTCCACAAATTTCACAACAGTTGCCCATTAGACAATCCTTAGGATGGTGGTCATTGAAGCCACAGTGAGGGCAAGGTGCAAAAGGCTTGGCCTTTTGTTTCTGTTTAGAATCAGAAGGGTATTTTAAAGCCTGTGCTTTAAAGTTTGCCATTTTTAATGTGGCTGTGTATGATTGGTGATCTGAGGTTTTGTGATCTTCCTTTTTGCATATCATGCAGTAAAGGATTCTATAGCAATCATCAGTGAAATGATTGGTATAGTGACACAACTCACACCTTTTCAGGGGTTTGGAGGGTTTTGGTTTGGTGCTTGAGGAAGCTGATTTGGGTTCCTTCATCTTGGATTTAGAAGGTTTCTCAGAAGATTCAATCTTCTCACTCAGCTTCCTGACAAGTTCAGCCAACTGATCAATTTTTGAATCAGGGCTTTCTATTTTTACTTCAGAAGGGACTGAAGTTGATGAGTCATCAGAATGAACTGAGACTTCAGGGGTTTGCCTTTTCAGGATGGTTTTTCCCATTCCTGGATTCTCCTTTGGAGAATACTGAGAGTAGACCAATGGTGGGATATTCAGACTCATTGACTGACTCAGTACTACTGGGTTGGTCAGTGAGTCCAAGCATATTTTTCAGAGCCTGACTTTCAGGAAGCAAGATTTTTCCAGTCTCAAAGTTTGGTAACTTACTGACTGGGTTGTCCCTGACAATCCAGTCATTTGACTTGGGTTGCATTTCTTGCTCAAAAGATATGCCAGCTGGAATAAAGGCCATTTCACTGTGACTCTCACTGGGGGTTTCAGTGAGTGGGTCAATTCCTATAGTTATCTTAGGAATTAAACCCATAGTATCAAAGACCTTGGGGTTCTTTTTAGTCCAGCCTTCAATGACAGCCTTTTCTTTGTTAAGTTCATTTTGAAGAGCTTAATTTTGCTTCAAAATTTCAGTGTTTTGAATTTGTAGTGTAATATTGTCTAACTTGGCTTGTTTTAGTACAAGCAATTCATCTCTACACTTATTCAATTCTAACACAAGATTATTATATTTTGAAAGCAAGTTAAGCCTTTGTTCTTCTACAAACTTAAGATCTACACAAATATAATTCATATAGGACTGCCAGTCAGAATCATCATCCATTGAAAGTAAAGTGTTTACCTTCTTCATGGTTATGTTCACCCACCCTCCATTCCTTGCATGGCTTTTTCCAACAGCCACCTGATCACCTTCAAAAAGTGCCAGCAGTGCACTCACTCTAATTTCCTCATCATCTGAGGAGGCCTCTTCATCATCCCAGTCATAAGCTTTTGCTACAAGGACCTTGTTCTTTGTCTGAACAGGTTTGGATGTTTGAGCAGCCTGAGACATTGAGGGATTAGTTTCAAGAAGTGCAAGTTTAGCCTTAGCTTTCGTATATTTAGTCTCAAAGTCTTTTTGACCCTTTTGAACATTATTGTTTTGAAAATGTTGGGTCGACTGAAACATTCTAGGTTGAAACTCACTAGTTCCTGAGGAACTGTTTCCAGAAAATTTATAAGAGGGTTCTGAGATGGTTTTTGAATAACAGTCTCTAGCAAAGTGGCCCGTTTTACCACATTTGAAACACTCAGTGGTTTCACTTGCTTTAGTTTTTGAAAAATTGGACTGATTTCTTTTGATAAAACGTTTTGAATTGGCTAGGAGTGCCCTTTCTTGGAATTCCAAGTTTAGGTCATTCAGGTACTCATCACCAGTTCTTTCATCAATCTTATCTTCAGAATCCTCTTGAAAATCCTGTACAACACCATTAGATCGTATACTAAAAGTATAAAACTAATTTATTTTAAAAACATTCGCTTACATCGTATTTCAAGAAGAGTGTTTATTTCACCGTTTGAACTAGCAGTGCTGCCTATTTGTAGTTCACCTACAAGCTTTAATTAAGGTTTTAGTTTGCCAGTATATTGTTATTCAATTAATTATTAATTTGCGTAACATGCTTTATAATTCTTTTTAGACTTCATCTCTAATACAAAATTGTGTACATTGAAAGTAATAAAGTGTTATCAGGTTTTCGTTACACACAAGTTGATTTATCATAGCTAGAGTGAAACATGATTCGTTTTTAACTTTACTGTTTTAAATTATTACTGTAACACCTTCATCCTTCTGAGAGATCAGCACTCAAGGTATAATTGACTCAATGTCAACATTGTGAGAAATAATGCAAGCACCTATTCGTGATTATCAAATGGAATACAACATTGTGAAAACAATAAATAATGCAAGTATATTTTAATTTGACAGCGACTTGTTAATCACAATTGCATCTCCAGGTATAGTTGTTGCAAAGACCATAAACTAGAGTCAACATCGACTAGAAGTGTTAGTTATGGCTGCGTGTGACCATCACTCACGTCCTGTCAGACATGATTTGTTGGATCAAAGAACATATACGGAAGCGAAAGAAACATAACATATAATTAATTAATCAAATTTAAATGTAAGTGTACCTTAATGATTCTAGCAAAACAAGAATCAAACCAAGCAATAGGAGTGATGAACCCTAATTAATTAAGGTTTATACGGATTACACGAATTGCCCCTTACCGTTTTTGTAATTCAATCCAAGAATCAAACAATAGTGTGTTTGATTCACGTTCTTGCACACACGTATTAACACAAACTAAAGTTATGCAAGTAAATAAATCACAAAACTAAAACCAAATTTTTTGTTTAAGCAAAAAGTCAATTGGCCCTTAAGAAGGGATTTAGTCGATCGATCAAAGAGAAGAAAGAAAGAAAACGTTTAGGGTTTAGTTTGTGTGCACAAGAGATGTCAAAAACTATAACCATTGGTTTGCTTATATAGCAGAAGAAACTTAGAGTCCAAGTTGTATATGGATTAGGAAACCCATATACAAACCGATTGGCCCTATGGTTAGAGGGGGATCTGGAACATTCTTGACATCTAATTTCATTCTAGTCCATTTCATTTTCTTACTTAACGATCGTTAATCACTTCCGTTAAATTCTAACGTTCGTTATACGTTTTGTGATAATTAATAATTAAATATAACGTTTTATATAAAATTATTAATCTTTAGTTCTCATACGTAAAGTGTGCAATCCCGTGATCTCGAGTTCGATCCTAACACACAACTATTATTTTATGTCTACAAAACTAACAACTCCCACTTAGACATATCTTAATAGTTGTGATCACATCGGTTAGCGTCTTGCTACACGCAGATACCTCTAGTACAACTCGAGTAGGTCTCCTGGAAAAACCTTTAATGATTCATCATTATTATTATCCTTTTTGTTACTAATACTACATTAAATAAAGACATGGATATTATCTTTATTCAAAGTCTATGTTCTCTGTATATTTCTATCTGGCTTCTATCTAATTTCTTTGGCCAATCGATTAACGGTTCGAACCACAACAATAATGGAAGCACCGATTCGTGATTATCAAATGGAATACAACATTGTGAAAACAATAAATAATGCAAGTATATTTTAATTTGACAGCGACTTGTTAATCACAATTGCATCTCCACGTATAGTTGTTGCAAAGACCATAAACTAGAGTCAACATCGACTAGAAGACTATAAGTGTTAGTCATGGTTGCATGTGACCATCATCACTCACGTCCTGTTTATTAGTCTATTTCAGACATGATATTAATCTAACGTAATTATAATATGGTTAGCTATGTGAAATTGAATATTCCGAACAAAGCTTTAAATTGACTTCCTGTTTATTAGTCTATTTCAAGCAACTTTAAATTTATTTGCAATAATTGCATACCATGTATAGGGGTCAGGATAACACACGCTTTAAAAATATTAGTCAACATAAAGAAATATCCAAACATGATGTCATGAGAATGTGGATCCAGTGACGTTGTAAAAAGGAGTAGCAAGTTGAGATATAGATTTCTGGACCCCACATATCCCGATAACCAACATGACCACAACTTTTGTGTTATCTAATACTAAGAATCACTAATTTAATACTCCCTCCGTCTCATATTAAGTGTTCACTTTTCAAATGCACAAAATTTTAGAAAATTCCACTAACTACACTCTCCACCAATCAAATATCATTATTACCCACTAAAGTCTCTTCTCATTAGTTAGAATATAACATGGACACTTAATATGGGACGGAAGGAGTAGCATAGCTACTTTTTTTTTTTTTTTTTTTTTCCTTTTCTTTCTCGTGACAGCTTAGAATACGTAGTAACTTAACATGTATTCATGTGATATAGCTCAAGATTCAAGAGGTAATTAACTCAAGGTCAACATTGTGATAAACTAACAAGACGATTATGGTTCTCAGTAGAGTTTTTAATTTGATTCCTGAAAAAAATATCTCATGTCAAATTACTTTTAATTATAAGAGGTGAAAGAAGAATATTACTATCTCATATGTTATCCGAGAACTCTGCTTTGTCTTGATTCATCTTAACTCTCAGAGAAGACTGAAAATACGGAATTGAAGGAAAATACATAAAGTAGAAGCTCTTAGAGCAGAGGGTATGTTAACTTGGGAGGTGAGTGAAACATTCACTTTCGTGCGTTAACCACACCGCCCCCTGCGTTAAAGCCACGTTAAACCTCCACGTTAAAGCTTTAACGTGCGTTAAGTTGTTGTTTTTTTTTTTGGGAGTTAAGGTTTAACTCAAGTTTTTTTAGTTGAGTTATGATAAAAGTGGGGCCCAAAATGTTGAGTTAAGGTTGAGTTATGATAACGGGTGTTTTTTTTTTAGTTAAAGGTGAAAACTGAAAAGGTTAAAGCTGATGTGTCGCTGACGTGTCACTTGGTGAAAGTTTAACTCCGGGTTATGACACCCTATGCTTTTATGAAGAAGAGAAGTTAGAAGTAAGTTAACATTCTTGTGAGTGGCGAAGCCAACAAAAGTGATCATGAGGGGCATTGGTCCAATAATTTGTGTTAAATTGCATGTTCATGTAATTTGAAACATCGAGTATTATTAAAGACATGTTTTTCTTTTTACTCTGATGTAATTAGGACGTATCTATAGCATGAATTGCAATTAAAAGTATAAAACTAATTTATTTTAAAAACATTCGCTTACGTCGTTTATTATGTCCATACATCAAATACATATGCTTTACGGATAAAAAGAAATGAAACAAAGGGCAAATTGTATGGATAACACATTAATAACTAATTTTTTGGATGTAGATTGTTGTTAGTACTATTTTTTTTCGCTTAGAATATTGTAGGTTTTGTTAGATAGTTATACTTTGTCTACACTTTCAGTTCCTCACATAATTAAAACATATTCGATCTCTTTTAGTCCCATCCATATCTTTTATATAATAAAACAAAACCCCAAGTGGGGACTTTTGCATTTCAAAAAAATCAAATCATTCATTATTTAGTAATAGTTTTTTTAATTTGAATTTTTTTTTTCTGGATTTTGAAAAATAATTAAACCTAATTATTTCCTAATTTGTCTAACAATTTAAAAAAAAAATCGTTTTTGCACCAACATGTACAAAAAGAGTGAAAATACACATGGGCCTTTATGCTATTCTTTTATAATTATAGACAAAAAAATTAATTTAAAAAAACAAAACCTGAGTCCCTTTGAAAGCTTCACTTATCCCCCTTCCCAAACCCTATTCCTCTTCTTTTCCAACCATCCAATCGTGTGAGAGAAAAAAACCCAAAAAATTCACATCCCCAAATTCTCGGATCAGTTGGTGAAATATGACAGTTTAGCTTCCATTCAGTCTCTCAAAGTTAGATATGACCAGGTTCTATTCTTTATGCTCGTCTAAATTCTGAATATGATATAAATGACATATTCAATGATTGATGGTAAACTAATCCACTTATTTTTTTTATAAATTTATTTAAAGATTTTATTAGCTAGGTGACAAATTATGTTGATATATCTTTGGTTGATTATTTATTGACATTGTATTACATAACTGGCCATATTACATAGCGGAAGGATTCATGAACTCCAACTTATCCTATCAGTGTTTTTTTTTTTTTTTTTTTTTTTTTTTTTTTTTTATGGTTTTGTGAATATTGTAAGAATTATTTGATGATTTTTATTGGTACATAAATGCAATATTGTGAATCCTTGATGTGGGCTTACTATTGTTAAGTTAATTTCGCCCTAATTTTCTTCAACAAATGTTAATTTGATGTTGGATTATGTGTAATTGTTATAAATATGTGATGCATAAACAACATCTTAGGAGGAAGATTAATGAAAGCTGATCTTTTTTATATTCTAATTTACCTTTTTTGTTAATGATAACACTTTCTTATATAGCATATATTTGCGGTTCAGAACAATTAAGGGATATGATGTTTGGCGTTGCATTTTAACAGGCAAATAGGGGGTGTTTTATGTGTACTAGAGTAGGATACTCTGGGCAGTGCAGAATTGTGTAGATTACTAGATTATCGTGGATAACGGTATTGATGTTCAGTAATTTGGTTTTCCGTATAAAGGAAGTGGCGTCAACATTCTATGGATGTTTTACACAAATTATCTATTATCACGATTAATTCTTTCGACTTACATAGAAGTGCAAGGAAAACGAGAAACAAGTTGCGCCGCTAGCCAGGTAATTATATAATATTAAAACAAAAAATTTGGATATTCAAGATACTTATAATAATTATAAGGTGTTTGAATCAACAATTTACAAAAAAATATATATATAAAATAAATAAATTAGAAATCAATTCTTAAAAATACACAAAATATGAAACCTGTGCGTGCGCGGGTCTTATAACTAGTGTGAAGTTACAACAGAAAAAATTTGAACAAGTTATGCCAAATACTGTATTACTTGATGTTCTTTAATTTGATATCCATTACGATAAACTTTTCAAAAAAAAAAAAAAAAAAAAAAAAAATATATATATATATATATATATATATATATATATATATATATATATATATATATATTGTAACACCCAGATTTTTCGGAGTGTTAAACCATCTTTTACCTTATATCAGCGGAAGCGTCTACTCTTAGTCAAGCCCAAATAATCTCCTCATTCCTAAAGTAGCTCATCTGATATATCTCGATTAGTTTTTACTTCTTGTCCACACACAAAAATTCCATAACACGAAGCCGAATTCCGATTATAAAGATCTTCTATCGAAATTCCATATAAAGCCTAATGATCCTTACATAACTGTTGCCGCACTATATATCTCGCGGCAATGCTTTTAGGGTTTTCTTTTATATCAAGCGGTGACTTATTTGGTTATGAGGTATAACATATTTTTTATTGGGTTGAGGCCTACATATTCGTCTGATTTGTTGCAACCAACTTTTACAAAGCTAATACCTTGAGTTTTCATTTATTGACATATTTAACCTTATGAAAATGTGGAGTATAAATTAGTGGAATATATTTTATGCATGCATCTTCTTCCTTTTTTTTTGGGGTTATTACATATATATATATATATATATATATATATATATATATATATATGTATATATATATATATATATATAGTGAGACTTTCTTGCGAGAACCATTTTATCTGCGAGAACTGAGAGAACCACAAAAAACATACATGCACGCCTTCAATAATTGTATTTTTGCACATATGTTCTAAAAATAACATATATGTTTTAAAAAAAACATAGTTGTTCTAAAGAATTTGATAAGAAATTGGAAATACAAAATTTTTCTTTGAAGGTGTGCATGTATGTTCTTATAAGGCGTGCAACGACAATATTGCGGCCTTGTGTAAGGTTTTTGTGAAAAAAGAGGATGAGTTCATGATGATATTGAAGAACATAGGTGGATACTTACGATTATTGATGATTTGCATGTATTTTTATTTTATTTTAAAAGGCGTGCATGTATGTTTTTTGTGGTTCTCTCAGTTCTCGCAAATAAAATGGTTCTCGTAAGAAAGTCCCCCTATATATATATATATATATATATATATATATATATATATATATATATATATATATATATATATATATATACATATATATTTATATATATATATATATATATATTTGAGAATTTTTCATAAAAACTATAAAAACTCGCAATTAATTGGTAATAAGCTTTTGCATTAAATATATACTTAATTGGCAATAAGCTTTTCCCATATACTAACACAAACTAAAGTTATGCAAGTAAATAAATCACAAAAGCGGTACACTTTTCGCCTCTTAAAAAAAACTTTTTGTTTAAGCAAAAAGTCGATTGGCCTTTAAGAAGGGATTTAGTTGATCGATCAAAGAGAAGAAAGAAAGAAAACATTTAGGGTTTAGTTTGTGTGCACAAGAGATGTCAAAAACTATAACCCTTGGTTTGCTTATATAGTAGAAAAAACTTAGACTCCAAGTTGTATATGGATTAGGAAACCCATATACAAACCGATCGGCCCTATGGTTAGAGGGGGATCCGGAACATTCTTGACATCTAATTTCATTCTAGTCCATTTCCTTTTCTCATTTAACGATCGTTAATCACTTCCGTTAAATTCTAACGTTCATTATACCTTTTTTAATAATTAATAATTAAATATAACGTTTTATATAAAATTATTAATCTTTAGTTCTCATACGTAAAGTGTGCAATCCCGTGATCTCGAGTTCGATCCTAACACACAACTATTATTTTATGTCTACAAAACTAACAACTCCCACTTAGACATATCTTAATAGTTGTTATCACATCGGTTAGCGTCTTGCAACACGCCGATGCCTCTAGTACAACTCGAGTAGGTCTCCTGGAAAAACCTTTAATGATTCATCATTATTATTATCCTTTTGTTACTAATACTACATTAAATAAAGACATGGATATTATCTTTATTCAAAGTCTATGTTCTCTCTATATTTCTATCTGGCTTCTATCTAATTTCTTTGGCCAATCGATTAACGGTTGGAACCACAACAATAATGCAAGCACCGATTCGTGATTATCAAATGGAATACAACATTGTGAAAACAATAAATAATGCAAGTATATTTTAATTTGACAGCGAGTTGTTAATCACAATCGCATCTCCACGTATAGTTGTTGCAAAGACCATAAACTAGAGTCAACATCGACTAGAAGTGTTAGTTATGGCTGCATGTGACCATCACTCACGTCCTGTCAGACATGATGTGTTGAAATTATATAATCATTACATTCATATGAATATAAAAGCATCAAAGAACACATGCGGAAGCGAAGTAAACATAACACATAATTAATTAACCGAATTTAAATGTAAGTGTATCTTAATGATTCTAGCAAAACAAGAATCAAACCAAGCAATAGGAGTGATGAACCCTAATTAGGGTTTATACGGATTACACGAATTGCCCCTTACCCTTTTTGCAATTCAATCCAAGAATCAAACAATAGTGTGTTTGATTCACGTTCTTGTACACACGTACTAACACAAACTAAAGTTATGCAAGTAAATAAATCACAAAACTAAAACCAAACTTTTTGTTTAAGCAAAAAGTCGATTGACCCTTAAGAAGGGATTTAGTCGATCGATCAAAGAGAAGATAGAAAGAAAACGTTTAGGGTTTATGTTGATGCAAATAATGTTCTAAAAACGTTATATCTATGTCTCGATAACTTCACGTTTTGAGGATGACAAAATGTGAAAACACGTTACGTTAAAATTAACGTAAACAAGTTTTTAATCGGAAGATCCCGTTTCTACGCAAATCAATCTAGAACAAATTTACAATTTGACTAATGATCAAAGAAGTAAATTGGTGATTAAGACTTCACATTTTTATGTGACAAAACATTTATTTCAGAAATATACTTTACAAATTATTTTTGAATAATTAACAAAATTTTTTAATGGAAAAATAAGTTTAAAATACATAACAGCTATTTCCCCCCCTAAAATCAGCTCCAAACTTCCCCAAATAAGTTTTCACCAGAAAAGACAAAATGAGGAGCGTTTTTGTCTGACACGGCTCCACGGTTCCACTAAATTTAGTAGAGCCGTGGGTGATTTAGTGGAGCCTTCCCTCTGTAACGGCCATATTTTCTCTGCCTATAAATACCAGCCCTATTCACAGTTTTTGGGCACCCTTTCACACACAGAAACTTCTGAGTTTAATACTCCCACACTTTTCTTTCTTCTTGATCATTTAGTTTAGTTTTTCTTTTGTTCAAGAGTGATCCAATCATCCAACTTAGAGATCCTCTTCATTCCTCTTCAATAGCAAGAGAAGAACACAAAGTATCCAAGTTGATACAAGGTGTTGTCATTCCTCTTCAAGTGCAAGAGAAGAACTCAAGGTATCCAAGAAGATACAAGAGTTGTAGTAGTTGTTAGGTTACTTGTAACATTTGTTACATCCTTGTTGTATCATAGCATACATCAAGATCATTTTTCTTTTGTGAGAGTGTGAGTGAAGATCATTGTGATCTTATAGAGATAGTGAATATCTCTTGAAGCCATTGGGCTTGTGTGATTGATCAAGAAGATCAAGGGTCAATAGGATAGTGTGAGTCAAGTGAGTGTTGGTCATTGTGATCGTGTCGAGATCTTGGAGATCTTTTGAAGCCATTGGGCTTGAGTGATTGATCGAGTGGATCGTGGTAGATTGGTGCTAGCTAAGATTAGCACTCGACATCTAGCTTAGTGTCGGAAATAGGATAAGCGACGTGTACGGTTTTCTCCGCCTAAAGGGAGGTTGTTGACATAGTGCTTGAAACTCTCGAGTGTGGTACTCGGGGAGTGGAGTAGGGCGAAGAAGAGCTTCGTAGCCGAACCACTATAAATCCTTTTGTCCTGGTTTGATCTTTCCAACTCTTCTCTTTACTTACTTTACTTATAATTAGTTAGTCTAGTGTGTAGTTCATATTGGTGTTTGATTGATTGCACATAAGAATCGAATCGAAGGTTTTCAATAGTAAAGTTTTAAAAGAATTTTTAAAAAGAACTTAAAAACTGGTAAAACTATTCAACCCCCCCTTTCTAGTTTTCCACAATTGATATCAGGAGCCACGTCAGTCAAGATTTTAAAGTAAATTGTATTTTAAAACTTGAATCGATCAATGGATTCCGACAAATATCTAGAAGGGACATCAATGCAAAGACCACCACTTTTCGAAACCGATTGTTTTATTTATTGGAAAACAAGATTCGAAACGTATGTGAAATCAAAAGACATTGATCTTTAGCATGTTATTACCGAGGGTGACTTTCAACTGATTCAAAAGAATCCGGAAACTATAAAGGATGAAATAGTTCCTTATGATAAACAAAGTGATGAACTTAAAAGAAAACTAGCCAAAAATAATGAGGCTAAAATGATGATTTACAATGCTTTGCCTAAAAAGGAGTTTGAAAGAATTTTCATGTGTAATACGGCAAAAGATATTTGGAAAACTTTGTTAGTCACTCACCAAAGTAATAACCAAGTCAAAGAGAACAAGATTGACCTTCTTGTTCAACAATATGAATAATTTTCCCTTTCGGAAGATGAGTCAATAGATAATGCTTTTGCTAGATTTAATACTATTATCACTAGTCTTAAAGCTCTTGATGAAGGTTACTCTAGCAAGAATTATGTTAGAAAGTTTCTTAGGGCTCTACATCCTAAATGGAGAGCAGAGGTCACGGCCATAGAAGAGTCAAAGGACTTGGCGACATTATCACTCGATGAACTAATAGGAAACTTGAAACTTCACGAGATGATAATCAAGAAGGATTTCGATATAGTCAAAGCCAAAAGTGAGAGAGTTAGATCTTTAGCTTTGAAAGCCAAGATGGAGTCTAGTGATGAGGAATGTTCGAGTTCCGATAGTGAAGATGAAGAATATGCACTAGCCGTTAGAAACTTTAGAAAGTTCCTGTCTAGGAAAGGTAGATTTCCTAGACAACCTCGCAATGAAAAGAGGTCATTTCAAAAGAATTAAGATGAAAAGAAAGGGACGAGTGATAGGAGATGCTTTAGATGCGGACACTACTACAAAAAATCTCATAAAGACCGGTTAGAATGGCTCATGGAGAGTGGTTTAGGAATCACTCTAGGCGGGGGGTATTTCTATAACCAAAACATATAGAAACCGGTTCCACAACCGGTTTCTAATATGAGCATCGAAACTTGTTTGCTAGTAATAACCGGTGTCTACAACCGGTGTCTACATGCCTCTATTATGGAGTAAGGAAACCAGTTTTTATATAAAAACCGGTCTTGGTGAGAATTTCGTTTTAAAAAAAAATGATTTTTTAGTTTTTGCAAAAAAATATAAAATTAACATTTGATTTAGTATTGCCTGTTGGTAGGCTTAGCTAGGTTAGTAAAATTTTTCCTTCCCGAACCGAAGCACCTTTTCTTGACTGTACAAGTTGGTTAAGGAACCCATAATACAAGTAACATAACTCCAAGAAAGCAAGAACAAAAAGTCACATGATCGACTGTTTTGGCAAAACTTTAAATAGTGTGGTAGCTTTCTCCAGACTAACCCAATCAATCACGGATTCTCAGGCCATATCACAATGAGATGACACAAACAACAGCCTCATGGAACAATATAACTGACTCAAAATCGATTGATGATAGCAGAAGTTGCTATTCATCTTGCATGATAGCCATTACAGGGATGCCCTTGCTGTTAAAGCTTACACATTTGGCTCGTACCTCATCGCCGACTTCAAACTCCCGTTTCCCGCCACTCTACAAGTAGATACATGAAGGTTAAAACTGTACTTTTACACTGTAGAAACATATATTTTACTCAAAACTAATAAAATTTGAAGTAGCTGAGTAGCTTCTAGATACAGCAACTTAAACATCTTTGTGAATATATGTCAATTTGGGTTATATTTAATTAATATCAGGTCAGGCTGGAAACATTTTTTTTTCAAAAACAAGTCAAAGGGTCAAAGTGTTCGTGGGTCAACCCGACACATTTTGATTCATGATTAAGTTCACCCATTGTTGCGTGCCCAATGAGTAGAAGAGTAAAAAACAAAAGTCCAGAACATTCTTTCAAATTTAATGCTGCAGGTACTTTAACAGTTATATCAAGGATAATGCAAAGTCAAAATATAAGATGATGACACGTACCTCAAACCGGTACATCCCATTGATTCCACCACCCAAGTCCAGGACTAATCCACGTGCACGTACTTGAAGAATCTTTGCAGTTAATTTCATTCCAAGCTTGAGCTTCTTCGCATCAATTTGACCCTCAACTGTAGATTCTTGATCATCTAAAATATCTGCTAGGGCTGATATTGTAAATTTATCCTCCTCAACTTTGTCTTCATCCGAGCTTGCGGACTCAGAATCATAATCTGGTCTCTTTTCTGTGCGTAGGAATGGTTTTGTCGTTTTAATCTTTTTAGATAAAAACGCGTCAGAACCAGTGGAAGCTACGCCAAGCTCAGTGTTTAAAGATTTTGAAGTTTTGGGCTTTTGGGAAGGATTTGATTTTGAAGCCCGTTGGGATTTGCTGTTATCTTTTAAGCTTGACCCTAAACCAGCAGATTTTTCCTCCTCGTCGCACTCCACAGCACTGCGAATAACAATTGGTGACATTGAAGAGTAAGATGGGTTTAACTTTGTACTGCTATCTGTATCTTCAAGTGAATCTTTGACATTATAACTTTTGTTTTCTTGCTGATTAGGTGAATTTTTGTCAGTAGCGTAACTATCAGGCTTTTGTTTTGACAGGTCCGAAGATTCTTTAGCTGCATTCGACTTTTTGGTCTTTTGAGGTGAAGTGGCTTTTAATGAGAGTTTTATGTTACCACGGAGATCCTGCCCAATACACATCAAAGACAGTTGCTGCCCAACTGTAATTACGTCGGAAATCTTGGATACCTGAAAAATATTAACAAGTCAAAGATTCCACAGCATGCAATTCAATCACAAGCAAAAGCGTCGACAGCTCTTTTTTTTGTTTGTTAAATATTGAGAGAATCAACATCTATGTTAGCGACCAAAAGATTAGAAAGTCCAATAGAGGTGGCAAACTGGGAAGGGTAGAATAGGTTCAGACTTCAGACGATATAGGTTTTGGTCAGAATGGATAGTTTTACATACAGACTGAGTCTACCCACAATCAACTGGTGACCCTATTTTCCTATATGTTTAGTGTAAATATTGGCCCTATTTTCTTATATTTTAAATACAACCCGGGTCACTTTTAACTCATTTGACCCGTCTCAATTTAGAGTGTTTTCTAAAGTACCATTTGAATAGTTCAGAGAAAAATCATAAGGAAACAAGGACACTCCAAAACAGAAGAGGGAAGAAACAAGAAAAGATGACACTAACCGGTTCATGAGACAACTCGGAAACATGTAACAGGCCATGTTGGCCACCATTGAACTCCGCAAAAGCACCATACTCTTTTATGGAAGTTACAATGCCTTTGTAAACACCACCTACTTCAATTGCTCGTCCAATTATTAAGTCAACCTGAGAAATGTTGAAGCAAACGTGATCAGTACAATAAGTTATGGCCATGAATCTTACTTGAGTAGCTAAACAGCAGATGAAATGAAAATACTTTGTGCATATAGAAGATTACTAATTCTTAAGTCCAGAACTATTAATTGGTCAAACTAAAAGAGTGCTGAGACTGAGAAAGCATCATCTGTCATGCAGGAAACTTAGGAAAATTATGTCAATAGCACATAAATACATGAAACTTTTTACAGTAATCTAGCCCGTATTACCTTCTGCCCTAAAGCAAGCACTGTGAGATTTCTACGAAAATAATTTTGATCCACATGATTCCTCTATTTTGTTAGACTTTCAGATGATGTGTCAAGCAACGTTAATAAAGAGTATTTACACTTACGAGTATTTATACTTCAAGCAGGACAGCATGTAATATACTACAAATGATTTCTACATGAAACGAAAGACATAAGTCAAGCCGTGTGACCTCATTTCAGCTATTAAGTTATTATAGTTTTAAATCTTACATGATTCCAAACTAGGTCCCTCGGGATTTAACATGTATAGCATCGATGAACACTCTCTTACAAAAGCCAATTTCTAAGATACAGTTCATATTGTGACACGAAAATGCCAATATTTAACCATATTTCAGGTAATTCCACCATGCAGGGGCCCGGGGAAAAATATATAAGAAATCTATCATATTATGCAGAGGAGGATGTAAGAATGTGAAGTACCTTTTCCTGCACTTTTTCCATCACTGATTGATTCTTAGCAAGTATCGTTAGTGTTCCATCACTCACAGACATCCGAGCACCTGATTTAAATAGAAATTAGAATTCTTGATACATAAAATCACAGCATATCTAGACAGAGACAAAACTAACCAAGATACTAGGGACCCATGATATCTTACAGAACTCATGTATGTTGAACAAAAACAAAATTTTTATCTACGTAGCAGCCTGAAGACTGACTGAAAAAGGGATTGACAAGTTGGTACCTAAGAACTTCTCGGATAATAGTCCGCCCTACTGTTCCGTAGCTGCCAAAAAAGCAATGTGTAATACTAACTTATAAGCAGGATTGTATGTGTGTGCGCGTGCCAGAAAAGAGAGACATACGTTATGAGTTTGACTCCAGTGAGCTGACAGAGTTATGTCATTCTTTGTTGAGTTCACATGTCCAGTGAGCTGACAGAGTTCTATCATTCTTTGTTGAGGTCACACGTCCACAAGTGAATGTTGAACCTGGGAATAGTAGCAATAGTAATGCCACATTTAAACCAGATCTCAGAATAAGATATAAATATGGAACCATGAGTATTACACTTAATTACCTGATTGTTAACAACTGGGATGCCGCTTTCCAATATAATCTGTAGCCGCTGGGTATCAAAGTTAGTCAAAACTACCGTCTTAATCGTACCTGCAAACCAGAACATAAAGTTATATCCAGTCATGAGAAGAATTTAGTGAGAATTAAAGACGATTGATTAAGATTAAACCTTCTTCTTTCAAGTCTGTACAATGTTTAAGAGTTTAAGGGCATCGAGATAACAATTATTGGAGTAATCCCACCTGGTTCAAGAAAAAATAACAACTCGACAATATTCCATCTTACCACAGGGATACCTTAATTGCTACACACAGGCTTACAAGTTGGCTTTATCTATAAATTACAAATTTAGTAAATAAATGGTAAAACGATATTATGATATCAAGTGTGAATATTAACCAACAATAACAAACTCAATCCCGCCAGAGCGGGGTAAGGGTACGTGCGAATATTAACCACGGGCGTTAAATATACAACCTTTTGATAGCTGTTCTTAACGAAAATGGAGCTTCTCTCACAACGCTGCAAGTTTCTCATGTTGCAGCACTTTCCAACTGAGTTGACCATCCGCCTTGCTCTGAAAATAACAAAGTTGGACAACAATAAGGTGAAAGAGCAGTATCTAAAAGAACAAATTTTCTATGGAAAATTTTTAAGCGAGAAATATAATAACCAAGAGAAGCGCTAAATGACCCCTAAACAGCTAAACCAAGGTTGAATGTTTGGGTTATCTTATCTTTAGAATAACTAACTTAGGCGACTGGAACAAAATCATAGCCACCATCATCATCATTGCCTTCTAGTGACGCCGCTGGGGCATAGTCATAATCAGTTAAGACAATTGCAGGGACTTCACTCAAAAAGTACATTTAAATATCCCTGTTAGCCAGGAAATTTAAGATATAAACTATACCTTATTGGAATAAATGTGTCTAACTAGCTTTGGTGAAAGGGATATATACAGCTCCATTGACACTATCAAGTGTCTCATAATCACAACAATACTCCTCAACAGTGTCAATTTAGCAATAGTGGTTATATTTAAATAACCTGTATATTTAATTATTTATATACACGAGTAGTGTATTAAATTAGAGATAACAACTACATAGAACCCTAATTAATAATTTGATTAACAAATTTAAAATAAAATAAAATCCCAATTTTGGCTTAGGACTAGGAACCCTAATTTCGGATTCAAGAAGTATCTAAAAGATCATATGAAATAGAAGATAAAACAAATTAAAGTACCTGAATTATAAAGAAATCGAATCGGAATGGCAACTAGTTAGATAGCGACCCACGACCATAGTGGAACCAACAGAGGTGTATGGGTGGTTTATGGTTTTTGTGTGTTGAGAGAAGAATGAAAGTGGGGGTTTCAAATTAGTGAAAGTGATAAAAGAGGGAAAAACCCCGCTTAAAAATTTTGGTACATAGAAACGGGTTTTCTGAAATGACCCGTCTTAACATTTTAAATCCCTATGTAATTTTTCTTTAAAAGATTAGGTTTTTCGGTAACCGGTCTCTATTTAAAGATTTCTATAAGGGAAATATACTAAAATCTTTTTTTTTTTTTTTTTTTTAAACATATGTCTTTGCGTATCTATAGAGACCGGTCTTTTATTGCAGAACCGGTTTTTCTTCATTTTTATATTATAGAGACTGGTTATTGTATGACAACTGGTTTTTTATACTTTTCATACCTGTTATTTTTAAGAATAGGGACTGGTTATCATATAACCGGTTTCTATTAGAGGTGTTTATGAGATTTTTTGTAGTAGTGAGATGCGGAGATTCTAATCACCTCATAGGAGAATGTCCCAAACCACCGAAATCCAACAACCAACGAGCTTTCATAGGAGGCTCTTGGAGTGATAGCGGTGAAGAAGAAGAGAAGAAGCCCAACGATGAAACATGCCCAATGGCTCAAGCTTCTAATGAGGTACATTCCGACTCTTCTTATTATAGCGATGATAATTCGTCAATAGATGATAATAGATTACATGACGAATATAACAGACTATGTGAGGTTAGTTCTAAAATTTTAGGTAGAAACAAAACACTAAAATTAAAAGTGCAAGAACTTGAAGTGCTAATTTTAGAAATAAAGGATCAAGTCAAAAGACTTGAGAAAAATAAAGAAGTTGACTTAGGATGTGGGTCATGCATAAGCCTTCAAGTAGAAAATGAGAAACTCAAAGAAAATGATTTGAGAATTATTAAGTTCAAAGAAGGAACTAAGGTACTTAATGAAATGCTTGAAAACATTAGTTATAATGAACATGACCGTGCGGGTTTAGGATTTGACCCAAATCAGGCTTCAACAAGTAGTACTAAACAAGTAAAATTTGTAAAGCCTGAAGATTCTGAGTATGAAGGCAACGGCACCACAAAAGGTACGGACGGTACCATTAAATTTAGTGGTACCGTGGTAACATCTGGTGCTGAAGTCAAATCAGGGTCAATTTTGAAAAATAACTTAAATCCTAAACCAAGTCACATAATTGTAAATGGACAAATGGTACTAAGGTGCCTATTGCTAACATAGAGGAAGTCAAAAGCTTTTACAAACCATTGTCAACTCTCGGACTTGGATTTGTAAAGCCCGACACTAGGTCAAAGACTCCTCCACCTAGGAAAACAAATTCTCCCAAACCTCGGTCTAGAACTCCTCTACCGAGAGGTAACTTTAGAAGACAAAGTTATCCAAGTAACTTCCCTGTAACTTGGAATAACCGTCAATCACAAAGTTACTTACCATGAAAAATGTGCCCTCCATTCTCACATCCTAAACTAATGCAACAAATACGTAGGATGTTTGCCACTAACAACTTTGGACCCATGAGATATTGGGAACCAAATGTTTGAGCTTCTGTTTTGCTAGATAAACATGATTGTAAATAAATTTGAGGTCCAACAAGTGGAGTGTGATTAGTTATTGCACTAATCTGATGTCACAAAGTCAAGTCGTGTCTCATATGCTTAGCTTTCAACAAATGTAGTCTAGTCGTCGAGTTTTAAGGGCAACACCGCAGGCTAAGGTACGCTTTCTTAAAACACTCCTTGTTAGTAGTAAAGCTAAACATGTAGTG
Organism: Artemisia tridentata subsp. tridentata; assembly: GCA_021014915.2. NCBI lineage: Eukaryota > Viridiplantae > Streptophyta > Magnoliopsida > Asterales > Asteraceae > Artemisia > Artemisia tridentata. The sequence continues at coordinate 22,673,501 of CP139509.1, forward strand.
TTGTTAGATTCTAACATAGTAGGCATTATCACAAAGAAACAAAATTCACAATTCATCATGACTCAAATATTTCTCAAAGATTATCATGACAAACTCAACTTGTTCAGAAATGTACAATGATCGCTCAAAGATCATACGTGACAAGTTTGAGATGAGCAATGATGAGTGAATCAAGTCTCTTCCCTAGCACGTATATAATATTACTTAAGAAATTATCCTCATAAACCTAAGTATACTATATATGTATAAGACACTTAGCTTAGAAAAATCTTAATTGATTTTAACGCCCATATCCGCAAAAACGAATCTCACAAGAGACGATGAAGGTGAGTGCGCGGATAGTACTAGGTTAGGGGCATGAGAGGTAATTTAATTTACCTAACGGCAAGTAGGCCCGACATCATGTCTAGTGTCTGGCTTTGTGCCCGCTTGTAAGAAGGATCTCAAAACTTTTTAACTTAAAGCGTTTAATGTATCTTCCGATGCATTAATGGCACTATACAATTTGATAATGCGGGAGAGAATGTGGATTGAAAAATTAAGAGTGATGTTTGCACCTTCATAGGTTGTTGTCAAACTTCTTGGTTCTCCAAGAACAAACCACTCTTGCTATCTCCATGACCGAAGCCGAATACGTAAGCGCCGGAAAGGCATGACAACAAGCACTATGGATGAGACAAGCTCTAATCAAATGAGACGTCCATCTCAACAACACTCCTGTGAAGAGTGATAGCCGAGGTGCAAATAGACTTGACCGAGAACCCCGTAGATTGCTCATGTACGAAGCTCATCGAAGTACGTCATCTCCTCTGTCACGATGATGTCAAAAAAAAATATTTTCTTGGAAAAGTATATCTTAAAGGACAACATCGTCAATATCTTAACCAATACATTCTTCACACCTCTCTTATGACTATTTGGATATTTCTTCAGAAATATTGAAGTCATTTCTTACGTCTCGACTCATGACTTCTTAAGTCATCCTTCTCATCCCACTCATGACTATTTCAATATTTCACTGGAAATATTAAAGTCATCCCTTACGTCCTATCGCGTGACTTGCTCAATATTTCACTGGAAATATTGAAGTCATTCATTACGTATCGCCGCATGACTTTACAAGTCATCCCTCTCAATCCGTCTCATGACTTCTCAGATATTTCACTGGAAATACTAAGTCATTCCCCATGTCTCGTCACATGACTTTTGAATATTCCACTGGAAATATTAAGTCGTTCCTTACGTTTCGTATCCTGACTATTAAATATTTCATTGGAAATATTGTAGTCATTCTCTAAATCTCAACCCTTGACTTCTACTTATTTCAGGGGAAATATTAAAAGTCAATCCTAATTTTCCTCCAATGACAACTTAGACATTTCTTTGGAAATACTAAGGTCATTCCTTATCATCTCACCTAATCGTTTTCGTCAAAGAGTTTATTAGGTATAAACTTTTTCCTCGCGTCAAAAAGTCTTACTAAATAAGTAAGATTAATCAGCCAAGAGTCGAAATAGAACGAAAATGGGTCTCAGAGACGCACGGCTCCACTAAAGTGGCACGGAACCACTAAACTTTAGTGGTACCGTGGTACCGTATGTCTGAGAAAACGCCCTCTTCTTCTGTTTTCCCTCTGCATACTCATTTCAAACAAACAAAACCACTCACTCCTGCTGTCAAAAACCGAACCCAACACCAAAATCCAATCACACTCTTGCTAATCAAGATCAAGGCATTGCAATCAAACAATCCCAATCACTACAACACAAATTGTAAGTTAATTATCCTTAATTTCTTTTCAATTTGAGTCTAGGGTTTGTTCTTGTGCGTAAAATCGAATTGGGGGTTTTCAATTTTTGATTAACTTTTATGCAATTAGGACTAGGATTAGACAATATAGTACTTACATGATTCCCTAAACCTAGGATTTCTATAAACCCACTAATATTGCATAATCTAGTCCGAATTTTCCCATTTAAATTGGATTAAGATTAATTATTTTTGATGGAATCATGTCTAGGATGATTATAATTGGATCAGGAATGATTAACATTGAAGCTTTTCAACTTTAAGATTTTTGGCGCCAAGTTGAGGCTTTTGCCAAACACCCCAATTCCATCATTTTCGAAAAAGTTTACGTATCTAGGATCATGAAACCATTTTCGTGCATTGTTGATGCAAATTAAAAACATTGTTGCATACACACATGATCTCACAAATGTTGATCGAATTACATAACTAATGTGTACTATTCGATACATTTGATTGAGCAAAAGTGAAGTTAGGAGCGTTTGGATAATCTCATTATTTTTATTTTAGAGTCGAGACTACCGCACCTCCACATTTTCTGCATATAAGCACACACTAGGCACATATATTTAAATGAAATCTCTCAATATTAATCTTCAATAAATTTTTCGTAGGTAACATGGGATTTCACATGTTTGATTACGATCATGAACTGACAGCTGAGTACATTCCCAAACCATCACTTAAACCTGACACCCCACTCTCTCACATACAAAGCTTCCGTCATCTTGAGCCTCGTCTCTTCCACGAAGGACGTATTGTCGAACCCTCTTTTCTAAACCATGATCATATCCAAACCATGTTTCAAGGAATCGGATTCGATTGCTTGTTTCAGATCAATGATCACATTTGTCCTCGTTTCGTCCTTGAGTTCTATAGACAAGTCAGACTGGTACATAACGAGGATCAAACTTTGTTTATCCAATTCGTGATACAAAACCAAGAAATCTCACTTACTCTTGACCAATTTGCCAACATACTTCAAATTCCGAACTATGGACAATGCTCCTACACGGAAAGTTGGTCACTTAGTATTAAATATTCTTGTAACAATAATGTTCACAAAATCCGTCAATGCGTGATATCTATTTGTAATCATTTTCCGTACCTCGTCTTTCAGTTATTTTTTAACCAAAGACTTATTCGTTTGTGCTACTTTTTATTAATTGTATGTGTATACTTGATGAGTGTCTATATACTCATCATTTTTACCTAATCTGAGCTGCCAAAACTCTCAAAAACACTCAGAAATGCATCAAAATACTGAAATTATTCCAGAATTGTGTTTTATATGTTTCAGATGCAAAATGTTTAAAAACAGTTGAAAAACGAACAAAGTTTGCATAATTGGCAGTTTCAGTCCCTCAACTTTTAAAAATTGTCAAATCTAGTCCCTGTTCACTAAAAACTTGTACAAATATCATTTTAGGTCCTTGGGGATTCATAAGTTGTTAGAAAAGTCCTTTGAAGTTAAAAATTACAAATTTACAACTTTGGTCCCTCAACTTTGAAAAATGTCAGAAATAGTCCTTAAGGTTTTAAAATTGGAATTTATCAAAAATAAACCTTTGAACTAATCATATATGGCATTATTGGTCCTTGTGATATGTATTGTGAATTTACAGGTTGGATCCTTCAAGTTTCAGAAAGTTACACTATTGGTCCTTGTGATAATTTAGCTACAAACCAAATCCGGACCAAAAATAAATAAACAAACCCAACACCCTAATTATCTAAACCCAATCCACTATCCTATTAACTAAACCCAGCCCAACAAGCCCAACTCCCTTAAACACCCAACCCGACCCAAGCCTGGTTTTCAAAACCAGTTTGACTTCGGTCAAACTTGTCCCTAACCTCACAACCCCGCCAATACAACCTTGCCCATGGTTTCTCTGCTAAACCACTCCCCATCCAATCCAACTCACCTAACAATACAAGAAACATTAAATGCTTCTTCTCCACTACCCTGAATTGCATTAATTGCTATAACCTGCTCAATCCACTAAACCAATTTTCCCGCCAAAATGCCAAGTGGACTGCTGAGATCAATAGAAGGCAATTCAAGGGTTGGGATGTGTTCAGAGATATCAAATTAGGGTTTCCCACTTGTATTTAGTATAAATAGAACAATGTAATAGATAATTCAGTAGTAGCTAATTTAGTTTAAATCGCATTTTACTTATTTCTGTTATAATCTTGTAATTTCTTATTTCCAGTTGTAATCAAAGTTTGTTTAAGCTATAAGAATCTTGTTTCATGTTATCTTGTGTCTGAATTCATTGTTGTTCAAAAGTGTATGTGTCTGTTAAGGATTTAAGATTCGAACCATAACTCAGAAGCTCTCACAAGCTCCCACACCCTTACAATAAGGTTATATAAGCTTAATATAGCTTTCTATAATCTTATTTAGTGTACCTCAGTTCTAAAACTCAAGATACAAGAATGGTCAACCATGGTCAACATAAGCTCTTAAAAGCTTCCATGGGTTGTATAAGCTGATCAAGAAAGCTCTTTGTGGTTTTCTAGCTTGCTTTTAACAAGCTAGATAGTCCTGTCCTATGCATGCTATCCCTATAGCCACTCTCTCAGTTGTAAGGTTTTGATCAAGTTTAGCATTTCACTGTATCATTTGCTTATTGCTTGAATTTTGATTCTATTATGTCTCTGTGGTGTTATTAAGTTAAGATATAGCTTAATCTAGGTAACTTGTTCATTGATTTTGATAGTTGCAAAAATCTCATCATAGCAGTCAATATACCACTTAGGTCATTTCTGTGTTTGAGGCTTATGTTCTTGATGTTTCTTGTTTCTTTGATCTTTGTTGATGATAGTATAAGGTTTGAGAACAGATTTGAGGATCAAAACATCAAGTTGCTTTGAATTTCTTGTTTGCCTGTTCTGATCAGGGGTGTTTGGATCTACTGATTCAGTGGTGTTGTTGATTGTGTGTGTTGTTTTTGATTGTTGTCATATGTCACTTTAGTCAAGAATAGCTCAGACCAACCATAAAAACTAGTCTCTAATCAGTTAAAAGTCAAAATAGCTTTTGAACCTTCTAATTTTGTTGTCTGATATTGATTTAGGATCCATGATCATGCTTTTGTGTTAAGAAGTTGTTAATCTTGCTTGTTCTAGTCTTATCACAGCTTAACATATCATAATCAAGCATTAGATTAAGCCCAAAATCCACCAAAGTCAAATCTCTTGTTTTACTGCATAAGTCAAACTCAGTGTATGCTGAGTGTTCTGAGTTGCTGATCTAGCACTCAATTGGACTTCAATTGGTTAGATTCTGATAGGGCTTTTAGTGTTTTAAGATAGTTCATAAGCTAAGCTAAGTTTTGCCCCCTTAATATTGCATCTCAGTAGCTTATTTCATAGCTTAATCTACTCTGCAAGTTTGCCTTTTTCTGCTTATTTTTGTCTTAAGTTTGAAACAGATTTGGGGTTGATTGTGCTTATTTGTTGGATTATCTGTTGGATATAAGTTTTTTTAAGCTCATATAAGTCTATCAAACCTGTTCTGATCAGTTGGTTAATTTTAGTGCTTATTTGCTTATATTTGGGCTTATTCCAAACTGCTTATCTGCCCATTTCTTCTTATTTGGCTTATTAAATTTTTCATTTTATTTTTCATAGCTTTCTAATAATATTTTAGATTTACTCAGAAAATTTCATAATTTTCTGAATAGTTTTGATATTTTTAATCATTTTAATTAGTTTTTAATAGTATTTAAATCATAATAAATAGAAAAATAATCAGAAAAATATAATTCCAATTTTCATAATTTTCTTTTATCATTTTTAATCTAGGAAAAATATAAAAATATTTTTAGACCTTAAGAAAATCAAAAATAGAAATAAAGTGATAGCTTCTATTTAATAGAATTTATCTTTTTAAATTTTAATTAAGTAATTTTCATTTTTATAATTTTCTTAGCTTTTATTTACTTAGTAATATTTTTAGAAAAAGTTTTAGATTTTTGTTTGTCCATTTAGTATTTTTTATAATTTAAATTAGTTTAATTAATAATTAAATAATAAATAATTAATAATAATTAAATAAAAAATATAAAAAATATGTATATATATAATTTAAGTTTTTAAATAAGTTTTAAGTTATTTTACATTTTTAGGTTTTAAATTTCATAAATTTTAATTTTAGTCCCATTTTAGCTGTCCCGTTACGCGTTTGTAATTTATTTTATTCGCGTTTAATTTTCCTGTGTATATCTGTTTTTGTTTATTATTTAGAATTGTTTAAAGCAAAATCAAAAGCAATCTAAATCATCAATCACTCTAATCCTAGCTTTTCACAGTTTTCCATTCACATCTCGTTGGGAAACGATCCGGGTGATCACTTGCCTGGTTTCACACACTACACACGAGCATTCGTTCCGAGACTGTTTGTCTTTTATCATTTATTACGGTTGACCATTCACAAGTGGTTGACTTGTGTGATAGAGAAATAAAAGATAAGTGTTTCCAGACGGATCAAATTTTGGCGCCGCTGCCGGGGAGGTGTGCTGCGACTATTGTGAAGAATTTTAGCGATTAGTGATTCGAGATCCTTCTATCAGAAGTTCCTATTTCTCAAAAACAATATAAAATATCAAAAATATTTTTCTTTTCTTTTCTATATATATTATTATTATAATTATCATATAAATTAAAAAACCCAAAAATATTTTCCGTTTTCTTTAATAGTAAACAATAAAAATTAACCATCGAGAACCAAGACAGAGCACTACCTAACTGGGGGTGCGACCATAATAAGTTCCCAAACCAAAGAATTAAAACTTTTCCTTTGTATCACTTGCGAATATCGGCTCACCTTTAATTGATAAACAAACTCTAACGGAGGTTCTAGGATAGTCTGACATTAAATTGTCGGACTGAAAGAAGCGGGTTTTTAAGGAGCTTAATCGCCCACCTTTGCTTCTCCGCCACTCTGTGCGTTTATCTTTTAGAGAGCTACCGTACGCTTGTTGATTATTGGTTTAAGTTCACTTGTGTTTTCTCTCGATTTTGATTTTAATTAAAAATTTTGCTAAGTGCATGCGCACTCGTTCTTCTAGGTCTACAAGCCCTCTCCGTGAGCTTGGAAAAATACCTCGAAGGCGTCGGAGACGTTCTGCTCCATCAGTCGTATCCGAGATACGGACTGATCCCGAAAACCCCTGTCATCATGGCAGAAGACCGCCCTATGAATGAGCTTCTCCAGGCTCCCACTGAGGGTTATGGAGATGCCATTATTGTTCCAGCCATCGTGGCTGAGAATTTTGAGCTCAAGACTGGGTTGATAAACCTGGTAACATCACGTCAATTCTATGGTTTTGAGAGGGACGATCCTCAAGATCACGTTCGATGGTTCAATAAAATCACATCCACCATCAAATGTAAAAATGTCCCGGAGGAATCAATCAAACTTCTTCTTTTCCCGTTTTCTATAGATGGGGCAGCCCGGATTTGGCTTGACAAACAACCCCCTCGGTCAATTAGAACATGGGAAGATTTAGTTCAAAAATTCGTAAATGAATTCTTTCCTCCTTCCAAAACCACGCATCTTAAAAATGAAATCATGAAATTCACTCAAAGGTTTGATGAACCATTTGGAGAAGCATGGGATCGTTTCAAAGAATTGCTCCGCAAATGTCCTCATCACGGTTTCACTGATTTGATGCAGATGGACACTTTTTACAGTGGGTTAAACCCATCTGACCAAGATTCTCTCAATGCCTCAGCTGGAGGTAATTTTCTGAGCAAATCCACTAAGGAAGCCATTGCTCTCATTGAAAATAAGTCTAAGGTCCGCACTACACGAAACAGGACATATAATTCCCAGGATAGTGCTGGTCCTTCTACTTCATCTCCCGTGAGTCAGTCCAGTACTGATACTCAGCTTGCTGAACTCACGAAGGTTATTCAAGCTTTGGTTTTCTCCACACAAAAGAAAGAGTCCGCTCCGCAAACTTCTCACACTGCTGAAGTCAAAAAAATAGAAGTTTGTGTTACTTGTGGTGGTCCTCACGCTTACTATAATTGTACTGCCACCGATGGCAATACATTTGATGTCAATGCTATAGCCGGAACATCCAATCAAGGAGGTAATCAATACCGTCCTCAAGTGGACCAAAACCACCGTGCTAGCAATCAATTTGGACCACCCGGATTTCCTCCTCCCAACAATCCAAATAGGAGTAATCCTAATCAACAGAGAGGGCAAAACATGCAAAATCAATTTAATACCCCAAACAATCAATACCCACCCCAGAGGGGTAATCAAGGGTATTCAGCTCCTAATCATCAAGGACCTCTCCCAAACGAACTTGATAACTACATCAAGTTTAATGAGAACAAAATGAAGGCAATACAAAATCAGATATCTGGATTGAGAAATGAATTTCAAACTTCAATATACAAGCAAGGAACTGAGCTTAAGAATGAGCTTTCAAATAAAATTGATCATTCTCAAAGCGAAGTTAAGAATATGCTTACCAGTCTCATGAATCATATCAATCCACCTTCTACCTCGGGAGGTCTTCCTGGTAATACCATTCCAAACCCAAAGGGTGAACTGAAAGCTGTCACCACACGCAGTGGTAAAGCTTATGATGGACCCACTATTTCTACTACCACTTCTTCTCCTCTCCCCAAGGTAGTGGAAAGTGAACCTGAGGTAACTGAGGACAAGGAACTTCCTATTAATAACGGAGGTGCCGACAACGTCCTACCTTAAGTTGTCAAGAAACCAAAACCCAAACCAGGAGTTGTTTTTGAAATCCCTGTTGAAAACCCTAAATCCAAACCTTCTATTCCTTATCCATCACGTTTACATGAGCAAAAGCCTCCGCGAAAAAGCTAGTCAACAAATGGAAAAAATTTTCAAAATTTTCCAGGAACTACATTTTGATATAAGCTTTGCGGATGCTATCATTCTGATGCCCAAGTTTGCATCCACAATCAAACACTTGTTAAGCAACAAGGAAAAACTGTTTGAAATGGCAAAGACTCAGTTAAATGAGAACTGCTCAGCAGTTATTTTGAAAAAGCTTCCGGTGAAGCTTGGAGATCCTGGAAGATTTTTACTACCTTGTGTCTTTCCAGGAATGGTTGAATGCTATGCCTTGGCCGATCTTGGTGCAAGCATTAACCTGATGCCTTATTCAGTCTGGGAAAAACTTTCTCTTCCGGCACTCACTGCTACCTGCATGACTCTTGAGCTTGCAGATCGTTCCACATCTCTTCCTCGCGGCATTGCTGAGGATGTATTTGTAAAAGTGGGAAAGTTCCATTTTCCGGCTGACTTTGTGGTTGTGGATTTCGATGCTGATCCCAGGGTTCCTCTCATTCTTGGAAGAGGATTCCTAAAAACGGGACATGCTCTCATTGATGTATTTGAGCATGAAATCACATTACGTGTGGATAATGAAGCTGTTACTTTTAACCTCGATCAAACTTCGAAGTACTCTTCAAATAAAGATCCTGAATCGGTTAACCGAATCGATGTCATTGATATTGTTTCAGAGGAGTACTCACAAGAGTTTCTTGGTTATTCTCATAATTCTGTGAGTGGGGATACCACCACATCTTCTCTACCTATAATTTCCGACTCTTCCCCTCCTCTCACTCCGTTTGAGGGAAGCAATTTCAATTTGGAAGAGATCGAGGCTTATCTCGAGTGTGATTCATTTCTGGAAGGAATTGATGACGCTGAGATTGATCTGGAGGGAGATATTCTTCTTCTTGAGACATTGTTAAATCAGGACAATTCTCCTCCCCTCCCTCCCGTTGAACTTCATAATGAGGAAATCAAATCGGTTGAGAAAAACGATGAATTTCCTGAGGTCGAACTCAAAGACTTGCCACCTCATCTTGAGTACGCATTTTTGGAGGGTGATGATAAATTACCCGTCATTATTGCTAAAGACTTAAGTGATGAGGAAAAGACTGCTCTAATAAAGGTCTTGAAGTCACACAAGCAAGCAATTGCTTGGAAACTCTCCGACATAAAGGGTCTCGACCCTGAATTTTGTACTCACAAAATATTAATGGAGGATGACTTCAAACCAGCAGTCCAACACCAGCGAAGGGTGAATCCCAAAATCCATGATGTTATCAAACAGGAGGTTATCAAACTTCTTGAAGCAGGATTGATTTACCCCATCTCTGATAGTCCTTGGGTTAGTCCCATCCACTGCGTTCCAAAAAAGGGTGGCATAACTGTTGTCACAAATGAGGAGAATGAGTTGATTCCAACTCGATTGGTTACTGGGTGGCGTGTTTGCATTGACTATCGTAAGTTAAATGATGCCACCCGAAAAGACCATTTTCCTCTGCCCTTCATGGATCAGATGCTTGAGAGATTAGCGGGAAACGAGTACTATTGTTTCCTTGATGGTTTCTCGGGTTACTTTCAAATCCCCATTGATCCACAGGATCAAGAAAAGACCACATTTACATGCCCTTATGGAACCTTTGCCTATAAACGTATGCCTTTTGGCTTATGTAATGCTCCAGGCACATTCCAAAGGTGCATGATGTCCATATTTTCCGACATGATCGGGAAAACGATGGAGGTCTTTATGGATGACTTCTCAGTCATTGGGGATTCATTCGGAACATGTCTCTCCCATTTAGAAAACATGTTGAAGCGGTGTGAAGACACCAATCTTTGTCTAAATTGGGAGAAAAGTCACTTTATGGTCAAAGAGGGCATTGTCCTCGGCCATAAGATATCAAAGAACGGGATTGAGGTTGACAGATCTAAAGTTGATGTCATTGGTAAATTACCTCATCCCACTACCGTCAAAGGTATTAGGAGTTTTTTGGGTCATACCGGTTTCTATCGTCGATTCATACAAGATTTTTCTAAAATCGCCCGGCCTATGACTCATCTTCTTGAAAAGGATGCTCCTTTTATCTTCTCACCCGAGTGCATCGAAGCTTTTGAAACATTAAAGAAAAAGCTTACTGAAGCACCCATTCTGGTTGCCCCCGACTGGGATTTTCCCTTTGAACTCATGTGCGATGCAAGCGATTTTGCTATCGGTGCAGTCCTGGGGCAACGAAAAGCTAAACATTTTCAGCCTATCCACTACGCAAGTAAAACCATGACTGAAGCTCAAACTCATTACACCACTACAGAAAAAGAATTGTTGGTTGTGGTGTATGCCTTTGAAAAGTTTCGGCCATATTTAATCTTGACAAAATGTGTAGTGTATACGGACCACTCGGCTCTCAAATATCTCTTTGCAAAACAAGATGCAAAGCCGAGATTGCTCCGCTGGGTTCTCCTCCTACAAGAATTTGATATCACAATACGTGATAAAAAAGGAGCTGAGAACCTAGCTGCTGATCATCTATCCAGATTAGAGAACCCACACCAAGATGTTTTCGAGAAAAAGGAAATAAATGAAACATTTCCTCTTGAGACACTCAGTGCGGTTGCTTTTCGTGGAGATTCTACTACCCCATGGTTTGCCGACTTCGCAAATTACCATGCGGGTAACTTCATAGTAAAAGGGATGTCGACCCAACAGAAGAATAAATTCTTCAAGGATGTTAAACATTACTTCTGGGACGACCCCTACTTATTCAAAATCTGTGCGGATCAAGTCATCCGACGGTGTGTTTACGGACAGGAAGCTATTGACATTCTCAAAGCTTGCCATGCTGGACCCACGGGGGGCCATCATAGTCCAAACTACACCGCCAAAAAGGTGTTTGATTCCGGGTTTTATTGGCCCACAATCTATAAGGATGCCCAAGATCTCATCAAAACTTGTGAAGCTTGTCAGCGTCACGGAAATATTTCACAACGAAATGAAATGCCACAAAATGCTATTCAAGTTTGTGAAATCTTTGATGTCTGGGGCATTGACTTTATGGGGCCATTTCCATCATCTCGAGGAAATAAATACATTCTCGTGGTCAAAATGGGTTGAAGCAAAAGCTTTACCCACTAATGATGCCCGAGTTGTTGTAAAATTCCTGAAAGCTCTGTTTGCCCGTTTTGGAACTCCACGTGCTATAATCAGTGATCGTGGTACGCATTTTTGCAATGACAAATTTGATAAAGTCATGCAAAAGTATGGTGTAACTCACCGTCTTTCTACTGCGTATCACCCACAAACAAGTGGACAAGTAGAAGTTTCAAATCGGGGTATTAAAAGAATTCTAGAAAGGACTGTAGGAGAAAATCGTGCATCCTGGTCGGATAAGTTGGATGATGCACTATGGGCCTTTCGTACAGCTTACAAAACACCCATTGGGTGTACGCCTTACAAACTTGTGTACGGAAAGGCATGTCATCTACCGATCGAATTAGAGCACAAAGCCTACTGGGCCTTGAAACATGCTAACTTTGACCTCCAAACTGCGGGTGATCACCGTAAAGTTCAAATGAATGAACTAAATGAACTGCGTGATCAAGCCTACGAGAACTCTTTGATCTATAAAGAAAAGACAAAGAAGATTCATGACTCAAAAATAAAGAACCGCGTTTTTAACGTTGGTGATCGAGTCCTTCTTTTCAATTCAAGATTAAAGATCTTCTCAGGCAAACTCAAAACCCGTTGGACTGGTCCATTCACTATCACAAAGGTTTATCCGTATGGTACCGTTGAGTTATCTCAAGCTGACGGGCCTAATTTCAAAGTGAATGGTCATCGTTTAAAACACTACTTTGGAGAGGACATACCATTCATGGTTGTCCCGGATCTTCAAACTTTCCCCATGAACCAATGAATGCGGGGATCGAGTCAAGCTAGTGACTCGGTGATCAAAAACATTAGCACAACATGGGTTTTCACCCGTGTCTCTGCTTTCTTTCTCTGTTCTACCATCTAGTGTGGGGGAGATGCCCCACATGTTGTATATATGTAAATTCCAAAAAAAAAAAAAAAAAAAAAAAAAAAAACAGAATAACTGTTGTGTTTACCCCACTTGGCCAGAAATGTTATCTTTTTACGTTCAAGGATTCGGCATAATAGCCGGGGCTTTGAATATTGAGGACAATATTCAGTTCAAGTGTGGGGGGGGGGGGGGGAAATTCTGGCGAATTTCATCAAAAATGTTCCATTTTAGTCCCTTTTTCCCCCAAAATGGCCAAATTAAAAAAAAAAAATTTAGTGGAAGTACTAAGTACTAAACACAACAAATGGTAATCAGTCCACCATGTCTAACACACATAAGGATTGGCTAATCCAGGAGCAAACAGATCTTGGTAAAGATATCTCAAATCCGTTTATGGCTTGCAATTTGCCCAAAATTGTATGGTATTCGACTCACCATATCTTTAAAAGTTAAGAGTTGGCTAGCCCGCAAGGTTATGGCTTGTGTAAAGGCAAGTGGAAAAACCATAATTGGTAATCAGCTCACCAAAGATAATATTAATAATGTATCTAAGAGTTGGCTAGTCCAGAAGCAAACGGCTTCTGGTAAAGACAAATCAAATCCGTTTACAGCTTATGGTTTGCTCAAAATCATTTGGTTATCATTTGTACCAAACTTCTTACTTGAACTGAAACATTTGGCTACTCTAGAAGTAATGGCTTTTGGTAAAGAGTCTTTCAAATCCATTAAATCTTCATAAAATATTGCTAGGGACTAGCAATAGTTTAGTGTGGGGGATTGATGAGTGTCTATATACTCATCATTTTTACCTAATCTGAGCTGCCAAAACTCTCAAAAACACTCAGAAATGCATCAAAATACTGAAATTATTCCAGAATTGTGTTTTATATGTTTCAGATGCAAAATGTTTAAAAACAGTTGAAAAACGAACAAAGTTTGCATAATTGGCAGTTTCAGTCCCTCAACTTTTAAAAATTGTCAAATCTAGTCCCTGTTCACTAAAAACTTGTACAAATATCATTTTAGGTCCTTGGGGATTCATAAGTTGTTAGAAAAGTCCTTTGAAGTTAAAAATTACAAATTTACAACTTTGGTCCCTCAACTTTGAAAAATGTCAGAAATAGTCCTTAAGGTTTTAAAATTGGAATTTATCAAAAATAAACCTTTGAACTAATCATATATGGCATTATTGGTCCTTGTGATATGTATTGTGAATTTACAGGTTGGATCCTTCAAGTTTCAGAAAGTTACACTATTGGTCCTTGTGATAATTTAGCTACAAACCAAATCCGGACCAAAAATAAATAAACAAACCCAACACCCTAATTATCTAAACCCAATCCACTATCCTATTAACTAAACCCAGCCCAACAAGCCCAACTCCCTTAAACACCCAACCCGACCCAAGCCTGGTTTTCAAAACCAGTTTGACTTCGGTCAAACTTGTCCCTAACCTCACAACCCCGCCAATACAACCTTGCCCATGGTTTCTCTGCTAAACCACTCCCCATCCAATCCAACTCACCTAACAATACAAGAAACATTAAATGCTTCTTCTCCACTACCCTGAATTGCATTAATTGCTATAACCTGCTCAATCCACTAAACCAATTTTCCCGCCAAAATGCCAAGTGGACTGCTGAGATCAATAGAAGGCAATTCAAGGGTTGGGATGTGTTCAGAGATATCAAATTAGGGTTTCCCACTTGTATTTAGTATAAATAGAACAATGTAATAGATAATTCAGTAGTAGCTAATTTAGTTTAAATCGCATTTTACTTATTTCTGTTATAATCTTGTAATTTCTTATTTCCAGTTGTAATCAAAGTTTGTTTAAGCTATAAGAATCTTGTTTCATGTTATCTTGTGTCTGAATTCATTGTTGTTCAAAAGTGTATGTGTCTGTTAAGGATTTAAGATTCGAACCATAACTCAGAAGCTCTCACAAGCTCCCACACCCTTACAATAAGGTTATATAAGCTTAATATAGCTTTCTATAATCTTATTTAGTGTACCTCAGTTCTAAAACTCAAGATACAAGAATGGTCAACCATGGTCAACATAAGCTCTTAAAAGCTTCCATGGGTTGTATAAGCTGATCAAGAAAGCTCTTTGTGGTTTTCTAGCTTGCTTTTAACAAGCTAGATAGTCCTGTCCTATGCATGCTATCCCTATAGCCACTCTCTCAGTTGTAAGGTTTTGATCAAGTTTAGCATTTCACTGTATCATTTGCTTATTGCTTGAATTTTGATTCTATTATGTCTCTGTGGTGTTATTAAGTTAAGATATAGCTTAATCTAGGTAACTTGTTCATTGATTTTGATAGTTGCAAAAATCTCATCATAGCAGTCAATATACCACTTAGGTCATTTCTGTGTTTGAGGCTTATGTTCTTGATGTTTCTTGTTTCTTTGATCTTTGTTGATGATAGTATAAGGTTTGAGAACAGATTTGAGGATCAAAACATCAAGTTGCTTTGAATTTCTTGTTTGCCTGTTCTGATCAGGGGTGTTTGGATCTACTGATTCAGTGGTGTTGTTGATTGTGTGTGTTGTTTTTGATTGTTGTCATATGTCACTTTAGTCAAGAATAGCTCAGACCAACCATAAAAACTAGTCTCTAATCAGTTAAAAGTCAAAATAGCTTTTGAACCTTCTAATTTTGTTGTCTGATATTGATTTAGGATCCATGATCATGCTTTTGTGTTAAGAAGTTGTTAATCTTGCTTGTTCTAGTCTTATCACAGCTTAACATATCATAATCAAGCATTAGATTAAGCCCAAAATCCACCAAAGTCAAATCTCTTGTTTTACTGCATAAGTCAAACTCAGTGTATGCTGAGTGTTCTGAGTTGCTGATCTAGCACTCAATTGGACTTCAATTGGTTAGATTCTGATAGGGCTTTTAGTGTTTTAAGATAGTTCATAAGCTAAGCTAAGTTTTGCCCCCTTAATATTGCATCTCAGTAGCTTATTTCATAGCTTAATCTACTCTGCAAGTTTGCCTTTTTCTGCTTATTTTTGTCTTAAGTTTGAAACAGATTTGGGGTTGATTGTGCTTATTTGTTGGATTATCTGTTGGATATAAGTTTTTTTAAGCTCATATAAGTCTATCAAACCTGTTCTGATCAGTTGGTTAATTTTAGTGCTTATTTGCTTATATTTGGGCTTATTCCAAACTGCTTATCTGCCCATTTCTGCTTATTTGGCTTATTAAATTTTTCATTTTATTTTTCATAGCTTTCTAATAATATTTTAGATTTACTCAGAAAATTTCATAATTTTCTGAATAGTTTTGATATTTTTAATCATTTTAATTAGTTTTTAATAGTATTTAAATCATAATAAATAGAAAAATAATCAGAAAAATATAATTCCAATTTTCATAATTTTATTTTATCATTTGTAATCTAGGAAAAATATAAAAATATTTTTAGACCTTAAGAAAATCAAAAATAGAAATAAAGTGATAGCTTCTATTTAATAGAATTTATCTTTTAAAATTTTAATTAAGTAATTTTCATTTTTATAATTTTCTTAGCTTTTATTTACTTAGTAATATTTTTAGAAAAAGTTTTAGATTTTTCTTTGTCCATTTAGTATTTTTTATAATTTAAATTAGTTTAATTAATAATTAAATAATAAATAATTAATAATAATTAAATAAAAAATATAAAAAATATATATATATATATAATTTAAGTTTTTAAATAAGTTTTAAGTTATTTTACATTTTTAGGTTTTAAATTTCATAAATTTTAATTTTAGTCCCATTTTAGCTGTCCCGTTACGCGTTTGTAATTTATTTTATTCGCGTTTAATTTTCCTGTGTATATCTGTTTTTGTTTATTATTTAGAATTGTTTAAAGCAAAATCAAAAGCAATCTAAATCATCAATCACTCTAATCCTAGCTTTTCACAGTTTTCCATTCACATCTCGTTGGGAAACGATCCGGGTGATCACTTGCCTGGTTTCACACACTACACACGAGCATTCGTTCCGAGACTGTTTGTCTTTTATTATTTATTACGGTTGACCATTCACAAGTGGTTGACTTGTGTGATAGAGAAATAAAAGATAAGTGTTTCTAGACGGATCAATACTTAAGCACTTCCGAAAGCCAATGCTAGCCAATACTTACCAAGCTATTTAAACTTAAATGCTACCACACAAGAAACAACAACACAAACATTTTAAACTTATTTAAACTTCATCGAGTCTTAAACTTGAAACTGTAAACTAAACTTGCCATACTAATCTAGGTCGCGTGTCGGTGCCGCACACTATCACTACTTGACTTTTACTATCAGACTGCTATTTGCTGAGGTGAGTTCATGGCCCCTACCTTTACTTGTATTATAATTGTTTTGGGGGAGAATACATGCTCGTTTTTATTTAAACTCAATGATTGTTTTACTTGAAATGTGATTGGTTTTAAATGCTTGATTGTTTACTCGAATGCGTTATATGTATACATGACACACACATTGACCAGGTGTACTGGACAAACAAATATAACAGGACTGGGCGTAACGGTCACATTACCGGGTGTAACGGTCACATTACCGGGTGTAACGGACATAATACCAGGTGTAATGGTCATTACGAGTGTACCGATTAACCAAACATTATAAATTTGTGTTCCACATTTATGAATATTTAAACCTATGAACTCACCAACCTCGTGTTGACACTTTAGCATGTATTTTCAGGTGTAAAGCGATAGCATACAATTGGAGGTTTTGGCGTGGCATGGCATGGCATGGTCATAGACAACTCTGATATATATATATATATATATATATATATATATATATATATATATATACATATATATATATAATATATATATATATATATATATATATATATATATATATATATATATATATATATATATATATATATATATATATATATATATACATGTGTGTGTATGTGTGTGTGTGTGTTGGGACCGCTTTATTATTATTGGCCTGTTTTCCGCACTATACTTTCAATGATGTAAACTTAATCTTTTTGGTAATGAAATTTTCTTCTAAACGGTTGAGGTAAAACCGTTCTTTGTACCTTGTGTTGTGACACCAATTGAGTAGCACCCCCGTGACATGTATGCTTCCGCTAAACCAGATTTTGAGGGTGTTACACCCACTGTTTACGAAAGAAAACTCTGCCGATTTCGCAAGAAATTGTTGCGAAAGCTTCAATAGTTGTTTGCGATAGAAGAAGTTTGCAACACCTGCTCTGCGAGACAATCTGTTACCCACTGTTTACGAAAGAAAACTCTACCCGTTTCGCAAGAGATTTTGCGAGAGTTACTGTTTGCAAGACTTTGTGTTACGTTTAATACCCCATAATTTTTCAGACGTATTTTTATAAGGAATTATCCCTGTTTTTCATATACGAACTTTTCTAAACTCATTTGGTTTAAAAACGTGAAGTTATCTCGCGAAACGTGGAAATCGTGCACAACGCGTACTGGCACAACCGGCAATTTAATTTGA
Source organism: Artemisia tridentata subsp. tridentata (assembly GCA_021014915.2). Lineage (NCBI taxonomy): Eukaryota > Viridiplantae > Streptophyta > Magnoliopsida > Asterales > Asteraceae > Artemisia > Artemisia tridentata. The sequence goes on from CP139509.1 coordinate 22,691,674, forward strand.
CTTTGGTATTAATTTTGAGACACTAGGCGTATATATAGTCGTTTTTATCTAAAATATTATTCTGAGCGCGTTAGCGTAATTCCCGTGTCTTGAATCTATCGTTTGCTAACCTAAACGAGCCCCGATTCACTAAATTCCAAAAGATAGCAGAAATTATAGTTATGGTCCCTGGAGTTAATTATACCCCGCCTACCCTGAACTTTCATGTTGGCAAGAATGGCCCCTGCGATTTGTATCAAAGAACCCATTTAGGGTTTCTCTTATCATAACATCCCACCTCCACTTCTCCCTTCTTAGGGTTTACAGCCGCCGCCTACACCAAGAGATCGAGAAGACCAAGGGTTTGTTCATTGTTGTTTGCTACGAGTGAGAAAAAGAAGGTCGCGACTAGGGTTTTATTAGTTCGTGTTTGTGAGCCGTCATCACCACCATCGTGTCCGCCTCTCTCTCTTCTCCTTCCTCTCTCTCTCTCGTTGTCCGAATGGTAGGGTAAAACCATTCCTTCTCATTTTTATTTATTTATTTACTGATTATAAGTTTGTGTCAAGGTTTTGTGGATTAAAAAGAGATTTAAAAATGGTTTGGATTAAAAAGGGTAAACAAATATCGTGTGGTATAAAAGGGTAAGACTAGTTTTTGTGGATTTTTATTTGTTCTCGGGTCGGGTATAAAACCCGAGTGTGGTACCTGATTTTGTGTTTGGATGTATTTCGATTGATCTTATTTTGAATCTTGTGGTTTCATATCTTTTGATGGGTGTAACTATTATTTAGTCTCGGTCGTGTTTCGGTTTATATTTTGTGGTCACGTTTTGATCTCGACTTATAATTCCGTTTAGATTTCTATTGAGTGTTTGCGGATTGAATTTCTATTGTGTGGGAGTTGTTTGTTGGTGTGACGGATCAATTGAGACACCCACTGGGTGCGTTTTTTAATCGTGTTGTGGTTAGCACAAAGACCACAAGGGTGGTCGTGTATGATTTATGCTCAACAACCCGTATAGGGTGCGTTTGTTTTGCTGTCCCGGCTCAATCCCACATAGGGTGTCGAGAGCTTGTTTGTATCTCGAATATAGTGAGTATTACTTATTTTATTTGTGTTGGATTAGCTTGGTGTAACGAGAACCCACATAGGGTGCGTTATGCTCGTTGTGTGTCTTGGCTCGAGACATCACCAAAATGTCGAGAGCTTAGTCATGGTCTGGGTCAACGAAAATGTCAAAAGAGTGTTCAAAGGTTTTGTTATTGCTAGTACTTAAATTGTGAAGTGGCGAATGTGAATTGTTGCGTTTGTGCTTTGTATCTGTGTTTAAGATTGCGGGTAGTCTGTATATGTGTTGGGTTAATAACGGGCCTCTAGCCCATTTAAAGTCTTATAGGTGTATTTGGTCTATTTCAGTTATGGGCTCAAAGCCCACTAGTAAATCAATGGGCGGGTTTAGTTAATGGGTCAAAGCCCGCTTGGCATATTAAAAGATGGTATTAAATATTTTGTTTGTAATGATTAAGAGTGAGTTTAGGATTTTAGTGAATTAAATGTATAGTTTGTCAAAACTTTAGTTAACCAGTAAAAAATATATTGTGGTTATTGGAAATATCTAACTAATGGTTTGACTTGTTTATGGTTCGTTTGGTATGTTTCGGATTATACTGGGATCGTGACTTGGACATTTGGACAATGGGACTTAAATTGGACATTGTGGACTTGAGACGAATAAAGTATATTAGACTCTCGACCAATTTAATATATTTGATTCGTGACGGACCAAAATATTCAATTAACCCATATGGAACTAATAACGAGTTGTAAAACCCGTTAACTAATAAAGAATTTATTAAGTGAAATAATAACCTGTGTTTTTATAAACTCCAATTTGGCTCGTTAACTAATAAGAGTGAGTTTGGGATTTTGTAGAATCGACTGTCCCAATAAGTTAGAAGCTTTCGGTGAAAGCTCCTACTTGATACGGACAGCTGATTCAACACGAACGTTGAACAAAAGCTTAGGGAAGGAATTACCGATTTTGAAAAACATGTAGTCATGCACGCTCAATGGACGCAAAAGCCTATATGAGTTTAGTCCCAAACTTAGTTAACCAGTTTCCTCTTTTTGTAACCTCCTCCTCAAGATTCATGTAGGATCAGTTGTTCCTATGATCCTACAGGAACCTTGAACAATAGCTTAGAGAAGGAATATTTCCACAAATCAGAAGAGAATACGTGATACTGTTAAAAGACATGACAACAATGATGATAGTTGTTGATCTCAGTTGAGCTATTGATCTTTTTAATTATCTTAGATATAAATCTAAAACAATAAGTATAGAAACTGTTCTTGTGAAACGATATTAAACACTATGCGGAATCTAATGTTTAATCTTAAGAAGAATAATCAATGAAAACAATATGAATTCTCTCAACAAACACTTCAATATATTAATACGGTTACTCAATAGTAACAGGGTTACAAAACCTTGAAGTGAATCGACTCTAACAATGATACGTATATGTATCAAACTCTAACCCTAGAACCTCCTTTTATAGACTAAGGAGTCCTAGTCGGTTTACAATATTTTCCTATACAAGATAAATCTTTTAGAATCTTTTCTAAACTTATCCGAACATACTATACATAGTTATCTCTTAAGCAGTAGAATACTAACTCTAGCAGTAGAATCTTCTATGCCTAGCAGTAGTATCTACTTAGTGTATTTACTTGATCTTTATCAGCAACTCCAGCAGTAGTATCATTAAACTCAGCAGCAGAATCATACTTAGTGAATTTTTCATTTAGCACCATGAGCAGTTTTATCCATTCAAAGCAGCAACATCTCAAAACCCAACAATCCTCCCCTAAACTTGATATTTTACTCCAAAATCATCAAGTTTCCTTTAAGCATAAACAAACACCAGGAGGATGCTTCCAAACACTGACTTCATCTTTTTCTGAGTTGTCTTTGCATTTTTCTAAGTAAATCCACAACCATTTGACTCTAACGATCAATGTGAAGTTTAATTGTTCCATTAACCATCATATCAAGTGTAGTCCTAGCAAGAGGGTAATCCTTCTCTACTAACATATAAATCTGAACTCCTCCTGTTAGCATTTAAATTATATTGAAGTGATGGTCATTTATCCTTTAGTGTGTATGTCGATTCTATGTAACAAAATAGTCTTAGAAAGGGCCTTGTGTTGGACTTAGTTAGAATGTATTTAGTAAAAGTCCATGTATTACTTGAAAAGTCCAAGTCCAACACAAGCCCATCAAAGCCCAAAGGAAAGCCTTTTAGGGCAACACTTCCCAACTATATATACCACACTCCCACCACATTAGTATGTGTGCAATAGAGAGGGTAAGGTGGGAGTGTATGTGTGCTTGCCTCATTGTATTCTTTCTTTTCTCTTCTCCCAATCTAATATATTACTCATTCCTTTATCTTCCTATTGTGCCGCCTCTTCTTTTCTATCTTTCCATTCACTTCTATTATCTCTTATTAATCTTCTTATAATATTATTCATATCCTACATAGCATATCTGGTCCCATCTCTTATTCGTAAAGTAGATCATATACGTTTGACTTATTCTGTTTCATCTTTCTTTCTTTTATTCGTATATTATTATAACTTGTCTTATTAGTTGGATGATAAAGTGATATATTTAGTGTTTTACAAGTGGTATCAATCGCCAAACATAGTTATAGGTTTTAGTTGTGTTGTTTTTACTCGTTATTTTGTCGAAAGTTTCTAGCTTTTTGATTTTTCGTGCGTTAGAAGTAAAAGCTTGAAGCTTTTGTCATTTTTACGTGATTTAGAGTAAAAAGGTTGTTGCTTTTTGTTTTTTACGCATCATCTAGTGTGTTTTTCATAAAAAGCTTGAAGCTTTTTGGTTCTAAAGTGATCTTAAGCGAAAAAGTTGATAGCTTTGTGGTCATATCGTGCGTATTATAGAAAAAGTTGTGAGTTTTTGCGGTATTAACAAGAAAAAGAAGTTTTGATCGTGGGTACAAGGTGCTAAAAAGGTTCCAAGTTCGACTCTCCATGTTTGCGGATTAATTTTATTGCGTTTCTTGTATAATAAAAGTAATAAAATCAAACTTCTCGACATCGAAAAGTCTCAAACCTTGTAAAGGTTTGAGACAAAAAGGGGTTTATAGAAATCCAAATTGCGATAAAAGAGGGTCTCTCGCAATTCAGCTTGCGACAAGTTGGGGTTTATCGCAATTGAGAAAAAGTTGGTCTATCACAATTCATAAAGAGTGCTTTTATCGCAAATCAAAAGCTTGTTTCTATCGCAATTGGGTTTCTGGCTTTTTATCACAATTGACAAGGTTTTATCGCAATTGAGTTTTAGTGTTATCCGAGAAGTTTATCACAATCCGATATTAGACAGCTTATCGCAAACCGATCTCGGACAGAACTGCAGTTTTGATATTTGGCAGAATTGGTCCCTCGCTTTTTCAGCAGTCTTTAAGAACTTTCAGAATTGGCAATTTCAGTCCCTCGCAATTAATCTAAACATTTTCAAACTTAAATAACTTTTATAAATTTGATTCGAACGTGATTTCTTCACCACCAAAAGTGAACTCGGTATTTTCGCGCTTGTATAAGTGTGTAAAATACTTCGACAATCGGATATCTACCCTCTTGTATAAGAGTGTTAGATTTTTTATATAAATTACCAATTTATATAAATTAGACAAATTTCTATCTAAATTGAAATTTTGCCATAATTTGTCTAAATTTTGGTCAAATTGAAATTTCCATAGAAATTGTTATTTTATCTAAATTGTAATTTACATAACTTTTTTCGAAATTGTAAACTTTTGATTTTGTCTAAATTATAGTCTAGTCAAATTTAGTAACTTTATTTAATTTGTTTCGTTTATCTAAATTGTAACTTCAACGATCATCAACAACAACGAACTAACGCTTCACAACAACAACAAAGCTTAACCTTCAACAACCACAACACCTATTTCTTTGCAACGATCCTGAATCAAGTGAATCAACTTTATCATACAACATCATCAATGGCAACTCAACAAGACTATATATACCACACTCCCACCACATTAGTATGTGTGCAATAGAGAGGGTAAGGTGGGAGTGTATGTGTGCTTGCCTCATTGTATTCTTTCATTTCTTCCAAGCTAATATTACACGCTCCATTTTAGTCTTTTGTGGAAAACTAGAAAGGGGGGGTTGAATAGTTTTATGTCCTTTTAATTTTATTATGAAAACCTTTGTTTATTTTTAAAACACTTAGATTCAAGTTTGTATGAAAAATAAAACTTGAACCTTATTATTAGTTATATATGTATTCTTTTAAATTGATTGTAAAAGTTTTGGTTTCTTGAATGGAGTTTCAATTTGATCTATATGTGAAGTCAACTTCTAATTATTACTAACAATTATATATGCCTATATGTTATAAAAGTAATGACGATATAAATAAAGATGTAAGTAAGAGATGGAAAGATCTAACCGAGATACAAGGGATTTATAGTTGTTCGGCTACAAGGACACATTCTTTGCCCTACTCCACTCCCCGAGCACCAAGCTCGAGAGTTTTCTTCACAACTTCAATAAGCTCCCTTATGGCGGAGAAAACCGTACACAACTTTGGCTTACACGGGTTTAACGACACAAAGCTAAATGTCGAGTTCTAATCGTAGCTAGAACCAATCTCACAACTTCACAACACAACTTCTTCACAACTTATTCACGACTACTTCACAACGGCTTCACGACTGCTTCACAACTTCTTCACGACTTCAACACGACCGCTACATAACCTCTATGCTGCGGCTTCACGACTTCAACACTATGTCTTCACGACTAAGACTTCACGACTTCAACACGACCGCTACACAACCTCTATGCTACGGCTTCACGACTTCAACACTAGGACTTCACGACTAGGACTTCACGGCTTCAACATGACCGCTACACAACCTCTATGCTACGGCTTCACGACTTCAACACTAGGACTTCACGACTAGGACTTCACGGCTTCAACACGACCGCAACATAACCTCTATGTTACGGCTTCATGACTTCAACACTAGGACTTCACGACTAGGACTTCATGGCTTCAATACAACCGCTACACAACCTCTATGCTACGGCTTCACGACTTCAACACTAGGACTTCATGGCTTCAACACGGCTTCAAGACTTCTCTACTTCACAACTTTACAAGGCTTCTACTCTACTTCTTTACTCCACAACTACTTATCCACCTTCTTCACTACTTACACACTACTCTAGCCTAATCACTTATGTTTACAACATATATACACACCTTACACAAATGAATGAAAGATTTACAAAGTATACAAAACAAACAACTTGAGTAACAAGATGCTACTAAGTTGTAATACTTCTAGTCTTGATTAATAGAAGTATTCTTCTTTTGCACTTGGATGGTGGAAGCTTGGATCACTTGGAAACCAATGCTTAAGATTACATGATCAAAGGTTTTTTGAAGATATGAAATGAGATTTACAACAGAAAGTTTTAGTGCAAAAGGGTGAGTAAAAATCCAGGGGAAGGCTGGTATTTATAGGCAGAAAAACTGGACAGCTGGAACCTACAGGAGCGTGGCCGGCCCCCTTAAATAGGGGGGCGGTCCCCTTAATTTTAAGGGGGCCGCCCATGCTAGCCGTTGCCCAGTTTTGTCTTTTTGTGGGGAAGGTTTTTCTGGAACATTTTTACTGATTTTGGTTAAAAATTTGAATTCATAAATTTATAATGAATTAAACCTTTTTATTTATTGCCAAAAATGTTTTTCTAAAATATATAAAATGTTTTTGACATTTTATAAAAAATCTAGTTATTAAGAAAATGTTCCTTTGATCATATAATGCATTAAGCATTAGTTCATTCATACCTTAAGTAATTTTAGTTGTAGAAGTGAATATTTACAACTAAGTACTTGTTTATTTTATAAGTTTATGTTTTAATGAGTTTACATTTTGTGATCATCAAAACATAGAGATATGAATAAATATTGATAATGTTTTTAGGCATTATTTATGTCAACATCTTTCTATTGCGCCGCATCTTCTACTCTTCTACTCTTCTTTATTATTTTCTATTATTCTATTATTCTTGTCTCATCTACGTTATTATTCTCATTATTATATACGCAATATCTGATCCCATCTCTAGTATAATATATTAGCTTTTCTTATATTCTGGTTCCATCTTTATTCGTATATTAGATATTGAGTTGTTTGATAAAGTTGCGATCTTTAGCTATAACAAGTGGTATCAAAGCATAACCCGTTTTTCAAAGAAAGGACCCTGTTGTACGTTTTATTGCAACAATCCTAAAAGAAAAGAAGGTCTCACGCAAAGTTTAACAAATCATACTTCTTAATCTTAAGCAAAATTTTATTCAAAATTTATCAAAAGGTTTTTCAAAACTTTTCAAAAATTTTGCTTAAGATTTTCAAATATTTACTCCCCAATTCGCTCCAAAGTTTAAAAATATCAAAACCGATGCAAGTTTTGAGGGGGAGTATCTCTATATCAAATTTGTTCCAAAAGTTCATGCAAATCCGTTTCTCCCTATTAGCTTTCCAATATCAAAGATTTTAATCAATCGGTATCAAAAATACCATTGAAATGCTATTTTTAAGGGGGAGAAATGTGATTAAAATGTGATCGCAGTTGAATCTCAAAAGAGCTCGACTCAAGATTTTAACCCTCGAATTGACGAAAATTAAATGTGCCTAATCGAAAAGACTTGTCCGGGACGGGTAATAATTTCAAGCTGGTTCATCCAGTGATGTAAACGTGTCTCGCAAAGGACTTGTTTGAGTAGAATGTACCAATTCGAGAGATAATCTTTTGATATGACTGGGACGGGTAATAATTTCAAGCTAGTCTATCTAGTGATGTAAGCGTGTCTCGCGATGGTCATATTAACTGAAAATCGATCAATTCAAATGTAAAAACTCTACCCAACATGTGCAAATTTATCTTAAAAATGCACGAGCACATGTGAAGGGGGAGTATTTCAGAAAATTCAAAACTTTCGAAGTGTTAACTAAAATGTGTTTATTCATAAACACTTTGAGAGATTTTCACAAAAAAGGTTTTGTGGCAAGTGATCAATGAATCTAGGATTATCATGGAGTAATAAGGTGATTATGGTTAGGTTTATGTCCAATGATCTGCCAGAGTCGGAGGGATCTACCCAAGGACAATTCCAATAGATTAGAATTAGAAGTCCTTAGGAAAGATTGAAAAAAGGAGTAAATGAGAAATGGAAAGAAGGGGTTGAAGAATTAAAAAGAAAAGTTTAATGAAAGGGTGAAAAAAAATAGCCCTCCATGAAAACTTAGGGCAGAAACCGGGTCAATACATCTGCTATCAGTACTCACTAAGGTGATACTGATATTGAAGACAAGACGTCATAGACCCAGTGACACGCTGCACAAACCCCTCCCAGCCACTCAGATATCTCTTAAAAGATATTTGTTTCATTTCTCACGGAGAACACTGCATAATCCATCGGCCTCTCACTCCGAGATGTGCTGATATTGAAAAGGTGGCACTTTGCTCCATGCCTCCGACTACTAAAACCAAAACGCACTATTGAGTCTAGAGCCATGAGATTCATCAAAAATCTCTTAGGAACACTTTCCATAAGAATACCCTTGTGTTCACCTAAAAGGACACAAGGTGTACAAGAGTCTTAATGAGATCCAAGGATCTTGCCACTTATATCATGATGGTTACGTGCTTCAAACGGTCTACAGTCGTGGGGTGATCTCCAGCGACTCACTGAATCGTAGGTGCACTTCGGTGTGTCCTTGTAAGCCCTCTCAGGGGTATCCGGTTCAGAATGGCCTGGGGGAGATTAGAGAAAGTCTTCACACTATGCTGTTGACGATCTCAAAGTCCTAACCCGTAAGTGCTGGATGATTATTACTAACAATTTTATGCAGCTACCTATAAACATCCATTAACCATCATCAGATACATCAAACATCTTCACCTCAGCATACTCATACTGATGAAGAACATCTCCAACAAAGATCAAGTGTAAAAAGTTCAAGACAAAAGGATCAAGTTAAAGACAGAATGTAACAACAAAGTCAAAACACTAGTCAAGATGTCAAGAACAAGTTCATATGTCAAACGATGAAAGATTAAGGGGAGATTGTTAGCAAGGGAAGATTGTTAGCAGAAGTTTACAGTCCAAGATGTATGAGTATGTTGGAGGACACGACGCATTATCACGAGAAAATTTTGATCAAGGCAAGAACCACCACAAAAGACGATACTTTGAAGATCACGATTGCATGAAGGAACAAAGAACGAAGACTATTCTACATCGACATACAAAGTTCAAGACGTAGAAGATAAAAGACCTATCACCAGGAGCATCATTTGAATGACCATCCCTTAGGGGGAGATTGTTAGCATTTAAATTATATTGAAGTGATGGTCATTTATCCTTTAGTGTGTATGTCGATTCTATGTAACAAAATAGTCTTAGAAAGGGCCTTGTGTTGGACTTTGTTAGAATGTATTTAGTAAAAGTCCATGTATTACTTAAAAAGTCCAAGTCCAACACAAGCCCATCAAAGCCCAAAGGAAAGCCTTTTAGGGCAACACTTCCCAACTATATATACCACACTCCCACCACATTAGTATGTGTGCAATAGAGAGGGTAAGGTGGGAGTGTATGTGTGCTTGCCTCATTGTATTCTTTCTTTTCTCTTCTCCCAATCTAATATATTACTCGTTCCTTTATCTTCATATTGTGCCACCTCTTCTTTTCTATCTTTCCATTCACTTCTATTATCTCTTATTAATCTTCTTATAATATTATTCATATCCTACATAGCATAGCTGGTCCCATCTCTTATTCGTAAAGTAGATCATATACATTTGACTTATTCTGTTTCATCTTTCTTTCTTTTATTCGTATATTATTATTCTTGTCTTATTAGTTGGATGATAAAGTGATATATTTAGTGTTTTACACCTCCCCTCATTACTATGTTATGAACTCCATATGATTCATACAATCTCCACATAGTCATTTTAGTACTTTTGGCCTGCTCAGTCCAAACTCTGCCTTCAAGATTTACTTGAAACATGATCTTTAGATCTCCCCAGAGTACTCTATCCAACTCATCTTCTGGTCTTGAATCTCCATATTTTTCTTTGACTAATCTCCACAAAGTTTCTAAATCTTCTCTATTAAGATTCCTGAGCATTTGAGAAAATGACACAAACCTTTGAGATTGTCCACCAGTTCTGCATATCTCCCACCAAGTAATCTTTTCTTCATACCCAACATTCCATCCAATAATAGGAGCTTTTGATTGCAAAGGAACAGTGTCAACAAATGTGTCATCATCATTGTCTACAACTCTAGTCATCTGTTGTAGATCTGTTGTGTCCTTTTCATTCTCCTATTTGGACTATTTTGAATGCTCCGTTTCCTCTTTTTCTTCATTCTCAGAATCAGAACTTTGCTTAACTGCTTTAGACTTGTTAGATTTTCTCTTCTTCCTTCCAACACTCTTCAAAACTCTTCCTGTTCTCTTCACACCAGTACCAGAAGTCTCTTTCTCTTCTTCCTTCACAACTTTTTCTTCTACCTTCTTTTCTTCCACATTTTCTTTTTCAACCTCAGTTTCATTCTCAGTCTCCACCACCTTCTTAAACCTCTTAAACTTCTTAAATTCATCTTCTGACCCCATAGGCACAAAGCTATCACTTTCTCTTTTAGCTTTTTCATACATCTTTTGAATTGATTCATCCAGGTACCAAGATAGCTGTTTGAGTGTGTATCCCTTCATGTTTTTCAAGTAGTAACACAGAAATTTTCTTACTTGTTTGGCAGGGTTTGAGAAATTTCTTCTTTCTCCTTTCAGCAAGATACAATTTTCTTCTTTGTTCTTTGTACTTCTTCAGCCACTTAATTCTGTCTTCCATTGTTTGTGTATCTTGTTGTTCTTCCTTAACCATCTTGGAAAACTCAACATCAGCATCACAGTTAATTCTTTCCTCATCCCAAGCATCAAGAAATTCCTTAGTCTTAGCCTCATCTTCAGCATGCTTATTTTGAGCCTCAAGAACAGCTTGATTTTCTTCTTCATATTCAGCAGCTAACTTCCTTGCAGCTTCTTCATTAACCTTTTCTTGTAATTCTTTTGGCCAAAACTCATAGGGTATATTAGGTTGAGGTTCAGGCTCTTCAACCATTTTGCCTTTACCCTTTCCCGAGTAGTTACGTGTTTGAGTAGGTTTCGTGGATGGGATAGGTTCTCTTATTGTTACTCCTTTCACAGGTGCCTTTGTAGATGCTTTTTGTGGTTGAGGTGGTTGTTCAGGTGTTGGTTTTACTTTAGGTGATAGATGTGGTTGTGTTTTAGATGGTTGTGATTGTTTCAATTGGATTATTGCTTCTGCTAAGCTTATATCATCATCCAAAACCTTAGCAGTAGAATCCTCTTGAACCTCAGCAGTAGGATTATTTACACCAGCAGCAGAATGGCTTCCATTAGCAGTAGAATCATCCTTAGCTAGTTTTTCTTTGTCACCAACAGCAGCATCAGCTTTATCCTTAACAATAGAATCTCCCAACTTCTTGATTGATTCCACCATTATTTCAGAAGCTTTTACCAAACCATCAGCATCCAAAGTCTTTAACTTCTCCATAATATGCTCTTGGTTCACAGATTCAAGCACAACTTCATTTCCTTCTTTATCAGCTACCACAAACCCATCAGCATTCTCACCACTATCCATATCCATATCAACATTATCATTTCCCTCATTACCAGCAACACCTTTTTCATTCAACTCCTCAGCCTTCCCTGAATCCTTGATTTCCTCCTCTGAATCCTTGTCTACATTCCTCCCCTGTTTGGGAGCATCCTCCCCCAAACTTGGTTCAGAATCATCCACCCTTGACATAGATCCAAGCTTGTACAATCTTTTAGTTTTGGAAGCCCTTGATCTCTGTAAACCCTCTAGATGCCTAATCCTTTGCTTTAACCTCCTGATTTCTGCACCTTGAGTAGTTTTTACCTCCTTTAGCTCATGTTTGAGATCAAGAACCTCCTGTGACAATTTTGTACATGATTTCATCAATTCATTAATGAGTTCCATTCTATCCTCACCACTTCGGCCTATGTTACCTGGCCCGAGAGGTGGATCACTGGAAATGTCATTGTGTACATTGGGTTCCATCAATTCCTCTGTTTCAAGTCTATCCTCATCACTTCGGGATGTGTGACCTTCCCTGAGAGGTGAATCAAACTCAGTATCAAACCTGGTTTGATCAGCTGAGCCCCTCATATTTTCCATTTGGCTGGGGTTTCCATCACCTGCTTCTGGTTCAATAGAACCTTCCACATTAGATGTTGCCTTGGTTGGGGTCTTACTTATGTTAACACTTTCCTGCCCAGCTACTAAGCCAGAAGCAGTAGTGTTAGCCCCTTCCAACATGTCACCTCCCACACCTTTGACAGCCTCATCTGGTTCATCCATCCTAACATTAGCCTGAGGAAGCTTAGTGTTCTCAGTTTGTGAAGTCCTAGGTGTTTGGGTCTTTTCAGGTTGATGTGATGAAGTATCCAAAATTGTGGATGTGTGATGAGTAGCTATTGTGTTTTCAGTACCTTCACCCTGATTATAGGCCAATGACAACATATTTGGGAATAAGGGTATCATTGTCCCAGAGAAACCTTTACCATCCTTTTTCAGGTAAGAAAATAATTTCTTTTGTAGTTCAGGGTATAGAAATTGCCTTTTATGTACCTTAGGCTTTGAAAGTTGGTTATTCAGAATTAATTGCAAAAACCTAGGATAAATGTAATATTTTCCAAAAACATTCTTTTTCAAACCATCCATTATCATAGCCGAAAAATTAAAAGGTTGTCCTTTGGCCAAACAAATCATAGCAGATGCTTGAGTTGTACTGAATTCATTCCAACCTGTAGTTTTAGGAGTTAGACAATGGAGAATGGTGTGAAGTAAAAACTTCCATTCGGGACAGAGAAGACCTTTATAAAATTTTAAACCATTATTTTTCTTCTCATACCCCACGTTTTCAAGTTCCTAAAAAATGATAGAATTTTCAAGACAAATTATTTCCTCATCATCTGCAAAGTGAAGAGCTTCTCTCACAGATGATTCAGAGAAAACTATCTTGTGGCCATCTACCTGAGCCTTTAAATATTCTTCCCCATTCGTAGTTTTGATCTTAACAGTAGACCAAAACTGATCAATGTGGGAAACATATATTGTAGGGTTTGCTGTTAATGCGTACCTAATGTGAGTAGCATTAAGAAAGTATATTACCCCTGCAAAACCTTCAGCTTCTTTGGGCTTTTGAAGAAAAGCGACTTGATTGTGATTGTCTGAAAAGATTCTTGTCGTCATTGTTAATTAGTGTTTTGATTTTGGGGGTTTTGAAATCAGATGTTAAAAAGTGTGTTAGGGTTTGAATTAGAATGAGATTTGGGCGCACAAAGTCAATTTTGAGTTCGAATTAGGTTTTTAAGCCGTTCGGATCCAATTAGGGTTTTATTGGCGCCAAATTTACATAACCGACTCTACACTTTCAAAACGAGCAGTAGAATCCTAGCACTTGAAAAGCGAACAGTAGTATCCTCAGCAGTAGAAAGTTTTGCCTAGTAGCAGAAACTTTGTAACCAGCAGTAGAATGTCTGTTGATCTTTCCAAACACCTTTTTCTCATCAGATAAGCATTCCCCTTTGACTTTTCCTACAAAAGGTTAGTCCAAAACCACAAAAACACAAGAAACAATATTCCACAACAATCACAATACATAGTTATACTTAGCAGTTGTATAATCAACTAACAGCAGAACTAAATATAACTAGCAGCAGACAACACAGAGCATAGCAAGCAGCAGAAACAACTTATTTGACTAATAACAGTACAAATCCTTATAAACTATTACAAAAACACACAGAGGTAAGATTTTTCAAAATTGATCATCCCTATACTAGCAATTAAAAATTGAAATCTACTCACATCAAAACCTTTAGTGAGTAAATCTGCAACATTGTTGTCAGTATGGATTTTAACTATTTGAATTAGCTTTTTCTCATAACAATCTCTTATAAAGTGATGTCTTATCTCAATATGTTTTGTTTTAGAGTGAAAAATAGGTTTTCTTATAATACACATTGTACTGTTATTATCAATGTAAATTTTGGTGTTCATAAAGTTGTACCCATAATCCAGCAATTGATTCTGAATCCAGAGCACTTGTCCACAGCAACTAGAAGCAGCCACATACTCAGCTTTAGTTTTTGAATTAGCTACCACAGTCTGTTTCTTGCATTGCCATGAGATCAACCTATGTCCAAGATATTGACATCCTCCAGTGGTTGACTTTCTGTCTAAACTTGCTCCAGCATAATCACTATCTGAGTATGCCACCAGATCAAAAGGTGAATCCTTAGGATACCAAAGGCCCAACCTAGGTTGACTCCTCAAGTACCTAAAAATTCTCTTTACAACATTCAAGTGTGACACTTTAGGGGATACTTGAAATCTGGCACAGGCACACACAACAAACATAATGTCTGGCCTTGAAGCAGTTAGATACATCAATGAACGAATCATTGATCTGTAGATATGCACATCAACCTTATCCCCATCTTCATCCTTGATCAGAGGCTTTTTGGACTCCATGGTTGTCTTAGCTGGCTTCACATCAGAAAAGCCAAATTTCTTCAAGATATCAGCCACATACTTGTCTTGACTGATGAATATCCCATCTTCTTTTTGCTTAACTTGAAGCCCCAGAAAGAAAGTGAGTTCCCCCATAGAACTCATTTGAAATCTGCTATGCATGAGCTTCTCAAATTCCTCACATAACACCTTGTTTGTAGACCCAAAAATGATATCATCAACATATACTTGAACTAATAAGATATCCTTTTTTTCTTTCTTGATAAACAAAGTCTTATCAATAGTTCCCCTGCTAAAACCATTGTTCAACAAGTACTTTGATAAGGTGTCATACCAAGCTCTAGGAGCTTGATGTAAACCATACAATGCTTTCTCCACCTTGTAAACCCTATCAGGATAATCAGGATCTTCAAAACCAGGTGTTTGGGAGACATAAACTTCCTCATCAATTGTCCCATATAAGAAAGCACTCTTCACATCCATTTAATACACTGTGAAGTTCTTGTATGAAGCATAAGCCAAGAATAGTCTGATAGCCTCTATCCTTGCTACAGGTGCAAATACTTCATCATAATCAATTCCCTCTTCCTAGGTGTATCCTTGAGCCACCAATCTTGCTTTGTTTCTGATCACTATTCCTCTTTCATCTCTTTTGCATCTGAAAACCTATTTTGTACCAATTGTTCTTTTTCCCTTAGGAAAATCAACTAAGGTCCATACTTCTTGAAGCTTAAACTGCAACAACTCTTCTTGCATTGCTTCCACCCAACTTTCATCTTGTAATGCTTTATGAGCACTCTTGGGTTCCATTTGTGACAGAAAACAAGCAAACATACAATTCTGTAGATCTTTGTGGCTATTTCTCTGATGAAGAGATTGAGCAAATAAACCTTGATCAATCAAATCTCCGAAACCTTTTGTTTTACTTCTTGTTTGAACAGCAGAATGAACATCTCCAATAATTTGCTCCTTTGGATGATCCTTGTATATTCTGGTGGTTGGAATAGGACTGACAGGAATTGCATTCTCCATATTGGTTAAGTCAGCCTCTGCACCAAACCCATCCAGAACTTCATCATCAGTATCTTCATAAATATTAACTAATCCAGGTATATCAGGATCATTTGGATAGTTAACATCATCAAAGGATCTTCCATCTTCCTCAGCAGTAGGAAATATTGGTGCAGCAGTAGAACCACTATGCTTAGCAGTAGGAACTTTTGGCTTAGCAGTAGAACCAGAGTTACTGCTGCTAGCATTATTCTGCACTTGATCAACAACTTGTGGTTCTTCATCAACCACTTTTCCATCATCAGAAGGTTTATCATCACCTTCTGTATCTCCTTTTGGTACATCATGAACAACATCATCTTGTGAACTCTTGCCCTCTTTCTCTTTGGCTATGAAAGTTTGATTAAGCTTTCATTTCTCAATTAAGACAAACTCCTGTGCAGATTCATCCACCTTAGCTTGTTTTCCTGCATTGGAATTTGTGTACCTGCAGACTTGTTAGTTGTACCTGCAATCACTGCCTCATAATTCATGCTTTTGGTTAGTGAATCAATATCAAATAGCCAGTCAGGTCCACTTCCTGCAACATTAGGTGTGGTTTCACTAAACCTAACATGTAAGTTTTCTTCCACATGCCTAGTTCTTTTATTGAATACCCTAAAAGCTTTAAGATACCCTAAAAGCTTTACTATTGGTAGAGTATCCAACAAAGAATCCTTCATCTGCCTTCTCATCAAACTTGCCTAGTGAATCAATGGTATTTAAGATAGTAACAGGACACCCAAATGGTTTTAAGAAATCTATCATAGGTTTCCTATCATGCAACAATTCATAAGGGGTCTTGTTATGAGTCTTAACTACTTTACTCCTATTTTGCACAAAACAAGCAGTGTTAACCGCTTCAGCCCAAAAAGTAGTGGGTAATTTTGACTCAGACAACATAGTCCTAGCAGCCTCAATTAATGTCCTATTCCTCCTCTCAGCAATACCATTTTGTTGAGGAGTTCTAGCCATACTAAACTGTCTTAAAATACCTTTTTCCACACAAAACTGGTTCATCACATTATTCTTAAACTCAGTTCCATTGTCACATTTGATTACCTTAACTTTGTGATTAACTAGGTTTTCTAATCTTGTTATGAAAGCCTTAAGAATGCCAGAAGTCTTATCCTTAGTTGCTAGAAAGAAAACCCAAGTGAATCTACTATATTCATCTGTGACAACTAGGCAATACATTTTCTTATTCAAACTTTTCACATAAGTTGGCCCAAACAAATCCATATGCAACATATATAAGGGCTCAGAAATAGAGTTCACCACTTTGGACTTACAAGAATCTCTATGTTGCTTTCACATCTGACAAGCAACACAGGTTTCAGGTTTTTCAAAAACTTTTGAAGGTAAACCTCTGACAAGGTTTCCCTTAACCAATTTGTTTATAGTTTTGAAATTTAAATGGCCAAGTCTTCTATGCCAAAGTTTGGATTCATCATTTATGGCCTTTGCAAATAGGCAAGTTAAATCTCTTTTTGGAATTATGTTCTTTATGTCCACACTGTATATATTGTATGTTCTATGGACTCTAAGTAGCACAGATTGATCATCAGGCAACTTAAAATCAGGAGATAAGACAAGACATTCAGTTTTTGTAAAAAGAACAAAATTCTTTTTGTCATACATTTGTGAGACACTAAAAAGATTGAACTTAAGCCCTTTTACAAAGTACACCTTTTTAAAATCCAATTTCCCTGTTCTAATAGCACCTTTACCAACAATCTTTCCACCTTTAGGATCATTACCAAAAGCAACATAGCCACCATCAAAAGCTTCAAAATCTTCAAGGTTGCTTTGGTCTCCAGTCATATGTCCAGAGCATTCACTATCAAAAATGCATTTGTCCTTTAGCTCCTCTTGTAGATTGCCCTGCACATAAAGTAAGAGAATTAATTTCTCTTGGGGACCCAAGCCATCACTGACTTGGATCTGCCTTGTGCATCAACATAGACAAATTTCTTCAAATCCATTAATGCACTGCTGTGTCTGAGAACATGATCTAAAACCTTGATTTTAGGTTTCCAGACCCAGCAAGCTGAAGCCTTTACAGCATAAAAGTGGTTGCCCAAAATAGTGTCTGTTATTACTTTTGGCTCAGCAGTAGAATCTGCTTTTACCTTAGCAGTAGAAACAACCCTGTTCTTTTGAATAGGCCTTTTTGGTGCAGTAGTAGTAATTATCCTTGTAGCACCAGATCTCATTAAAACTTCTCTAACCATGTTTCTATTAGGATGAGGGTGAGTCTTTTTAGCAAAATTCTTATGGTTCACCCTAGTGTGTTGGTTCCATACAGGTTTTTGGTAGTAGTTACAATCTTCCTGTAAATGCTCAAAACTACCACAACTATAACAAGCCTTCTTAAGTAACTGAAAATCACTACCTAACTTTTGTGAAATTAAGCTGTTCCAATTTCTCTGGTTTCCTCTAGGCCTGTTATTAAGCTTCCTAGGATGTTCTCTAGGTTTCTCATCAAATTCAGCAAATTTCCTAGAGATATTAGCACCAAACACAGGTTTCAGAAACTCAACCTGTTTAACCTTAGATTCTATTGCTTTAACCTGAGTGACTTTAGATTCAACAATTTTAGGAATTTCTTCCTTTTTACACTTTGGTGTTGACTCAGTCTATTCATCCTCACTATCTGACACCCAATCTTCAATGATTGGTGCACCAGAAAATTTCTTTTCAACCTTAGGTGTTTCTTTATTAGACTCACTGATTTCACCTACAGGTTTGGCATCTATCTCCGTTATGAAAGACAATTCCTTCCTAGGAGGTGCAAAGGCACTCTTAACTGGAGGAGCAACATCATTGTATCCTATGCCACTACCTCTTCTCATTAATTGACTTTCAATGGACTTCTGGACTAGGTCAGATGCAAATTGTTGTTTCTCTACCCTAACAACATGTTTCTCTTTCTCAGATAAGGCTACATCTTTAGCTTGTTCTGCCTCGTCTAGCTTTTTATTTAGCACATTAATCTCACAGTTTTTCTTAAAAAGCTCACCTTCTAGAATATGAATCCTATCAGCATACTCAATTTCATTCTGTTTGAGGAATTCAAGTTTTTATTCTACAGATTTCAGGCCATATTTATAACCTAAGTTATCTAATTTTAACTTTTCAACTTCAACTCTTAGACTCTCATTCCTAGACTTAAGCTCTTCTACAGTATCTAAACATGATTTAAATGAACAACTTGACTCATTAGATACCTCAGAGTCTGAACCAGATGATGAAGAACCATAAGCCATCAAAGCAAAATTGTGTCCCTTTTGACCTTCTTCAGCTATAAAAGCAGAGTTGGGTCCTTCCTCAGCTTGATCACTCCAATCATACTCTCCCAAGCCATCACAGGACACCAGAGCTGTTGTAGTCTTGACCTCTTCAATAGGAACCTTCCTTACATTCTCTCTATTCTTTTTGGGTGCTCTGCACTCCCTTGCAAAATGTCCTTTTCTCTGACAGTTGTAACACTCAACCTTGAACTTATCAAACCCCATTGTGTTTTGTCCCTTGTACTTGAGTTCCCTTCCTGTCTTCTTCAAAAATCTCCTAGCTCTCATGGTCAGCATAGCCATCTGCCACTTCAAATCAATCTCCTCAAGATCATCAGGATCAATTTGTTCCAAGTCCTGATCTGTAACAGTAGTACTTGTGGTAAGATCAGCCAAGAAAGCACAGATAGCAGCATCACTGATGTTATCACTATTTTTTGAGCTAGCAGCAGAAACATTTGTGCTAACAGCAGAGACTACATGACCAGCAGCAGAATAGTTTTCTTGAGAGCTACCAGAACCCTTGTTGTTTGAGGACACAAAAGCTAGGTTGTTTGCACTAGAGGATGAACTGGATGATCCTTTGACTTCAGATTCATACACCTTCAGATTGTTGTATAAATCATCCAAACCCATAGATTCAAAATCCTCCTTGTTCCTCCAGACCATAGTATACAGGCTCCATTCAAATGACAAGCTTCTGAGAAACTTGTGATTGATGTCTTCTTGAGGCACTGTAACTTGCATAAGTGCCAACTGACTTACCAGTTTCTGAATTCTGTCATAAGTAACATCAATGTTTTCAGAACTTGAGGCCACAAAGGTCTCAAATTGATGCTTCAGTAAGTTCTTCCTTGACTTCTTTGTAGCTGCATTCCCACCAAATCTTAGTTCAATGGCTTCCATCAAGGACTTAGCATTCTGAATGTGACTAAAGCTCAATTGATACTCATTAGGTATCCCCATCATGAGAATACTATGAGTCTTGATCTCCAATCTTCTTTGAGCCTTGTCCTCAGCAGTTCTAATGGGTAGAAGTGTCCCATCAGTAGCCTTTGCTGGTAAAGTATCACTATTCAGAATGACTTCCTACACGGAGTAGTCAAGCATCTTGATGTAGTTCAATTCTCATCTTCCAGAGTTCATACTCTCCTGGCTTTAGCATGGGCACTTTTGATGCAGTCACCATATGTGTTGATTCAGATTCCATTGCTTCAGTAGATGTTGAACAGATCCAAGTTCTTCAAAAATTCTTCTTGATATCAGTTTCTAGATCACAAGCTCTGATACCACTTGTTGATCCCAGTTGAGCTATTGATCTTGTTTATTATCTTAGATATAAATCTAAAACAATAAGTATAGAAACTGTTCTTGTAAAACAATATTAAACACTATGCGGAATCTAATGTTTAATCTTAAGAAGAATAATCAATGAAAACAATATGAATTCTCTCAACAAACACTTCAATATATTGATACGATTACTCAATAGTAACAGGGTTACAAAACCTTGAAGTGAATCGACTCTAACAATGATACGTATATGTATCAAACTCTAACCCTAGAACCTTCTTTTATAGACTAAGGAGTCCTAGTCGGTTTACAATATCTTCCTATACAAGATAAATCTTTTAGAATCTTTTCTAAACTTATCCGAACATACTATACATAGTTATCTCTTAAGCAGTAGAATACTAACTCTAGCAGTAGAATCTTCTATGCCTAGCAGTAGTATCTACTTAGTGTATTTACTTTATCTTTATCAGCAACTCCAGCAGCAGTATGAAATACACCAGCAGTAGTATCATTAAACCCAGCAGCAGAATCATACTTAGTGAATTTTCTTTTTAGCACCATGAGCAGTTTTATCCATTTTGAGCAGCAGCATCTCAAAACCCAACAATAGTGATAAATGTATTTCTTTTTTGATAAGATAAATTGCTAACTACATTTTTTTGGGGCAGTTAACATTCAGACCGATGCAAAGCCAATATTGTTGATAAAATGTACTTAACTAAAGAAAGATGAGAAACATAAGGAGATGTCGTAAAAGTCAATTTGGTGCAAATTCTATTGTCATATCCTCTTCTGTTTCCCATTTCTCTTTGTAAGAGTCCGTTTATCACTGATTTTGGCTTTTTGTCGATCTGAATGTGAATTCCTATCAGAAAATGGACTTACTAATTTTTCATATCAAAATTGAGATACACTTATCATTATCATCATCACTGTCATATCTTATAATCTTATCGAACGTTTTTTAGACCACATTGGTGCAAGTGATGTAGTCGATACGGATGTTGATGGAGTTTTGTATGTGTAAAGTATAAAAAAATTGTTTTCCTCAGTTGGTTTCTTTTATTGTACTTACGATTTCTTTTACTTTAAGGTTAAGTATGGTAAAGAAATATATGAAACCGAAGAAGAGGTCGTGATAGTAAATTTCGTGTGAATTATCTATCGCCACTTAGTGTCCTCTTTTTCTAACGCGATCCTAAAGAGAGACGGGAATTATAAGAGAATGTCGTGAAAATAAATTTGTTGCAAATACTTCTCGCCATATCCTCTATGGTGTCATCTTCCTTTATGTATGGCCATTATAGAATCGATGTAGCCGATTTCATCCAGCTATGAAAAAACATTGTATGTTACGACCCATAAATGCACTATACAAAATGCTTCGTTGACAGACATCCCGCAGCTAAGCGCGGGTCTAAAAACCTCATTGTCTTCCAAATGCCCAAATGTAAATAGGTATATTAAATGTAAACTATTATTACTACGTTGTTTATGTCTTTTTCATTTGCCCAAACGTGAAAGTGTGAACTGATAAAAGGCTACTTGCAGTAATAAGGGTCAATCCCTCCCATTTTCTCTGCCATGTCAGCTTTCTCTCTCTAGTGACTTTCAGGCGATTGGGTGCCCCAGTAAGGCGACCTTCATCCAATTAATTTTTATTTATTTATTTATTTATTTATTTATTTATTTTATTTTATTTTTTTAACATTTTAACACAAACTTAAATTTCATTAAAATAATTAAAACGTTACATAATACTTAAAATAAATTTAAAACATTACAATACTTATTAAAAAACTAATAATCTAGGTTGTGTCGCTCCTTGATTGAATCCTTCATTTCCTGCATCTTTTGTCGTAAATTTGCGGGCAAAGACGGGTCGATTGGTGTGAGATAGAATAAGATGTCTTTATCCCGTTTCTTTTGTCGGTCAAATTCAAGTCTTTCTTCTTCGATTTGAACTTTTTTTGCCTCTATTTCCATCTCTTTTTTCCTTTGCTCCAACTCTTGTTTCTTCAATGAGTAGTATTCTTCTGCTAGCTCCTTTTTCTTTCCCAATGCCATGGACTTAAGGCTTTTCCCTTTGTTGGCTACATCTTCCATATAGGAAGACTTGGAACTCACCGATGATTTCTTCTTATTTTTCTTTGCCATGTCACGACCCATTGGTCGCTCATTTTGAGTCTAATCAAATTCAAGCACATCCGATCCGGTTTCAGAAGTCCTTGCTTTTTTTCGACGCGCATCTGGACATAAAAAAGCCGGCATCTCAATTGCCTTCCAAACCTCATGCTCCTTCAAAATTTCCCAATAATGCTGCAATGTAAAAGCATGATCATACATCGCTTGGTATTCTTCACACGCTCGTGTGTAAATACCTAGGTCATTGTCACCACTTGCATAATTCTGAAAAGCATTGTCGTAAATGGCACAAAATGCACCAACTCTAGGACGAATCCTATTTTTCCTCTTGGTAATAATCGAGTTGTACGTTCTGTTTCCACCAACTTCATTTTCAAAGTAAGCAATAACTTTTTTCCAAAATCCCTTAGCCTGCATATTGTTTCCTAGCTCGCTATTCTCGGACGTATCACACCAAGCTTTGCACAACGCGATTTCTTCGTTGCGTGTCCAATTTGACGAATCATTCTTGGTTTCTTTCTCAACATTTTTCTTCTTAGCCTTTGTAGCTCGTTTCTTAGGTTTCACCGGTGACATCTCTTCCGGAGTAGCATCATCATCATCACCATCATTTGGAACCGAATCGTGAAACGATCCATGACCCGAACCTTGAGCCATAGAAAAGTCTTGACTCGGATAACCTTGAGCCAGATAACCCGAACCAGTTCCCACATAAAAATCTGGATTGTTGTATAGTTGTTCTTCAAAATCACAAGCATCAAGATTCATACGGTTAACCGGAGAATAATGTTGATAATTTGAAAAGGAGGACGTTGATGAATCCATTGTTGGATGATACACCGATTCGGGTGAGCCATACATAGATTGTTGGCTTCGACGGAAGTGGCTTTGTTGTTGTTGTTGGTTGTTTTGATACGGTGGTACAAATGGACGATTCATAGGACGATTTATAGAAAATAGATTGTTAGTTTGTTGTTGTGGAGGTTGTTGCGGTTCATAATCTAAAGTAGCGGGTCGGAAATTGACGTTTGGTGAGACACCGGTTAACCGAAAATTCAGATCCGGTGTTAAGTGAGGAATGTTTTGTGGCAATCGGGATTTTCGGCCTTTTTGTTGTGGTGTTTTCTTAGACATTTTGAATTGAGAGAATTGTGAGATTTGTGGATTGAAGTGTGTTTATGTTGTGTATTTATAAGTGAAATATATATATATATATTTTTATTCATTCTAACCGTTGGCTAGTAGTAGGATTTCAATTTTTTTTTTTTTTTTTTTTTTTTTGCTTGCTTGCAACGGCTAGCTACTAAAAAAAAATAGCAATCTCAATCGATCGCTCCAACGACCATGATCCTCATTTTTTTGGGAATCGATCGATCGCCACATTTTTCTACGACAAGGACGATTCAATCGATCGACACGAACGATCGATTCATTTTTTTTTACTGCAAGTAGCCAAATAGATTTATGACCGTGAATATTTTTTATTTGAAGCACTTGACAAAATAAAATAAAGTAGAAGAGTAAATATCTATCTTCTTACTACATGCTAATATGCTATGATAATGTAATTAGTAGAAAAAGAGATAACGTGAAGTTTTCTTACTTCTTAGACTATTTAAAAGTTTGTTGTGTTTGAAAAAAACTAGATTTTATATTTTGAAATTTAGAGTAAGTTTTCATATTTGGTTAGTAATCATATTTCTTTAAGTTTTTGTTAAATTAAACACTATGTAAAAAAAACTTCTTTATGTATAGACAAATGTACAAAGATATTTATCAAAATTTGATTTTTATAAAATTGATGTAACAAAGAGTTAGAACCAATTCTTCGGTTTGTATTGATGGCTGATATGGTCCTTCTTCACATGGGACACCTATTTTTTGGTCTTAATACTATTGTGACAGTATTAAGTGAGAATTCATAGGTGGGTCTACTAGTGTATTATTGATGGCTGTTCACATGGGACACCTTTTTTGTTTTGGTCTTAATACTATTGTGACAGTATTTAGTTGTGAAAAATGTGAAAAATGTGAAAGAAAAATTGATGGCTGCTATGATCCTTCTTCACATGGGACACCTATTTTGTTTTGGTCTTAATACCATTGTGACAGTATTTAGTTGTGAAAAATGATTGGGGGCTTAAATGTGTGCTTAATTTTATGCCTAAAGTAATATGTGTATGTGTTTTATTTGTTTGTGACGAAGTGGGTCCATCTACTATCACTATTAAAATGATGCCACATAAGATTAGACATATAATTAGGCATGACAATCAATGCTCGTTAGTTGTTAGGTAGATTTTAGTTAGGAGTGTCTAGCCATTGGATAAGGGGTAGAGACCCACACAAAAAGCAATCAGGGATCACAAAAAGGACCAAAAAAAATATTTTTTTTTATTAAAAAAAGTGACAGGAACCCACATAAATAAGAATCAGAGATCACAAAAAGATAAATCTTATCAATGCCTTTAGGGCATTGGTTAGACACTCTTATTTTAGTTTTCTTGGTAAGTTGCATTTGTACATTACATTTTATTTCTTTTGGGTCCTATCCTCGTTCAATTATCTTGTTTAATTGAGGTGAGGCGTCTTGTTCTGTATTTTGGTTTCTTTCAAAGTTCTCAATTATATGTTGCCTTTAAAAAAAAAATAAAAAAAAATGATAAGGTGACATCATTTTAACGAGATATAGCACTTATGGACGGTATACCTTAGGGGTGTGTTTGGTAGCAAGAAATGACACTTGAGAATTGGAAATGTGATAAATTCTCTTGTTTGGTGCATCAAAGAAAAGAAGGGACGGAGACATACAAACTCTCGAGAATCCAATCCTTTGTAAACTAACGAGTGGGAGGGCCCGCGCGTTGCTGCGGGAATGCGGTGCTAAGTCTTGTTTGAAAGTTAGTCATTAAGGACTAAATATGAAAAAGATCGATAAACCAAAGGACTATTTTTGGAAACTAATTCTGGAAATAATATATTTTTTGGGGAAAAAGTCCCTAAATTCTCGGCGCGTTGCATCATTAGTCCCCGGAGGACCTAGCATGCAAAAACATTTACACCTTAGGGACTAAGTTGTACATGACAATTGTTAACCCAAGGACTATTTTTGAATATTAATTCTGGAAATAATATTTTTTTTGCTGAAAAAGTCCTTAAAATTCTCGACGTATTGCATCGTTAGTCCCTAAAGGAGCTACCTTGCAACGACAGTTACACCATAGGGACTAATTTGTAAACGGGTACTGTTCTGTCCACTGTAGCAGCTACAGTGCGTTGCTACAGTGGTACTTCCCCCTTTTAGTATATAGTATAATTTCCATCCATATTGTAATGGAAATGGAATCTTACACGGAGACTTCACAATATTTTAATAATTAAATAGCTAGATATAAAAACAAAGTCACGTGTTGTGCACGTTCACAAAGAAAAATCTAAAAACCATGGTTGTCAGGATCCCGATTTTGATCTTAGGATCTTAAGATTTTACGATACTGCAAAGCAAAAACGATCCGGATCTTACAAAGGATCTTTAAAAGAATAAGATCTTATAGGATCCGGATATTTACCATATGATCTTAAGATCTAATATGATCTGATCTTACTTTTCTCGAACCACAAACTAAAAAAACTAAAAATTTATGGAATGTAGTTTGTAGAATTAAAAAAATAATAATAATAATAATAAAAAAATAAAAAAGAAAAACAACATGTTAATATTCTTAAAAATTTCATAATCATAATTTAAGACAACATTTCTATGAAATATTTACATAATTTGTGTTTATGATATATATTAATTTATAGATTTGTATAATATTACAAAAACTATTACCAAAATGACATTATAGTAGGATCTTAAGATCCCGATTCGATCTTACGATCTCGATCTTGTGAAGATGAAATCGATCATAAGTAGGACACCGATTTTGAAAAGCTTGCTAAAAACACTCCAAGCCCAATCCTCATCCCCTATTGAAGCTCCTATTTTCATTTGAAATTGCTCCTTCTTCAAATCAAAATTAACCATATTTAATTAGACAAATAAGGGTAAAAGCGTACAATCATATTCAATTATTCATTGTCATTCTCATGAATCCGTCAATATTAGAATCTGTCACAAAGAAGGAGCAACATTTTATATCCTCTAATATCATTAATTGATGCACATGTGATTTTTGATAATTTAAAATGGATAAATTTGTTAGTCATGTAATTCTGCGAATGCATCAACGAAACATGAATGCTGCGTATGTTGGTGCATCTTTATTAGTATGCATCCACGATGCGTATACTGGTGCATCTTTATTAATATGCATCCACATGTCTTTTTCTTCCAATAAAGTATGTCGTAAAAAGGATTAAATAAAGATGCAAGCAATTTTTCAAATGCATCTGTAAGTTTCTAATGACTAAATTTAAGAGATACTAGTATTACTTTAAATGGATTATACGCTTAGTTGAAATATTTGAAAAAGGTGTATTTAAATGGATTATACGGTAATGAATCATTACATTACATCATTTATTTCATTACGTCGTGTATTCTATTCATTTGACATTTCATTCGGTCTTACCAAACGAACTCTTAAAGTTGCATTTAGTTGTATTCTATCAAGGTTGTTTTAAGGAATTTTTCACAAGAAAAGAAAAGTAAATAGAAAAATGTGTTCGGCTAGAATATTTTATAATTATTTCGAGGGCCCATGACACACATGAAATAATATGTCGTAATGCCACTTTTGTACAAAAACTTTGAATTTTTTTAAATAAAAGTAAAGTAACTTCCAATACCGTCTTTCACGATGTATGGAGAGGTTGAGACGTAGACAGCCTTACCCCTACCTAAGGTTTTGAATTTTCTTAAATGCACCATGCTAAAAAAAAAAGTGTCATAGTCTTGTTTAGTTTTTCTTGAATGTGTGTAGTTAGGTCTAGTTTTGTATAACTAAAACTAATATTAGAAGAATTAGATTTATACTTTTCTAAAAAAATTTCTTCACTTTTCTACAATTCTCGCTGCACTTTTGACTTTTTCAAAAAATATCATATAAACACGTATTCTAAATTTTGTTTCGACATCTTCCTCGTGATAAAAAACGCAAGTGACTTGTATTTGTAACTTTAATTCATTTAAGATTAATTTCTTGAAATTTGAGGTTTTTTTGTATAGAATGTCTATTGTACAAGGGTATGAGATTGAAATAGCGTTTGAAGCATGTTTGCTGGAAACAATTTAATTGGTCCCATACAAAGAGGCATACTAAACTTTAATTTGGTCCTTTTGTTCTTTAAAATTGTTACACTTTGCCTTTAAGTTTTGTATTCATATACAAGTTCCTATATAAGTAGTATACTCTTTTTATAAAAGAGAACTAGCTACCCTTAATTAACACAAGTAAAGTATATATTCAAAGTAAATGCTGTTTGGGACTGCTTATCTTATGTCCAACTCAATTTTAATAATAAGCTGTAAATTACTACTCCGTATTTTTATCTACTACGGGCATGATAAACAATTTACAACTTTGAATAAACTAGTAATAACATATGTATCAACTTATTTTGGAATAAAGTGACGTTTTAGACTGATGCTAATGGTGATCATAATTTTTTGAGGTTACACATGTCATATTAGCGCCGACTCATCTTTCTCTCTTCAAAATTACACACAGACTATAAACAAGTAGTAAAGCGACCGCAACCACAATAAAAACATACCCCACAAAAACAAATAAAACACATGCACACAGACTAGGGGTGTTATCGGGTCGGGTTTTGATTTTTTAAAAACTCACCCGCAACCCGACCCGATAAGGAATCGGGTTATCGGGTTCGGGTGGTAATCGGGTCGGGTGATTCGGGTTATCGGGTTGCATGCTAACCTCATTGTTTTTTGAGTTGTTATTAAAGGGAATTTTTGTAAGTATATAAAAGTTAAAACCAACGAAGAACCTTAATTTGTTTTTTTGCATGGGAGCATAATTTATTCCAGTTATTGTAGTTAATCAAAATTTCTAATCTTGAATTAAATAATTTTCACCACAAAGTATGTAACACTAACTGTGCTGATCTATATGTGTACCAGTACGTTGTCATATAATCAGTTTTTTGATAAGTTAAAAAGTTCTTGGAAGTATGTACGTGTAATGATCAGTTTAATGAATCTTTGGCATTGCTAGTTTAACTGTTTAAGTGCATATCTGCCATTTTAGAGTAAATAAGCATTCAAAACTAAAGAGGTTCACTACTGCTTATGGCTTTTTCAAATACAAAGTTTGAATAAGCAGTCCAATTAACACCTCAAAACTACTTTTACTACTTAGTTATCGCATTAAAAGCAACAAACAACTCTTATATGTGTATACTGATAGCTGATATAGTGATATAGGAGATAACAATAACATATAAGAAACTAAATACTATGTATTGATCATATTGTTCGATGGAAAAATCAATAAGTCATTGTCGGGTCTTATCGGGTTGACCCGATAACCCGATAACATTTTTTATTTAACCCTAACCCGACCCGATAACACTATCGGGTTATCGGGTTCGGGTCAAAACAAACTGACTAGATTTTTTGACCCGATTAGCCTTATCGAGTTCGGGTTCGGGTCGGGTCAACCCGACCTTACTGACACCCCTACACACAGTGTTCACCACCCTTACAGCGGATATTTACCAGACATGAAAATGTTATTATACTTTTGTAAAATAACGATTCTATGAGTATTTATTAACATTTTAAATGATTTTTTCACGTTTAATGTGGAGTATAACATAGTTTTGTGATATGTAACAATTTAACTATTTTAATATTATAATTCGGTATTTTATAAGTAAATCTGTTAAAACTGGTTGGTATTATGCCTATACAAAGAGTCTAAATACTACATTTTATATATTAAACACTAAAACTTGAACCATAAACACCAAAAACTAAATAATCTAAAAAATTATAAAAATCCGCTAAAAGGGTAGTATTTAACTAAAAATGTGTTCACCACCCTTTTAGCGGATATTTACCAGACATGAAAATGTTACTATACTTTTGTAAAATAACGATTCTATGAGTATTTATTAACATTTTAAATGATTTTTTCACGTTTAATGATGGAGTATAACATAGTTTTGTGATATGTAATAATTCAACTATTTTAATGGTACAATTCGGTATTTTATAAGTAAATCTGCTAAAACTGGACGGTATTATACATATACAAAGAGTCTAAATACTACATTTTATATATTAAACACTAAAACTTGAACCATAAACACCAAAAACTAAATAATCTAAAAAATTATAAAAATCAGCTATAAGTGTAGTATTTTGCTAAAAACGTGTTCACCACCCATATAGCGGATATTTACCAGACATGAAAATGTTACTATATTTTTGTAACCTTACGATTCTATGAGTATTTATTAACATTTTAAATGATTTTTTCACGTTTAATGATGGAGTATAGCATAGTTTTGTGATATGTAACAATTTAACTATTTTAATGGTATAATTCGGTATTCTATAAGTAAATCTGTTAAAACTGGTTGGTATTATGCTTATACAAAGAGTCTAAATACTACATTTTATATATTAAACACTAAAATTTGAACCATAAACACCAAAAATTAAATAATCTAAAAAATTATAAAAATCCGCTATAAGGGTAGTATTTTACTAAAAACGTGTTCACCACCCTTATAGCGGATATTTACCAGACATGAAAATGTTACTATATTTTTGTAACATTACGATTATATGAGTATTTATTAACATTTTAAATGATTTTTTCACGTTTAATGATGGAGTATAACATAGTTTTGTGATATGTAACAATTTAACTATTTTAATGGTATAATTCGGTATTTTATATGTAAATCTGTTAAAACTGGTTGGTATTATGCCTATACAAATAGTCTAAATACTACATTTTATATATTAAACACCAAAACTTGACCCATAAACACCAAAAACTAAATTATATAAAAAATTATAAAAATCCGCAATAAGGGTAGATTATAACTAAAAACATGTTCAGGACCCTTATAGCGGATATTTACCAGACATGAAAATGTTACTATTTTTTGTAACATTACAATTCTATGAGTATTTATTAACATTTTAAATGATTTTTTTACGTTTAATGATGGAGTATAAGATAGTTTTGTGATATGTAACAATATAACTATTTTAATGGTATAATTCGGTATTTTATAAGTAAATCTGTTAAAACTGGTTGGTATTTTTCCTATAAAAAATGTCTAAATACTACATTTTATATATTAAACGTTAAAACTTGAACAATAAATGCCAAAAACTAAATAATCTAAAAAATTATAAAAATCCGCTATAAGGTTAGTATTTTACTAAGCACGTGTTCACCACCCTTATAGCGGATATTTACCAGACATGATAATGTTTCCATATTTTTGTAGCATTACGATTATATATGAGTATTTATTAACATTTTAAATAATTTTTTCACGTTTAATGATGGAGTATAACATAGTTTTGTGATATGTAGCAATTTAACTATTTTAATAGTATAATTCGGTATTTTATAAGTAAATTTGTTAAAACGGGTTGGTATTATGCCTATACAAAGAGTCTAAATACTACATTTTATATATTAAACACTAAATCTTGAACCATAAACACCAAAAACTAAATAGTCTAAAAAATAATAAAAATCCGCTATAAGGGCAGTATTTTACTAAAAACTTATTCACCACCACCCTTATAGCGGATATTTACCAGACAAGAAAATGTTACTATTTTTTTGTATCATTACGATTCTATGAGTATTTACTAAAAATTTAAATGATTTTTTCACGTTTAATGATTGAGTATAACATAGTTTTGTGATATGTAACAATTTAACTATTTTAATGGTATAATTCGGTATTTTATAAGTAAATTTGTTAAAACTGGTTGGTATTATGCCTATACAAAGAGTCTAAATACTACATTTTATATATTAAACACTAAAACTTGAACCATAAACACCAAAAACTAAATAATCTAAAAAATTATAAAAATCCACTATAAGGGTAGTGATGAACTCAAATAAGTACATTTTATTATCATCATTTATCCTATTTATTTGACTTGTTTTATTATATTATATATGAGAATCGATACATTAATGTTTACTTTAGTAATTCTCAGGTAAAAACAAGCATTATGTGAAACTTGGCAATTTTGGACTAATTATGGAGCAAAACAAGCAAGATGTCAAAAGCCTAATGAAATCCAGAAGATCAAGCTCGTTCTACTCTAGATACGCCGCATTATACTTCTAACATACGGCGTATCACTATCAAGATTTCACAAGTTACAATCCAAGTACATGCGCCGCATACAAAGATTAAGATTCGCCGCATCTGAAGACGGTGTACGAGTATTCCTGAATATATTAATCTTGGACCCCACGCGAAGTTAAGTCAATGCGCCGCATCTATAAATTCTATGTGCCGCATCGATCCCTCATGCAGAAACTATAAATACCCTAAGTACAGATGAATTTTAGAGTTTTTTAGTTTTTAGTCGAAGACAGAAGAACCCTAGAGCTGAATTCAGACGACCAAGCAGCACAAGACATACCTAAACGAAGATACAAGAGCTGTAAGAAGGTCCTGCATGTATTCAATTCATTAAGTAGTTTTGTTTTATTGTTTTAGTACACTTTAATTCATCAGGATTGATGGGCTTGTGTCATGTGACTACGGAAAATCATGCACTGCCCTTAATATTGCTTTCCCATTAATTAAATTTTATATGTTGATGTCTTTGGTGACTTTTATTAGTGCATTGATAACCTCGGTGTCTAGCTAAGCATTGCTTGGGTCGCCATGCCCCTTCCTCGCCTACTTGTTTTAGCGTCTCTTGAATAAATAGGATAGACATAAGTAATCATTAAGAGTTTACTCGCCGATAAGATTAGAGCCAACGAGAAAGGTTTAATTATATACACTTCATATAAAACTAGCAATAAAACAAGTGATAAGCTACTTAATTATCAGGACATGTCTTCTTATTGTCTCGAGTATCTATCTGTGTACGTGTGTGCTAATCGCTGATTCGTGCTCATTAGTTTAGTTTACTATTTAATCATAACCAAACCGTGCCAGTCTCTCAGGCTGAACCCCCTTGCGTTAGATTAGGTTGTATAGCTAACTTAGAATATTAAAATACTGATTAGAATAACTAGATAATACGTTCCACTCTTAGTGATCGACACTCTACTTACCATTATATTCATACTGACCGGGTACACTGCTCGTTAAGTGTGTGTGTTATTGATAAGTCGGCTAAATATAAATTTAAAACTTGAGTAGGCATTAATACTGCTAAACCGCAACGACACGCACGCACATTAAGTTTTTTGGCGCCGTTGCCGGGGAGTGAATTGTTATTATCTGTTAATTTGATTAGTATTTTAATTAGTTTTTTTTTTTTTTTTTTTTTTTTTTTTTTTTTTTTTTTTTTGATTCTAACCACTAACCCTGTTATATATTAGATAGATTGCATTCATTGTATAGTTTGCATATTTTCTGTTTTTGTGTGTTTTTGTTTCTGTAATTTTTGTTTCTTTTTGTTTGTTTTTATTTTTCTTTTTTCTTTTTTCTATTTTTCTGCATTCTGTTATCGTTGTATTGTGCTAATACAAACGATACGGCGCATCTGTTTTCACAGATACGGCGTATTGCGTTTAATTTTTATAAAATACAACGCGTTTAATAAATTCGAGTACGACGCATTTTTCCCCAAGATACAGCGTATTCTATTTTTAATAAGAAATTTTTCTAAACTCTAACGCCATACGACGCATCTATTTTAACAGATACGGCGTATCTTCTATTTAAATTAAAAACAGTTTTTCGAAATTTTAAACAAAAGCGACGCATCGATCTTTATCGATACGGCGCATCTTCTAAATCAAAAATCTTGTATTTTGAAACGTAACAAAAATACGGCGCATTAGCTTTTGTTAATACGACGCATTTAATTTTAATAAATATAATCGATTTTTGATAATTTAAACTTGATACGGCGCATTCTAATTTATAAGCGGCGTATCTGTTTTCTGAATAAAAGTCTGATTAAATTTTAACGAAATAAGATACGGCGTATCCAACTTTCTGGATACGGCGCATCGTTTGCAGATATCAACAACTTTTATTTTTCTTATTCCCGAACGGAAAATATTCTAACTTACCCTTACACTATGAAGTTTTTACTTTGAAATCTACCTGTCTTTAATTTTCAGGAACAATGTTCGATATTTTCCCCAACTGGTTCGGAAGACCCCAAAGGAACCTCACCATGGAAGAGTTTGCACTACTAATAGCTCAAGCAAATGAAAAAGAACATCATGAAGTAAGAAACTTTATTAATGAGTTCAAAGGCAGTCATGAGTTGTTACTAAAGGAACAAAACAACATGATTAATGAATTGACAATTGAAGTGCACCAATTGTCAACGGTGCTTAACAAGGTTCTTTTGGTAAAACACGATTTGAAAGGAATTACAACTAGAGGCGGAAAGTCAACCTTTCAAATCGGAGAAACACCCGAGGATAACAGCACAAACAAGATTTCCCCTGAATCTATATCATCTGAGCAAGAGCAACCAAAAGAGACTAATCCAGAACCTGTAATTAGAGAAGAACCTTCTGTTGAACTTAAACAATCAACACTACCTTTTCCACATAGGGTAAGGAAGGAAAAAGAAGATGCCTATCAAAGGAAGTTCCTGGAAAATCTCAAGCAGCTGCAGCTAAGCATACCATTTATGGAAGCCCTAGTACAAATGCCAAAATATGCTAAATATCTGAAGAGCTTACTTACAAACAAGTCCAAACTTGAAGAGGCTTGCACTGTAACAATGGGGGAAAGAAGCTCAGCAGCATTGCTCAACAAACTTCCATCTAAGGAGAAAGATCCAGGGAGTTTCACTATTCCTTTTCAAATTAAAAATTTACATATTGGAAATGCTTTAGCCGACCTAGGAGCTAGTATAAGTCTTATGCCCTCTTCTATGTATGAAAAATTAGGCCTTGGTGAACCAAAACCTACTAGGATGTGCTTAGAGCTAGCTGATAGGTCCATAAAATACCCATTAGGAATAGCTGAAAATATATTAATAAAAGTTGATAAATTTGAATTACCTATTGACTTTGTTATCCTCGATATGCCCGAAAATTCTAGAACTCCTATAATATTAGGACGACCATTTTTAGCCACTGCTAGGGCCATGATTGATGTTTTTAATAAAAAGATAACTCTTACCATAGGAAAAGATGAGGTTGAATTTAATATGGAACAATCAATGAGTAAAACTAATTCTGAAGACGATGAATGCTATAATATCGATGTTTCTGATGACACGATTAATCAATTTACTCAGAAATTGTTAAAAAGTAATTTGCTTGATTCTTTTCTGCTTAAAAATTTAGAAAACACAATTGCTATAGAAGATCAAGTTGATGAAAATACTATTGATAATTATTTCGCTGTTGATTCCGCTGTTTGTAACGCCATACGGCGCATCGGAAATATCGATGCGGCGCATTTATCTAATGACAGCAACGACATAATAAAAGAACAAGTTTATTCCGCTAGTGCTAATGAAATTGATGATGTTAAACCTGTGCTTAAGGATCTCCCTTCTACCTTGGAATATGCCTATTTAAATGGGAACACTAATTCGCCCGTTATTATTGCATCTGACTTAACGCCAAAAGAAAAAGAATCCCTTTTGCAGGTACTATATAAACGAAGATGAGCATTAGCATGGAGTATGTCTGATATTAAGGGAATTAGCCCGTCATTCTGTACACATAAAATCCTTATGGAAGATGAATTCAAACCAACTATCCAACCCCAAAGGCGTTTGAATCCAAAAGTCCAAGACGTGGTGAAAAATGAAATTGTGAAATTACTTGACTCCAGACTTATCTACCCAATTTCTGACAGCTCGTGGGTCAGTCCTATCCACGTTGTACCAAAAAAGGGAGGAATGACGGTAGTACTCAATGACGACAATGAGCTAATCCCTTCAAGAACTGTTACTGGATGGAGAGTTTGCATCGACTACCGCAAACTCAATGATGCTACGCGAAAAGATCACTTCCCTCTTCCATTTATTGATCAAATGTTAGAAAGACTATCAGGACATGATTATTATTGTTTTTTAGATGGTTTTTTAGGTTTCTTCCAAATACCCATTGCCCCCGAGGATCAAGAGAAGACGACTTTCACCTGCCCTTATGGAACCTTCGCCTATAGGAGAATGCCGTTCGGACTATGCAACGCCCCTGCTACTTTCCAACGTTGTATGACGGCTATCTTCCATGATATGGTAGAAGACTTTATGGAAGTCTTCATGGACGACTTCTCGGTGTTCGGTAACTCATTTAGTGATTGTCTCTTTAAACTTGATAAAATGCTTGCGAGGTGTGAAGAAACTAACCTTGTTCTTAATTGGGAAAAATGTCATTTTATGGTTAGAGAGGGAATTGTGTTAGGACATAAGATTTCTGGGAAAGGTATAGAAGTCGACAAAGCTAAAATTGATGTAATTGCCAAACTACCTTACCCCACTAATGTTAAAGGTGTTAGAAGTTTTTTAGGGCATGCTGGATTTTATCGTAGGTTCATAAAGGATTTTTCAATGATATCTAGGCCTATGACCCAATTATTGCTAAAAGATGCGAAGTTTGATTTTTCTGAAGATTGCAAAAAGGCATTAATATACTTAAAGAAAAACTAACTACTGCACCTATTATAATTTCGCCGGATTGGAATCTGCCTTTTGATCTAATGTGTGATGCTAGTGATTATGCTGTTGGAGCTGTACTTGGCCAAAAGATAGAAAAGAAATTTAAGCCAATTTATTATGCTAGCAAAACATTAAATAATGCCCAAGAACATTACACGACCACGGAAAAAGAACTTTTAGCAGTAGTTTTTGCATTCGATAAATTTAGGTCATATCTTATATTGTCAAAAACTATGGTTTACACTGACCATTCTGCTTTGAAGTATTTGTTCAATAAACAGGATGCCAAGCCAAGGCTTATTAG
Organism: Artemisia tridentata subsp. tridentata; assembly: GCA_021014915.2. Lineage (NCBI taxonomy): Eukaryota > Viridiplantae > Streptophyta > Magnoliopsida > Asterales > Asteraceae > Artemisia > Artemisia tridentata. The sequence goes on from CP139509.1 coordinate 22,728,251, forward strand.
GTGGGTTTTATTGCTCCAAGGATTCGATATTGAAATTAAAGATAGAAAGGGTGCAGAGAATCTAGCTGCTGACCACTTATCTAGACTTGAAAACCCTGATATGGAGGTGCTTGATGAAAGGGAAATCGCTGATGACTTTCCTGATGAACGCCTTATGATGGTAAGAATTAAGAGCAATAATAATAGACCATGGTATGCTGACTATATAAACTTTATTGTTGCAAATGAAATTCCAAAAGGGCTAACATCCGACGAGAAAAGAAGATTTCTAAATCGCGCTAGTGAGTATATTTGGGATGAACCTTATGCCTTTAAATTATGCCCTGACAATATTATAAGAAGATGCGTAGATGGTGATGATATCCCAGCAATATTGGCACATTGCCATTCAGGGCCGACGGGGGGACATCACGGTGCAGTTATTACAAGAAGAAAAATCCTTGATGCAGGATTCTATTGGCCCACTATGTTGGGTGATGCAAAAGATTATATAAAAGGATGTGATGCGTGTCAACGATCCAGAAATATTACATCAAGAAACGAAATGCCTCAAAACTATATCCATGTATGTGAAGTTTTCGACATATGGGGATTGGACTTCATGAGACCGTTTCCTGAATCTAAAGGTAATAAGTATATTTTGGTTGCTGTTGATTACGTATCAAAATGGGTCGAAGCGCAAGCGTTACCAACAAACGACAGCAAGGTAGTGCTTAAATTTTTGCAAAGTTTGTTCGCTAGGTTTGGAGTTCCTAAAGCATTGATTAGTGATAGGGGAACACACTTTTGTAATCACCATCTAGGAAGAGCTTTGCAACAATATGGAGTGTATCATAGGGTTTCCACTGCATACCATCCTCAATCCAATGGGCAAACTGAAGTAACCAATAGGGCTATAAAACGGATTCTAGAAAAAACGACTGGATATAATCCGAAAGGGTTGTCTGACAAGTTAAATGATGCTTTATGGGCATTTCGTACAGCCTATAAGACACCGACGGGATGTACCCCATTTCGTCTTGTATACGGAAAAGCATGCCACCTACCGGTCGAAATAGAACAAAGTGCATATTGGGCTTTAAAGAAATGTAACATGGATATGGAAGCTGCAACGAAGAACCATTTCATGGAACTCAATTAACTCTATGAACTAAGAGATGAGGCCTACAGAAATACTAAGATCTACAAAGAAAGAACTAAAAGACGGCATGACTCGAGGTTACATGGGGATAAAATGTTTACTATTGGAGAGAAAGTGCTGCTATTTAATTCTCGATTAAAGATGTATCCAGGCAAACTTAAATCAAGATGGACGGGTCCGTTCGTTGTCAAGAAAGTGTATCCATATGGGACTATTGAAATATGCGATAAAAATGGTTATATATTCAAGGTAAACGGGCAACGAGTTAAAAAATACTTTGATAATAAAATTGAGGATACTGAGAACGAGGTGGTGGAGTTTGAACCCGAAGTATTGGAATAAGGAGCTGAACGTGAGTCTAACTTGAAGACTCTGGAATAAAGACAAGTGCTGACCGGGAGACAACCCGGAAGAAAATTTTTTACTTTTCTGTGTCGAGTCTGTCAGACCTGCAGAAGATGCGGCGCATCTCCATCATAAGATGCGACGCATCACCTGCACTGGTCATATCTTATTTCATTTTCTGCATTTTTATTTTTAACTTTAAAACTTTCTGTCAGTATTTTAATGCGACGCATCTTTTATTCTGATTCGTATTTATTCCAGGCTCGATACGGCGTATCTTATTCCATAAGATACGGCGTATCGACTGACCTGATGATTTACAGATTTAATTTTTTAGGTTTTATTTTTTACTAACTACTAATGTATTATGCAAGTTTGAACCTTCTTAACTCAGGTGTGTTAAAGTCTAAATGGTATTATAGATTCCTGCATTTTTGTGGATACATCATCTATGAAGCTTAAACGTTCTAATCCACAAGAAAGTTGATTTTTGCTCTTATACGAATAATGGAGGATCATACCGAGCAAATCTCAGGGGAGTTTTTCTGTTCAAATTCTTTTATTTTCCAGTTTTTAACCTTTGACACAAACAACGAGGACGTTTTTTAACTTAAGTGGGGGGATGGAGAATTAGAACACTTACGTGTCCTAAACTTTTTCAAAATATGCTTAAAATGCGCTTAATATATCAAAATTTAAAATTTTTAGCATGTTTTTGTTTAAAGTCTAAATTACATAATCGCACACATAACTCTATTCTTCAAAAATATTAAAACTTTAGTGTGCTGGTGACTTGTAAACTTTAGAACTTGGCTTGTATACTATTCGAGACCACTATAATAAGTATTATCTATATAATTGGAGTGACTTGTCTAAATTGGTAAATTTCTAGGATTACACCCAAATAGCCTTTACATGTTATGTGATATTAACTAACTACACTGGTTAGTTAACCCCTGTATAAACCCTTTGTTTACTCTCACTTTTAGAGTAAGATACCCCTAGAAAAACCCTCAGAGCCATTCATTTTATTTCTTACACATTTGTTATAATGTTTCGATACACCCTTACACCTTAGCCTACCCTGTAGATTAAAATCCGTGGTTAATTGCTTTAGGCAAAGTGTGTTTCCTTACATTACCTGTGTTCGCGTGCGTAATTCATTATCTTTGGTTAGGTCGGGAAATTGCACAATGCAATTGGTATGAAAGTAAATATTGTATAACTTTTAGTTTATTTTTCGTGTGTTTGCTACTTTCACTATTACAGTTATTTCTGAAAGTATGAAGAGTATGAAAAAATTATCCGGAAAAATAGTGATAATAAAGTTGTGAAATTTTACACATATATGTTGATGTTTAAAAAAAAATAAATAAATAAATAAATAAATAAAATAAATAAATCGAAAAAAAATAGAAAAGAAAAAGAAAAAGGAAAAGTTGAAAGTTTGTTTTAACCAACTTATGTAAAGTTTTGTATTAAGTGGGAGATATCACCACTATTTGTTGTTGTATATTATATTTATGGATTGAATGGGAGTTGGCCGTTATGGGAACGCCAACTAAGGTTATTCTTTGATTGAGATTTTGTTGAGTATAATTCGTGTCTACCTAAAGCGTGTGTTTCAAGTGTTAAAGCGTGAGTTATTCAATGATATGAGTCTTATTCATGGGATGGTTGGGAAAGTGATTAACCACACTTAGGATTTTAATTTATCTGTTTTGTTTATCTTTTATTTTACACCAATTTGTATCCCAAATATTATCCATACCCTATATCATTCTTCATCCAAACTTTTGATTTATTGAGATTAGGGATTTGAGCAATCTTAAGTATCGTAGTCGTAAATTCGGCTATGTATTTACGATTTTGTCGCCCTTTTTGATATAATATTATTGGTGAAGATTACTTGGTCCTATCTTTAGCCTATTCGAGTTAAGGATTTGAGCAATTGCAAGTATCGTGGTCGTGGATTCGATCATGTATTTGTGATTTTGTCGCCTTTTCTGGAATTTGAGATCGATAGTGATTAAAAAGGATGATCAACCCTTAACCAACAAACCCTTTTTACCACTTTAGACTTGTTATTCCTTGGCTTTAGTGGGGGAGATGCGTACACTTGCCAAGCCTATGATAGAATATTCGTCACGACTAAGCAACTAAACGATTTAGAATTGTTTTACATTAAAAATTATTTTGTTTTCTACTTCATTAAGTGTTTGGTTGTGTGATTATGACAAAACGAATACATGCTTAAATATAAAAATAAATCCTAATATCTTTTAGGATACATTTTCATATGATTAATTCTAAAGTTTACTTGGGGACAAGTAAAGTTCAAGTGGGGGGATATTTGATGAACTCAAATAAGTACATTTTATTATCATCATTTATCCTATTTATTTGACTTGTTTTATTATATTATATATGAGAATCGATACATTAATGTTTACTTTAGTAATTCTCAGGTAAAAACAAGCATTACGTGAAACTTGGCGATTTTGGACTAATTATGGAGCAAAACAAGCAAGATGTCAAAAGCCTAATGAAATCCAGAAGATCAAGCTCGTTCTACTCCAGATACGCCGCATTATACTTCTAACATACGGCGTATCACTATCAAGATTTCACAAGTTACAATCCAAGTACATGCGCCGCATACAAAGATCAAGATACGCCGCATCTGAAGACGGTGTACGAATATTCCTGAATATATTAATCTTGGACCCCACGCGAAGTTAAGTCAATGCGCCGCATCTATAAATTCTATGCGCCGCATCGATCCCTCATGCAGAAACTATAAATACCCCAAGGACAGACGAATTTTAGAGTTTTTTAGTTTTTAGTCGAAGACAGAAGAACCCTAGAGCCGAATTCAGACGACCAAGCAGCACAAGACACACCTAAACGAAGATACAAGAGCTGTAAGAAGGTCCTGCATGTATTCAATTCATTAAGTAGTTTTGTTTTATTGTTTTAGTACACTTTAATTCATCAGGATTGATGGGCTTGTGTCATGTGACTACGGAAAATCATGCACTCCCCTTAATATTGCTTTCCCATTAATTAAATTTTATATGTTGATGTCTTTGGTGACTTTTATTAGTGCATTGATAACCTCTGTGTCTAGCTGAGCATTGCTTGGGTCGCCATGCCCCTTCCTCGCCTACTTGTTTTAGCGTCTCTTGAATAAATAGGATAGACATAAGTAATCATTAAGGGTTTACTCGCCGATAAGATTAGAGCCAACGAGAAAGGTTAAATTATATACACTTCATATAAAACTAGCAATAAAACAAGTGACAAGCTACTGAATTATCAGGACAGGTCTTCTTATTGTCTCGAGTATCTATCTGTGTACGTGTGTGCTAATCGCTGATTCGTGCTCATTAGTTTAGTTTACTATTTAATCATAACCAAACCGTGCCAGTCTCTCAGGCTGAACCCCCTTGCGTTAGATTAGGTTGTATAGCTAACTTAGAATATTAAAATACTGATTAGAATAACTAGATAATACGTTCCACTCTTAGTGATCGACACTCTACTTACCATTATATTCATACTGACCGGGTACACTGCTCGTTAAGTGTGTGTGTTATTGATAAGTCGGCTAAATATAAATTTAAAACTTGAGTAGGCATTAATACTGCTAAACCGCAACGACACGCACGCGCATCAGGTTGTATTTTACTAAAAACGTGTTCACCACCCTTATAGCGGATATTTACCAGACATGAAAATGTTACTATACTTTTGTAAAATTACGATTCTATAAGTATTTATTAACATTTTAAATGATTTTTTCACGTTTAATGATGGAGTATAACATAGTTTTGTGATATGTAACAATTTAACTATTTTAATGGTATAATTCAGTATTTTATAAGTAAATCTGTTAAAACTGGTTGGTATTGTGCCTATACAAAGAGTCTAAATACTACATTTTATATATTAAACACTAAAACTTGAATCATAAACACCAAAAACTAAATAATCAAAAAAATTATAAAAATCCGCAATAAGGGTAGTATTTAACTAAAAACGTGTTCACCACCCTTATAGCGGATATTTACCAGACATGAAAATATTACTATACTTTTGTAAAATAACGATTCTATGAGTATTTATTAACATTTTAAATGATTTTTTCACGTTTAATGATGGAGTATAACATAGTTTTGTGATATGTAACAATTTAAATATTTTAATGGTATAATTCGGTATTTTATAAGTAAATCTGTTAAAACTGGTTGGTATTATGCCTATACAAAGAGTCTAAACTCTACATTTTATATATTAAACACTAAAACTTGAATCATAAACACCAAAAACTAAATAATCTAAAAAATTATAAAAACCCGCTATAAGGGTATTATTTTACTAAAAACGTGTTCACCACCCTTATAGCGGATATTTACCAGACATGAAAATGTTACTATATTTTTGTAACATTACGATTATATGAGTATTTATTAACATTTTAAATGATTTTTTCACGTTTAATGATGGAGTATAACATAGTTTTGATATGTAACAATTTAACTATTTTAATGGTATAATTCGGTATTTTATAAGTAAATCTGTTAAAACTGGTTGGTATTATGCCTACACAAAGAGTCTAAATACTACATTTTATATATTAAAACACCAAAACTTGACCCATAAACACCAAAAACTAAATTATATAAAAAATTATAATAATCCGCAATAAGGGTAGATTTTTTCTAAAAACATGTTCACCACCCATTACAGCGGATATTTTTTTTTTTTTTTTTTTTTTTATTAACATTTTAAATGATTTTTTCACGTTTAATGATGGAGTATAAGATAGTTTTTGTGATATGTAACAATATACAACTATTTAATGGTATAATTAGTTTTATATTAAATGTTAAAATCTGTTAAAAACTTTGGTAATAGTCCTATACAAAGAGTCTAATACTACATTTATATATTACACACTAAAATTTGAACCATATAATCGCAAAAATAAATATCTAAAAAAATTAAATAAAAATCGCTATAAAGGGTAGTTTTTACTTAGCACGTGTTCACCACCTTATAGCGGATATTTACCAGACATGACAATGTTACTATATTTTGTAAGCATTACGATTATAATGAGTATTTATTAACATTTTAAATGATTTTTTTCACGTTTAATGATGGTGTATAACATAGTTTGGTGATATGTAACAATTTAACTATTTTAATGGTATAATTCGTATTTTATAAGTAAATTTGTTTAAAACTGGTTGGTATTATGCCTATACAAAGAGTCTAAATACTACATTTTATATATTAAACACAAAAATCTTGAACCATAAACACCAAAAACTAAATAATCTAAAAAATATAAAAATCCGCTATAAGGGCAGTATTTACTAAAAACTTGTTCACCACCCTTATAGCGGATATTTACCAGACAAGAAAATGTTACTATATTTTTGTAAAATTACGATTCTATGAGATTTACTTAAAAATTTAAATGATTTTTTCACGTTTAATGATGAGTATAACTAGTTTAGTGATATTCAACAATTTAAATATTTTAATGGTATAATTCGGTATTTTATAAGTAAATTTGTTAAAACTGGTTGTTATTATGCCTATACAAAGAGTCTAAACTACAACATTTTATATATTAAACACTAAAACTTAAACCATAAACACCAAAAACTAAAAATCAAAAAATTATAAAAATCCGCTAATAAGGGTAGTATTTTAACTAAAAACGTGTTCAACACCCATATAGCGGATATTTACCAGACATGAAAATAGTTACTATATTTTTGTAAAATAACGATTCAATGAGTATTTTTTAAAATTTTAAATGATTTTTTCACGTTTAATGATGGAGTATAACATAGTTTTGTGATATGTGACAATTTAAATATTTTAATGGTATAATTCGGTATTTTATAACTAAATCTGTTAAAACTGGTTGGTATTATGCCTATATAAAGATTCTAAATCTACATTTCATATATTAAACACTAAAACTTGAACATAAACACCAAAAACTAAATAATCTAAAAAATTATAAAAATCCGCTATAAGGGTAATTTTTTACTAAAAACATGTTCACCACCTTATAAGCGATATTTACCAGACATGAAAATGTTACTATTCTTTGTAACATTACGATTATATGAGTATTTATTAACATTTTAAATGATTTTTTCACTGTTTAATGATGGAGTATAAATAGTTTTGTGATATGTAACAATTTAACTATTTTAATAGTATAATTCAGGTATTTTATAAGTAAATCTGTTAAAACTGATTGGTATTGATGCCTATACAAAGAGTCTAAATACTACATTTTATATATTAAACGCTAAAATTTGACCATAAACCAAAAACTAAATTATCTAAAAAATTATAAAAATCGCAAATAAGGGTAGATTTTTCTAGAACATGTTCACCACCTTATAGCGGATATTTACCAGACATGAAAATGTTACTATATTTTTGTACATTACGATTCTAATGAGTATTTATTGACATTTTAAATGATTTTTTTCACGTTTAATGATGGGTATAAGATAGTTTGGTGATATGTAACAATTTAACTATTTTAATGGTATAATTGGTATTTTATAAGTAAATTTGTTTAAACTGGTTGGTATTAGTGCCTATACAAAGAGTCTAAATACTACATTTTATATATTAAACACTAAAACTTGAACCATAAATCCAAAAACTAAATAATCTAAAAAATTATAAAAATCCGCTATAAGGGTAGTATTTTACTAAACAACTGTTCACCACCCTTATAGCGGATATTTACCGAGACATGAAATGTTACTATATTTTTGTAAGATTACGATTATTATGAGGATTTACTAAATTTAAATCATTTTTCACGTTCAATGATGGAGTATGACATAGTTTTAGTGATATTAACAATTTAACTATTTTAATGGTATAATTCGGTATTTTATAAGTAAATTTGTTAAAACTGGTTGTATTATGCCTATACAAAGAGTCTAAATACTACATTTTATATATTAAACACTAAACTTAAACCATAAACACCAAAAACTAAATAATCAAAAAATAATAAAAATCCGCACAAGGGTAGTATTTAACTAAAAATGTGTTCACCACCCTTTATAGCGGATATTTACCAGACATGAAAATATTACTATACTTTGTAAAATAACGATTCAATGAGTATTTTTTATAATTTTAAATGATTTTTTCACGTTTAATGATGGAGTATAACATAGTTTTGTGATATGTGACAATTTAAATATTTTAATGGTATAATTCGGTATTTTATAACTAAATCTGTTAAAACTGGTTGGTATTATGCCTATATAAAGATTCTAAATTCTACATTTCATATATTAAACACTAAAACTTGATCATAAACACCAAAAACTAAATAATCTAAAAAATTATAAAAATCCGCTATAAGGGTATTATTTACTAAAAACGTGTTCACCTTATAGCGAATATTTACCAGACATGAAAATGTTACTATATCTTTGTAACATTACGATTATATGAGTATTTATTAACATTTTAAATGATTTTTTCATGTTTAATGATGGAGTATAACATAGTTTTGTGATATGTAACAATTTAACTATTTTAATAGTATAATTAGGTATTTTATAAGTAAATCTGTTAAAACTAGTTGGTATTATGCCTATACAAAGAGTCTAAATACTACATTTTATATATTAAACGCCAAAACTTGACCCATAAACACCAAAAACTAAATTATATAAAAAATTATAAAAATCCGCAATAAGGGTAAATTTTTTCTAAAAACATGTTCACCACCCTTATAGCGGATATTTACCAGACATGAAAATGTTACTATTTTTTGTAACATTACGATTCTATGAGTATTTATTGACATTTTAAATGATTTTTTCACGTTTAATGATGGAGTATAAGATAGTTTTTTGTAAGATTACGATTCTATGAGGATTTACTAAAAATTTAAATGATTTTTTCACGTTTAATGATTGAGTATGACATAGTTTAGTGATATTTAACAATTTAACTATTTTAATGGTATAATTCGGTATTTTATAAGTAAATTTGTTAAAACTGGTTGTTATTATGCCTATACAAAGAATCTAAATACAACATTTTATATATTAAACACTAAAACTTGAACCATAAACACCAAAAAAACTAAATAATCAAAAAAATTATAAAAATCCGCAATAAGGGTAGTATTTAACTAAAAACGTGTTCAACACCCTTATAGCGGATATTTACCAGACATGAAAATATTACTATACTTTTGTAAAATAACGATTCAATGAGTATTTATTATAATTTTAAATGATTTTTTCACGTTTAATGATGGAGTATAACATAGTTTTGTGATATGTAACAATTTAAATATTTTAATGGTATAATTCGGTATTTTATAACTAAATCTGTTAAAACTGGTTGGTATTATGCCTATACAAAGATTCTAAATTATACATTTCATATATTAAACACTAAAACTTGAATCATAAACACCAAAAACTAAATAATCTAAAAAATTATAAAAATCCGCTATAAGGGTATTATTTTACTAAAAACGTGTTCACCCTTATAGCGAATATTTACCAGACATGAAAATGTTACTATATTTTTGTAACATTACGATTATATGAGTATTTATTAACATTTTAAATGATTTTTTCACATTTAATGATGGAGTATAACATAGTTTTGTGATATGTAACAATTTAACTATTTTAATAGTATAATTAGGTATTTTATAAGTAAATCTGTTAAAACTGGTTGGTATTATGCCTATACAAAGAATCTAAATACTACATTTTATATATTAAACACCAAAACTTGACCCATAAACACCAAAAACTAAATTATATAAAAAATTATAAAAATCCGCAATAAGGGTAGATTTTTTCAAAAAACATGTTCACCACCCTTATAGCGGATATTTACCAGACATGAAAATGTTACTATTTTTTGTAACATTACGATTCTATGAGTATTTATTGACATTTTAAATGATTTTTTCACGTTTAATGATGGAGTATAAGATAGTTTTGTGATATTTAACAATATAACTATTTTAATGGTATAATTTGGTATTTTATAAGTAAATCTGTTAAAACTGGTTGGTATTGTGCCTATACAAAGAGTCTAAATACTACATTTTATATATTAAACACTAAAACTTGAACCATAAATGCCAAAAACTAAATAATCTAAAGAATTATAAAAATCGGTTATAAGGGTAGTGATGACGTATAGTCCATACCCGGGTCACGAACCCGATTAGTAAACAATACTAACAGTTAAGCCCACCACGTATGGGCCGCAACTGGACTACCAGTTATGCGACTTGGGTCGACAAGGCCCAAGCCCAAAGTTATTTCCGGATAATATATGAAGTATCTTCTAAATAAAGAGGATATATACCAAATATCCGATGTCGGCTAACACGCCGAGGAGTAGGGAACACGAAACCTACTAGGGTTTCGTGCATATATAAAGGGCATTCCAGCCCTCGGTAAAGGTACGATCTTCAATAAACCCTAACCCTTTACTAAACCCTACATTTGATTACTTACTCTCACGCCGGAGGATAATCGGGGGAGACAATCCCTCGATAAGCCTAACGGTGTTTGTTCTCTTTTCTTAGTGCGCAGGTTCCATCGAGCATTAAGATTCAATTGGTACGAGAATAGAAGTCCTATCAAGGAACACCCAACTTTTGTATCAACAAGTGGCGCCATCCGTGGGACCCTACACTAAGAATTTTACCAAGAACTAGAATGACGAAACACGGAAGTCACAAGAGTCCGCATGGGAAGAAAGCGCATGATGACTCACTAGGGAAGAAGCATCAAACGGATGCGCCCCCTAAGCAGGCCACTGGGACAACCAGCACGCCTAGAAGCTTAGGAGCGTATTCAGATCTGGTCTTTCCTGCGGTAGAATCACTTACCAAAACTACCCCCTCTATTACAACAAGTACTAGCGCGGTAGAACTGGAGCGCACTCCTCTTGCCATGCCAGAGGTGAACTTCACTGAACCTCCCAACGCGCCTATCCGAAACAAGGATCCTACCTTGGAAATAGACTCCATCGCGCTAGAAGGAGTCACTTCCGAATTAGCGCCAAGCGACTTTGTATCCCAAAACTACGAAGCCTTGACTGCGCTCATGCGAGAGGAGGCAAAGAAGAGGTCAAGCCAAAGTCTGCACGCCAGACTCAACTTCGACCCTGAGCACGAAGCATCCCCACCGCGCTACCAAAAGGAAAGACGCGAAAGGGATAGCCGCAAACAACCAGTGTTTGCCAGGATTGGAAGGAAGGTTATGGATGATGAAGCAGCCGACCTTCAACATATGGAAGAGCCTGAAGAGGGGGAGCGGCGCGCCAATGTCCACGCTAGGCTTGGCAGACGCAGGATCCAAGATAGGCTTGGGCGACGATGTTCCCCAAGTGAAAGCCCCTCAAGCTCCGATTCTGAGGATAGTCGGCGCAAGCGCCGCAGAGGAGCAAGCTCGGACTCTGATGATAGTCGACGCAAGCGTCACAAAAGAGTCCGCTCATCTTCAAGAGATTCCTCGGACAGCGAGACTGGACACTGGAAATCAAGAGGAAAATACCGCGACCAGGAAGACGAAGATATGTCTCTTCCCTGGCGTCGCCAAAAGGTTGATGCGTTCACTAGGCGCATCAGCGACTTTTCGGAGAATAAGAAAAGGCGCATGCCTGCTAACGTCAAAACATATGATGGGACAGGTGATCCTGATGATCACCTAAAAATTTTCGAATCAGCAGCTACTATCGAAAATTGGCCACAACCTGTGTGGTGCCATATGTTCAACTCTACGTTAGTAGGGAATGCGCGCAACTGGTTTAGCAAGCTTCCACGTAGAAGCATCGATGGGTTTGAAGAGTTGCGCAAGGCGTTTCGTCTAAACTTTACTCAAAGGAAGAAGTGCGCTAAAAACCCTGTCGAACTTGCTAGGGTTAAACAGCGACAAGGGGAACCCACAAGTGCTTTCATGGAACGCTTTAAGGACGAATGTATGAAAGTTAAAGCGTGTCCAGAGATACTAAAAATATCGGGTTTTATGAATGCGATCAATAACCCAGATTTGATAAAAAAGTTAAACGATAAGGTTCCCTTAACTTTCGACGAACTCATGAAGCGCACGAGGTCTTTCGTCCAAGGAGAAGAAGCCGCCCCGGATAGCAAGAAAAGCTATTCGAACCATAGGTCGCAAGAAGAGTCAAGGAGACAATCCAATGACCAGAGCGGCAATCATAATAGGAGTTACCGCAATCAAGGCGGTGGAAGGGGAAACGACAAGTATACCCCATTAACAAAAACTCCAAAGGAGATATTCGCAACAGAAGGGGCGAACTTCCCGAAACCACCACCAATCCGCACCCCAGAGGATAAGCGCATAGGGAATGGTTATTGCGAATACCATGGACAGAAGGGCCACACAACTAACGATTGCGTCCAACTGCGCCAATTGATTGAAAAATTGGTAAAGGAAGGAAAGATGGACCACCTCGTAAAAAACATCAGAGAAGGGAAAGACAAACCAAAACCAGTGGCCAAGAAAGAGACGCCAAGAGAAAAGGCAGATATCATCTACATGATACAGCCATGGCCGCGCGCGACAAGACAGAAAGTTAGTCAGCGTTTCTCTAAGGGAAACGAAATTTCTTTCCCCCCCCTGACCGCGAACAACGCAGTAGTGGATCCACTTACCATCGAAATACATACGGGGGGTCACGACATCCGTCGCATGTATATAGATGGAGGTGCATCCGCCGATATTATATATGAACACTGTTTCAAGAAGTTGCGACCTGAGATACAGAGCCAGCTAATCCCAGCCACAACGCCGCTCACCGGCTTCACAGGGGAAAAAATATGGCCCATGGGGCAATTACGTCTATTCGTAGAAGTTAGTGACAAACCACACTCTACAGTCACCTGGATGAACTTCATGATAATCAAATCCCCCTCTCCGTACAACGATATCATTGGGAGACCTGGAATATCATCCATTCGCGCCGTGCCATCCACAGCGCATGGGATGCTCAAGTTCCCAGTAGAAGGAGGTATTGTCACCCTTTACAATACCACCGTACCACCCAAAGAATGCAACGCAGTGACAAGTGACGTAAGCGTTGTTCCAGAACAGCGCGCAATTAAAGTCCCAAACCTAACGGTCGCCATTCACCCTGAATACCCGGATCAACAGGTATCTATTGGCGGGTCTCTGTCTGACAAAGGCAGATCAGCTATATGCGCACTCTTGCAAAATAATTTGGATATTTTTGCATGGGAACCAAAGCATATGACAGGAGTGCCACGCTCCATCACGGAACATAAGCTGCAAATCCGACAAGGATATCCTCCAATACGACAGAAAAAGCGCGGACAAGCTCCAGACCGCGCAAAAGCCATCCTGGAAGAAGTACATAAACTAGTAGACGCAGGCATCATGCGTGAAGTCTACTACCATGACTGGCTCTCTAACCCAGTGATGGTAAAGAAGAGCGACGGCAGTTGGAGGATGTGCGTAGACTTCACAGATCTCAATAAAGCATGTCCACAGGACTGCTATCCTCTACCGGAGATAGACTGGAAGATCGAGTCTCTGTGTGGATATCCCTTCAAATGCTTCCTGGACGCATATAAGGGATACCACCAAATTCAAATGGCGGAGGAAGACGAAGAAAAGACGGCCTTCCACACAAGTCAAGGGGTCTACTGCTACACAAAGATGCCCTTCGGCCTGAAAAACGCAGGAGCAACATACCAAAGATTGGTGGACACTGCGTTCGAGAAGCAAGTGGGACGCAACTTGGAAGTCTACGTCGATGATCTCGTCATCAAAAGCCATACAGAGGAAGAGCTAGTGCGCGACATGGAGGAAACGTTCAAAACACTCAGGAGAATCAACATGAAATTGAACCCCAAGAAGTGTACGTTTGGCGCTACGGAAGGCATGTTTCTCGGGTATTTGATAGAACCCGATGGGATCAAGCCTTGCCCAGAGAAGACTCAAGCAGTCATTGACCTCCCCTCACCGCGCACACTGAAAGAAGTTCAGTCACTAAACGGCAAGCTAGCCGGACTGAACCGATTTTTATCCAAATCAGCAGACAAGTCACTTCCCCTATTCAAGACACTCAAGAAGTGCACCAAAAAGGGAGACTTCAGGTGGATTGCGGAAGCAGAAGAAGCCTTCCAACAGCTCAAACAACACATAGCAGCACTCCCAAAACTTGTCGCACCCAGACCAGGGGAAGAGCTGATCATGTATCTATCTGCGACCCAAGGAGCAGTCAGCGCAGTGCTATTGACAGACAGGAACTCCGTCCAAACACCCATCTATTTTGTTAGTAAGGCGCTGAAGAAAACGGAGATTAACTACACTGCAATGGAGAAATTGGTCCTAGCCTTAGTGTTTGCAGCGAAAAGACTGCGCAGGTACTTCCAGGCGCATCCAATCGCTGTTATCACAGACCAACCCATCAAACAGGTTATATCGAAACCCGACGCATCGGGACGCCTACAAAAATGGAGTGTGTTACTGGGTGAGCATAACATATCATACAGACCGCGCACTGCAATTAAAGGGCAGATATTGGCCGACTTCATCATTGAGAAGCAGGATACAGACACTCCACCTGCGACAAGCAAGGAGGAACTTCAAGAACCATGGATTCTATTTACTGATGGATCCTCATGCGTAGATGGATCAGGAGGTGGCCTTATTCTCACCAACCCAGAAGGAGTTGAATTCACCTACGCACTGCGTTTCGAATTCACAGCCACGAACAACGAGGCAGAATACAAAGCACTCCTAGCTGGGTTACGCATCGCAACTCAAATGGGTGCACGCAACCTAGAAGTAAACGTCGATTCGCGGCTAGTGGCTAACCACGTGTCAGGAGAATATATAGCAAAGGAGGAACACATGATCCAATACCTCGAAAAGACCAAATCTCTGATCCAAAACTTCGATAGATTTATCATCAAGCAGGTTCCCAGGAGTGAAAATAGGAAAGCAGATGCGCTGAGCAAGATTGCATCCACCAGTTTTGCGCATCTATCAAAACAAGTTTTGGTGGAAACCTTGAAAAACAAGTCAATCACAGAGATGGAAATATCCACGGTGATAGAAGAGGAAAATCCTACGTGGATGACACCGATCATTGACTTCATCAGCAAGGGCATACTTCCCCAAGAGCAGAAGGAAGCTCGAAGAATCCGACGCACAGCGCAGCGATTCGAGCTCAGAGACGACGTCTTATATAGACGCTCATTCCTACAACCATGGCTTAGGTGTGTTGGACCTCTCCAGGCAGACTATGTACTTCGAGAGATCCACGCAGGCTCATGCAGCATGCACTCAGGACCACGGTCCATTGTAGCGCGCGCCCTAAGGTCTGGATACTATTGGCCAACTATGCACCGTGACGCACGTGACTTGGTACGAAAGTGCAATGATTGCCAAGTTCACAGACCTATTCCGCGCCGACCACAACATGAACTAACACCTATTACATCGCCATGGCCCTTCTACAAATGGGGTATCGACATCGCTGGACCTTTCCCCATTGCCGCAGGAGGATTGAAATTCCTCATTGTGGCAATAGATTACTTTACCAAGTGGATCGAAGCAAAGGCAGTAGCGACTATAACAGGTAACCAGGTGAAACGATTCGTGTGGGACAACATAGTATGTCGCTTTGGATTACCTGGAGAAATTATCTCTGATAACGGAAAACAATTCCGTGATAACCCGTTCAAAGATTGGTGCGAACAGCTGAACATCACGCAACACTTTGCATCAGTAACTCATCCACAAACCAATGGTCTGGTTGAGCGCGCAAATAGAAGCCTAGGCGAAGGAATCAAAGCGCGCCTGGACAGACACAAAGGTAGATGGGTAGAAGAACTATCACATGTTCTCTGGGCGCACCGAACAACCATCAAGGTTAGCAACGGGGACACCCCCTTCTCTTTGGTCTATGGGACAGAAGCTGTTATACCAGCTGAAATTGGAATGCCAACCATCCGTACTGCGGAAGTTAACGTGGCAACCAATGACGATGAGCGGCGCATAGACTTAGATCTATTAGAAGAGCGACGTGAACGCGCAGCAATACGCGAAGAGAAAGCCAAGTCGAGAATGAAAAAATACTATGATACCAAAGTACGCAGCACTTCATTCAGACCAGGCGACTTCGTATATCGCGACAATGACTCAAGCCGCGCAGAAGACACTGGTAAGCTAGGACCAAAGTGGGAATTACCTTACGAGGTCATAGAAGCACTTGGCAATGGAGCGTACAAGCTACGTGACAAGGACGGACGTGAGCTACAGCGAACATGGAACGTCCGCAACCTTAAACGGTGCTATCTTTGAAGAAGGCTACGGCCCACATGGACACTCATGCGCTTTAGAAAGTGCCCCCAATAAAGATCCATGTAATTTTATTTTTTAAGTATTATCTAGATAAGTATTCTTTTTCAAAACTTGCAAGTATTAATAAAACGTTATGGTTTCTAGCTAACTCCATAACACATTTAACTTTATTGTTTGCATCTTTTATCATCGTGTTTCAATATTGTTATAATCTTGCCTACATGGCGTGCATGCACACACTAAGACCCACGATGGCAGAAAGGATGAGTTAACCTAATAAACAACTCGTTGAGTAAGAGGGTTGCAAACCCATCAACATTGGATCACGAATCCTTGTTAAACACCTTGCGCTCAAGACGTTGGCGCAAGTTCCTTACGCACCCCACGACGGATGCGCAAAAGGGCACACTGTGCGCGTTTAACAACTCAGGAAGTCAAGACTTTTGACTCCTTAAAGTAAAATACGACAAGTAAAATTACAAAAATACATAGACGACTATGATTTCTTTCTTTACAATAAGTTAGACATATTCAATACACGACTACGGTCATTATTTAAGGAAATTCATACACGATTATGATTCTTCTCTTTCTAAATACGCTTAGGCACTTAAAGATATCTTCACGCAAAGATACATAAGTCATACAAGATCTACGAGGTCAAAAGCATAAGTATTTAGAAGTTACAAAAACACTAAGTACAAAAAGCAACCTTTTATCTATAGAATACGTTTCTACAAAAAGACTTGTACAAAAAAGTTAAATACTATATGTACGCCTTAACTGGCTGGAGCCCCCACTCAAAGCCGCTTCCTTTGCATGCTCGAGCCTCTTCAACAGCTCTGCATCATCAAGGGAAACAGTGGCCACACAGACAGGCATGCCATCGGATCTAGGCTGATGCGCAGCGCCTATGCCGCACAAAATGGCCTTTCCTTTCGCTCCTTTCTTCCTTGCGACTCTGGAAACATGAGCATTTAGAGACCTTTGCAAAGAAATCTCTTTCTCAAGACGGAAAGGATTCAGAATGTCACGAGGCTGGGCAAAAATGGGTACCTTCAGCTGCGCTACGTCAGGCTTCAAGTAGAAGCCCAACTGCTGATCTGCACCATCCTGCAGGTGCCTGGGAAGAGTGAGCCCCGCCATGATCACGCTGATAGGCTGATCCTGATCACGCTCCAAGGTAGCGATATGCGGAAGCTCAATCTTCTTTAGCTCTTCCATGGCAGCAACAAGCTCAGCACGGGCATTCGCCTTATACCCAGGCACCTCGGCAATTGGCACAGTCAACAACTTGACCTCATCAAGCTTGTCTGCGGCTAAAGTCTCCCCATGCGCAATAGCGCAATCCACAACCTTTCCGAAGGACGTGGTGACCTCGGGATGCTCCAAAGTACACATGGCAGCCAGGCGAAGACCATGACTGATCAACCACCTACCAAAATAACACAAGTGTTAATACGAGAGAGGATATAAATATATACAAGTTATATGGAAATACAACAGCATGTACCTGCGCTCAGCCACAGACTGAACCAAATGAGGGTATAGCTCCTCATCATACTCGACGCTGAGCTTACGGAGCTTCTCCTCCTGCATCTTCAGCGCAAGCTCCACTTTGCTACGGAACTCTTCAATATTGGCAAAGTGCTTGCTCCTATTCTGTTGCAAGTACTTCAGCGCCCATAAAGAATTTCGCCTCTGAAGATCCGCAGCAGCACGCTCCTTCTCCAGCTCAGCCATCACAAACATCTTCCCCTCCCCCAACCTTTGCGCAGACGCCTCTGCGCGTTCCAGTTTAGCCTTGGAGCTCAGCTGCTCAGCTTTAGAGCTTGCTAATTCAGCCTGCACAGACGCTAATTGCGCCTGCAGTCTGGAAATTTCCTCAGACTTGTGCACCCTTGCCTGCGCCACCAGCTCAGACTGGCGTACAGCGATGGAGGCCAGCTCCTCCATCGTAGAGTCAAATGGACTTGACTCCACTTCAACATCCTTCGGTGAACGCGCCCCGTCCAGAGCATGACTCACCTCGGGTGGCGCACTCCCATCTAGGACGCCAGCGTCCTCCACAGGCTGTTCACTGCACAAAACATCAAGAGACAAGGTTAGTGCACAATCAAGCATACACAAAATCCTAAGGAATTGCTACAAAATACTTACATAGGGGGAGGAGTTGAGAACACGTCCCTCTCGGTCTCATTCTCAGCCGTGGACGCACCTCCACCAGACTTCTCAGCATCCACACTGAGGACACGAAGGAACAAAGTTAGCACAAAATATAACTTGACAAAAGTTTATAACTAGTAACCAAGGTACTTACTTCATCTGCACCTCAGTAAAAGACGAGCTTCCCCCAGCCTCAGTCCGCGGCCTCTTGGAAGGACCTTCACCATCACCACTAAGCGCTCTCTTGCGCGTCAGTGGGGAGCTCTCCTCCATCTCACTATCGGTCTCCTCTAAATGGATCACCATCTCGGGGGGAGGAGTCTGCGCAATGTCAGGACCCTGCTGCACAGGAGGAGCCACCTCCTGCAACGGCTCAGCTACCACCACATCAGGGGAGCCTTCGGGATCTGGGATAACCAAATCCACGACGCGCCCTGCCGTCGCCTGCAGAACAGTCTGCTCACCATCCCCCAAAGGACGCACTCCCACTGCCACGGAACGCGGATTCTCCAGACGTACAACCGAAAAAAGATCCATCTCTGCGCATAAAATAGACAAAAAGAAGCAAGTTACATAAAGTATGGAAAACGAAGAAACGCTTACACTAATAACGACATTAAGGCGACAAAAGGAGCACCCACCCGTGCCATCCGCATTCAAGAATGTGGGAACTTCTGTCTCATGCTCAAAGTAGTTGCGACTGATGCCCATGTGCACCAGAAACGCTTCCGGATATGGTTTGATCGGAAGGCGGTTCTCATCTATGATCGCCGCATGATCCACGTTATACCACGTCTCAGGGGGGCGCTCATCCTTGGGCAGATTGGCACGGGTGTAAAACGAAAAGTGGGAAGGAAAGACGGCGGCGTCAATCCAAAAGAACTTCTCCCTCCAGTCCTTGAGTTTATCCACCTTCTGCACATAGCACTGTAACTTGCCTACGCGCTTGGAGAAGGTAACCCACCCATTTGACCACGTCGCGTGATAGAACGCGCGGAATAAGTGGAGGGACGGGTGA
The DNA here is from genome assembly GCA_021014915.2 of Artemisia tridentata subsp. tridentata. Lineage (NCBI taxonomy): Eukaryota > Viridiplantae > Streptophyta > Magnoliopsida > Asterales > Asteraceae > Artemisia > Artemisia tridentata. The sequence continues at coordinate 22,748,328 of CP139509.1, forward strand.
ACCGCTAACAAGCGACAGTTCACCTCAAAATTAGCAATCTTCCCAGCACCAATACAATGCAACTGGGAGATGTGGAGGTCGTAGTAATGGAGTATGTCACTCAATAACACGGAGATGGGGACGCGCTGATTCGCCCACTCGAAAAAGCGCGTATATAACCCCACCTTCCCGGCAGGGAAATCCGCGATGGTGTCATTCGGACCTGGTACCTCGGGGCGCAGGCCCATAGGGATGAAGTAATCCGAGGTGAACTGAATCAGTTCATCCTCGGTTATGTTAGAATGGAAATCATGAAGTTGCGCTACCATTTTGTGACTCAGATTATGGGCAATTACCTTTGAATTATCTTTTTTGGAAGAAGATTTGAAGATGTAAAAATGATGGAATGGCGATTTTTTAACTGTGGATGTCACAGTAAATGAGAGGCGGCAGTTTATATACTTTTCCTATCCACCACAGATGAGTGACACGTGTATCCCACTATCTCAAATCGTGTGGCTGGGATAAAGGATGGTACAAGACAAGTGGGCAACCTCTCCATTTCCCAAGGTACCCAAATTGCACTTTTTTGGACTAGATACATGATACGTGTATTTTTAGGCGGTATATTTTTGAAAGCTTCCCGCGTACGCGTGAGGAATTAATTCGACACGATTTTAGTCTAGCATCCGCAGGTTTTACCCTGCGCATACTAGACTGGGGGGACATGATGACGTATAGTCCATACCCGGGTCACGAACCCGATTAGTAAACAATACTAACAGTTAAGCCCACCACGTATGGGCCGCAACTGGACTACCAGTTATGCGACTTGGGTCGACAAGGCCCAAGCCCAAAGTTATTTCCGGATAATATATGGAGTATCTTCTAAATAAAGAGGATATATACCAAATATCCGATGTCGGCTAACACGCCGAGGAGTAGGGAACACGAAACCTACTAGGGTTTCGTGCATATATAAAGGGCATTCCAGCCCTCGGTAAAGGTACGATCTTCAATAAACCCTAACCCTTTACTAAACCCTACATTCGATTACTTACTCTCACGCCGGAGGATAATCGGGGGAGACAATCCCTCGATAAGCCTAACGGTGTTTGTTCTCTTTTCTTAGTGCGCAGGTTCCATCGAGCATTAAGATTCAATTGGTACGAGAATAGAAGTCCTATCAAGGAACGCCCAACTTTTGTATCAACAGGTAGTATTTTACTAAGCACGTGTTCACCACCCTTATAGCGGATATTTACCAGACATGATAATGTTACTATATTTTTGTAGCATTACGATTATATATGAGTATTTATTAACATTTTAAATGATTTTTTCACGTTTAATGATTGAGTATAACATAGTTTAGTGATATGTAACAATTTAACTATTTTAATGGTATAATTCGGTATTTTATAAGTAAATTTGTTAAAACTGGTTGGTATTATGCCTATACAAAGAGTCTAAATACTACATTTTATATATTAAACACTAAATCTTGAACCATAAACACCAAAAACTAAATAATCTAAAAAATAATAAAAATCCGCTATAAGGGCAGTATTTTACTAAAAACTTGTTCACCACCCTTATAGCGGATATTTACCAGACAAGAAAATGTTACTATATTTTTGTAAGATTACGATCCTATGAGGATTTACTAAAAATTTAAATGATTTTTTCACGTTTAATGATTGAGTATGACATAGTTTAGTGATATTCAACAATTTAACTATTTTAATGGTATAATTCGGTATTTTATAAGTAAATTTGTTAAAACTGGTTGTTATTATGACTATACAAAGAGTCTAAATACAACATTTTATATATTAAACACTAAAACTTGAACCATAAACACCAAAAACTAAATAATCAAAAAAATTATAAAAATCCGCAATAAGGGTAGTATTTAACTAAAAACGTGTTCAACACCCTTATAGCGGATATTTACCAGACATGAAAATATTACTATACTTTTGTAAAATAACGATTCAATGAGTATTTATTATAATTTTAAATGATTTTTTCACGTTTAATGATGGAGTATAACATAGTTTTGTGATATGTAACAATTTAAATATTTTAATGGTATAATTCGGTATTTTATAACTAAATCTGTTAAAACTGGTTGGTATTATGCCTATACAAAGATTCTAAATTATACATTTCATATATTAAACACTAAAACTTGAATCATAAACACCAAAAACTAAATAATCTAAAAAATTATAAAAATCCGCTATAAGGGTATTATTTTACTAAAAACGTGTTCACCCTTATAGCGAATATTTACCAGACATGAAAATGTTACTATATTTTTGTAACATTACGATTATATGAGTATTTATTAACATTTTAAATGATTTTTTCACGTTTAATGATGGAGTATAACATAGTTTTGTGATATGTAACAATTTAACTATTTTAATAGTATAATTAGGTATTTTATAAGTAAATCTGTTAAAACTGGTTGGTATTATGCCTATACAAAGAATCTAAATACTACATTTTATATATTAAACACCAAAACTTGACCCATAAACACCAAAAACTAAATTATATAAAAAATTATAAAAATCCGCAATAAGGGTAGATTTTTTCTAAAAACATGTTCACCACCCTTATAGCGGATATTTACCAGACATGAAAATGTTACTATTTTTTGTAACATTACGATTCTATGAGTATTTATTGACATTTTAAATGATTTTTTCACGTTTAATGATGGAGTATAAGATAGTTTTGTTATATGTAACAATATAACTATTTTAATGGTATAATTTGGTATTTTATAAGTAAATCTGTTAAAACTGGTTGGTATTGTGCCTATACAAAGAGTCTAAATACTATATTTTTTATATTAAACACTAAAACTTGAACCATAAATGCCAAAAACTAAATAATCTAAAAAATTATAAAAATCGGTTATAAGGGTAGTATTTTACTAAGCACGTGTTCACCACCCTTATAGCGGATATTTACCAGACATGATAATGTTACTATATTTTTGTAGCATTACGATTATATATGAGTATTTATTAACATTTTAAATGATTTTTTCACGTTTAATGATGGAGTATAACATAGTTTTGTGATATGTAACAATTTAACTATTTTAATGGTATAATTCGGTATTTTATAAGTAAATCTGTTAAAACTGGTTGGTATTGTGCCTATACAAAGAGTCTAAATACTACATTTTATATATTAAACACTAAAACTTGAACCATAAACACCAAAAACTAAATAATCAAAAAAATTATAAAAATCCGCAATAAGGGTAGTATTTAACTAAAAACGTGTTCACCACTCTTATAGCGGATATTTACCAGACATGAAAATGTTACTATATTTTTGTAACATAACGATTCTATGAGTATTTATTAACATTTTAAATGATTTTTTTCACGTTTAATTATGGAGTATAACATAGTTTTGTGATATGTAACAATTTAACTATTTTAATGGTGTAATTCGGTATTTTATAAGTAAATATGTTAAAACTGGTTGGTATTATGCCTATACAAAGACTCTAAATACTATATTTTATATACTAAACACTAAAATTTGAACCATAAACTCCAAAAACTAAATAATCTAAACAATTTAAATATTTTAATGGTATAATTCGGTATTTTATAAGTAAATGTGTTAAAACTGGTTGGTATTATGCCTATACAAAGAGTCAAAATACTACATTTTATATATTAAACACTAAAACTTGAACCATAAACACCAAAAACTAAATAATCAAAAAAATTATAAAAATCCGCAATAAGGGTAGTATTTAACTAAAAACGTGTTCACCACTCTTATAGCGGATATTTACCATACATGAAAATGTTACTATATTTTTGTAACATTACGATTCTATGAGTATTAATTAACATTTTAAATGATTTTTTCACGTTTAATGATGGAGTATAACATAGTTTTGTGATATGTAACAATTTAACTATTTTAATGGTATAATTCGGTATTTTATAAGTAAATCTGTTAAAACTGGTTGGTATTATGCCTATACAAAGAGTCTAAATACTATATTTTATATACTAAACACTAAAATTTGAACCATAAACTCCAAAAACTAAATAATCTAAAAAATTATAAAAATCCACCCTCATAGCGGATATTTATCAGACATGAAAATGTTACTATAATTTTGTAACATTACGATTATATGAGTATTTATTAACATTTTAAATGATAGTTTCACGTTTAATGATGGAGTATAACATAGTTTTGTGATATGTTACAATTTAACTATTTTAATGGTATAATTCGGTAAATTATAACTAAATCTGTTAAAAATGGTTGGTATCATGCCTATACAAAGAGTCTATATACTACATTTTATATATTAAACGCTAAAACTTGACCCATAAACACCAAAAACTAAATAATATAAAAAATTATAAAAATCCGCTATGAGGATAGTATTTTTCTAAAAACGTGTTCACCACCCTTATAGCGGATATTTACCACACATGAAAATGTTACTATTTTTTATAACATTACGATTCTTTGAGTATTTCTTAACATTTTAAATGATTTTTTCACGTTTAATGATGTAGTATAACATAGTTTTGTGATATGTAACAACATAACTTTTTTAATGGTATAATTCGGTATTTTATAAGTAAATCTGTTAAAACTGGTTGGTATTGTGCCCATACAAAGAGTCTAAATAGTACATTTTATATATTAAACACTAAAACTTGAATCATAAACACCAAAAACTAAATAATCTAAAAAATAATAAAAAACTGCTATAAGGGTAGTATTTTACTAAAAACGTGTTCACCACCCTTATAGTGGATACATACTAGACATGAAAATGTTTCTATATTTTTGTAACGTAACGATTCTATGAGTATTTACTAAAATTTTAAATGATTTTTTCACGTTTAATGATGGAATATAACATAGTTTTGTGATATGTAACAATATAACTATTTTAATGGTATAATTTGGTATTTTATAAGTAAATATGTTAAAACTGTTTGGTATTATGCCTATACAAAGAGTCTAAATACTAAATTTTATATATTAAACACTAAAACTTGAACCATAAACACAAAAAACTAAATAATCTAAAAAATTATAAAAATCCGCTATAAGGGTAGTATTTTACTAAAAACGTGTTCACCACCCTTATAGCGGATATTTACCAGACATGAAAATGTTACTATTTTTTGTAACATTACGATTCTATGAGTATTTATTAACATTTTAAATGATTGTTTCACGTTTAATGATGGAGTATAACATAGTTTTGTGATATGTAACAATTTAACTATTTTAATGGTATAATTCGGTATTTTATAAGTAAATCTGTTAAAACTGGTTGGTATTATGCCTATACAAAGAGTCTAAATACTACATTTTATATATTAAACACTAAAACTTGAACCATAAACACCAAAAACTAAATAATCTAAAAAATTATAAAAATCCGCTATACTTTTTGCTGTATTTGGTGTTTATGCTTTAAGGTTTACCATTTAATATACTCAAATGTAGTGTTATAGTCATTGTAGGTAGATAATATCAACCGTTTTTAAGAGTTTCAGTCATATATGAGCGTATTATTCCATTTACTACTTGTATAAATGCAATAATCTATTAAAAATCACAAAAGTACGTGATACTCAACCCTTAAACGTGAAAACCTCATCTAATATGTTATTAAGTACTTATACAATGAGAATCTTACAAAAATATAGTAAAATTTCAATGATAGTAAAACGCTCCCTCAATGTCATTGAACACGTTTTTAATGGAAATACTATACATTTATGGTGCATTTTAGATGTTTTACTTTTTGCAGTATTTGGTGTTTTTGCTTTAAGGTTTAGCCTTTAATATACTCAAATGTAGTGTTATAATCATTGTAGGTAGATAATAACTAACCGTTTTTAAAAGTTTCAGTCATATATGAGCGTATTATACCATTTAATACTTGTATAAATGCAATAATCTATTAAAAATCACTAAAGTACGTGATACTCAACCCTTAAACATGAAAACCTCATCTAATATGTTATTAAGTACTTATGCAATGACAATCTTACAAAAATATAGTAAAACTTCAATGATAGTAAAATGCTCCCTCAATGTCATTGAATAATTTTTTTTATTGAAATCTTATACATTTATGGTGCATTTTAGATGTTGTACTTTTTGCAGTATTTGGTGTTTTTGCTTTAAGGTTTAGTCTTTAATATACTCAAATGTAGCGTTATAATCATTGTAGGTTGATAATATCAACCGTTTTTAAAAGTTTCAGTCATATATGAGCGTGTTATACTATTTAATACTTGTATAAATGCAATAATCTATTAAAAATCACAAAAGTACGTGATACTCAACCCTTAAACATAAAAACCTCATCTAATATGTTATTAAGTACTTATACAATGACAATCTTACAAAAATATAGTAAAATTTCAATGATAGTAAAATGCTCCCTCAATGTCATTGAACGCGTTTTTTTATAGAAATACTATACATTTATGGTGCATTTTAGATGTTGTACTTTTTGTAGTATTTGGTGTTTATGCTTTAAGGTTTAGCCTTTAATATACTCAAATGTAGTGTTATAATCATTGTAGGTAGATAATATCAACCGTTTTTAAAAGTTTCAGTCATATATGACCGTATTATACCTTTTAATACTTGTATAAATGTAATAATCTATTAAAACTCAGAAAAGTACGTGATACTCAACCCTTAAACGTGAAAACCTCATCTAATATGTTATTAAGTACTTATACAATGACAATCTTACAAAAATATAGTAAAATTTCAATGATAGTAAAATACTCCCTCAATGTCATTGAACACGTATTTTTATGGAAATA